>CAOKZL010000572.1:1200000-1522156 GCA_948472985.1 Iguana delicatissima | reverse complement strand
GTGATCAATCCCGCGTGACTCACTTCTCTCCCACCTGCTGCTGCCGCAATCGTGGTAGCAGCAGGGAGCCAACCGCAGATAACTGAATCAGCAGATAATGAATCCATGGATACGGGGTCCTACTGTATGAAGACAGTATAAAGCAGTTTGATTTTAAAAAAGCCACACGATCTAGCTCTTGTTTCATCAAGCACCTTCTAAGCATTTCAGATTTGGAATCTCAAGTGTTTCATGAACAAAATCTTTTTACAAATCAAAACCAAATATCAAGGAAACCTTTATTGAACTCTCATTTGAACTTTAGTTAATTCATAGGTATGTTAAACAGGCCAGAGATGAGCACAATGTGTGTCAAGGTGAAGAATTGATACAGACCACTAAAAACAGTAGTGGATGAGTCTTTGAGTCAGTCATTCCCACTCTGAAATAAATCTGAAGGCATGCATATGCACACACGCTTTCTCTTGTGTTGTTTTTTTCCCTACATTATAAGCTATTAGTCTGAAATTGGCAGAGTTGAAAGTGAAAGCACTGCTAATTTTAATGTTTCAACGTGATCTTCAAGTGCTATAGTAATTAATCCAAAATTTTTGTTAGTTTTTCAGACGCTTTTTACATTCATTGGAGAAAAAGGAATTACATGGAAAACCATTCATCTTCAGGTGAACATGTACACAGCACCTGTTCTATTTGGAGCTCTTCTAGGAATTATTAACATTGTTCTCATATTTGCTGTATTTAGGTAACTGAAAACTAAGGTTGTTTCTGAAAAGTGATTTAATGAAACATTTGACTTTTATTTTTGCTTATGGACATACGTCTTAAAATCTTTGTTCTCATAGGATTGTGTATTCCATTTTCTTTTGGCATCAAATGGAACAAAGCAATGAAAATAGTGTGAACTATTTAAAATAAATCTCTGGGAGAGAAGTAGTGTGTGCCCTCAATATTTCTTGGGTTTCCATTCCAGGAGTTCCTGTGCAAAACAAAAAAATGTGAAGTGTCGCATCCCATTTTAGAAAAGATTTTGCATCTTCTTAACATAGCATTTTAAATTATTGTTAGTATGTTATTGTTTTTAACAGTTTTATTGTTGATTTTTATGGTTTTATTTTAGACTTGTATGCTGTCTTGATAGCTCTTTGGTAGGAAAGAAAGTTTAATTGGTGTATACAAGCATTGTAATGAAAGTTTTTAATTTTTAGAGAACATCGTGTAGATGACTTGGGACGACCGCAAAGTAGCATTAACTGTGAAGCAGAAGGTAATTGTAGAGAAGCTGAAATAAAACAATCTTGCGGCACACTTTGGAATAGTGATAGAAACTAATAGGCAAGATGATCTGATGGTTCTGGGCAAACAATGGTGGTGTTTTGTGCGTGTATCCCCTAGCAAGCATGGAACAAGTCCCTACAACATGTTTTCTTTCCTGGACTCCCTAAAAATATTAGTACTTGCAGTTATCTATAATAGTGGCTTTAGATCTATTGTGCCTTCCCACAGTTAGTGTGTATGCCAGCTCTTCTGCCATGCAGAGATGACTTTTAGCTGAGTAAATGACTAACTCAGAGTGTTCTTAGTATTAAATGGTTGTCAAAGGCCATTTTAAATATTGGGGTAATACACGTAGAGGTTTCATGCGTACTCAGTTTCTTGTTATGTATACACCCCTCCTGGACCAAAAAATTTGAATGTGCAAGAATTGGATTTGAACTCTGCATTTGAAATAGGTTCTCATTAAAGATTTAATATGTACTTCTGTTCTGCAACAAGCAAGACAGCATCATGTGATTTTTTTCTTCCATTGTGATACACTATGGAAATTATCCAGAATATCCATTTAGCCTTGCCTTTCTGATGGGTCTTTCTGCAATGTTCCTGTTGCAGCACAAGGTCGGATTAGATTAATTTAAATACTGCAATCTTAGTGTATGCTTTTTGTACTATTCACGATGATGTGACTTTTAAAGTCACTTTTGTTTCTGAAGAGAAAATACTTTTCTTTTTTTGAAGAGCAATTTAACATAGCTGTCAGTAATTTAAGAAACTAAAAGGGAAGCAAACATAATTCTCTGGTCAAATTCAGGCATGCCTATCTTAGCTTAATAAATTATGGTTTATTATGCCAAAAAATGTTTCGGCCTGCATTCTCATTCCTCCATCACTCATGTCTTGAAGACATTTAGGATTTGTTAAACCATTGTGTCTTGTTGCAGCTGAATCATGAAACTATTTTCATCTCCTGTTCAGTAAGCAGAAAATAAATTATAGTTTGCAAGTTGAAATGTAACCAGCTCTGGGTTTTTTCTTCTTTTGCAGCACATGAGTGCTGTACAGAGATTAATGTCAGATATAATGAACAAATCTTGGCTTAATAAATAGGAATATGCCTGAGTTTCTTGTACCTGCATACCTTCCCTTTGCTGTTGCTTTTCTCAAAAAAGGAATATTTTTGTTGTTTTGTTTTAACACAGAAAATGATGAAGCAGGACAGGATAACCAAGGAAACATTGATCATGTGGCTGTCGTCTCAACAAACATTCTTTTCTTTGTCATCTTATTTGTTTTTGCAGTCTTTGAAACGTAAGTAAACCTAGGAACTTCAGAAGCTGTCTTATACTGAATCAGATCATTGGCTCATCTAGCCCGGTTGTGATACAGACCCTCCACAGAGGGTTTCATAGAAGATTTTTTCTTGCCCTATCCAGAAATGCCATGGATTGAACTAGAGACCTTTAGCGTACAAAGCATGTTCTGCACTGCTGACCTATGGCTTCTCCTAAGATCTTGCTGCTTCAGTATCTGATTCTTGTTTCTAAAGTGCTGTAGTAGCACATAGTCACAAGCCAGATTCGTATTACTGAGTCACATTGTGATCATCTCTTCCTAAAATTAACATGGGAAGATTTATGTGTATAACTGTAGCAAAAGGTCAGTTGACTAGGTTATTAACACATTTATGTAGTATCTCTATATAGCTATAGTTGTTTACAAATAATATTCGAGCCCCCAAAAGGATCTAGTACAGTTGGCCCTCCATGTTCATGGATTCTGATTCAACCAACCATGGTTTGAAAATATTATGCTCTCTCTCTAAAAAAATTCCTCTCCAAAAAATTTTCTTCCACCTGTCACCTAAATACCATATTTAGTTTTCTGTTAGATGTCTACTGAAGTTAACTAGTTCAGTTTCAGTGCATTTAGCTTAAGTTGAGCAATTGAGGTAATTCAAGCCATTACAGACAAAAACTGAGAATGTTAACAGTATTTATTTTGCTTTCCAGCATAGCTACACCATTGACCATGGATATGTATTCCTGGACCAGGAAAAAAGCAGTGTTTGTCAATGGCATAATCCTTGGTTCAATTGGCATTGAATCAGTCATTGTATTTTTAGCAGTTAAATCACTTTCCATAAGGTAAGTTACAGAAATGCACTGTTTGATTTGGAGAACTCTACAGTGGAAGTAATTGTCCACAAATGGTTCCTTACTATAAGCAGTATTATTACCCTGCTCCCTGGGATAATTCTTACTACTATAATTCAGTATCAGGAGATAGAAAAAAGAAACCCAAACTGCAGGTATACTGATCTAATGCTGTATACATGGAAGTATGAATATTGTAACTCCAGTTTTTATTATCCAACAGGACTGGTGAACGTGCCATTCTTTATGGAGGTCTAGTGATTATCTTGGTTGGATTCTTTATCTTACTACCCTGGGGAAAGCAGTTACCTAATATCCAGTGGGAAGGTATAATATAAATATCAAAAGCTTAGTTCACATTCTCTTCAATATATATGTCTTCATTTGGCATTTTTATTTTAATAGATGTAAAGAATAATTCTATTCCAAGAACTACCTTCAGTGAAAGTTTTGCATTACTTTGGACACTGCAAACACAGCTTCCATCCAATAATACTGTTGAAACAACTGGGTGTCCTATTATACAGTCTTGGTGCCTCAATACTCCAGTAATCCATCTGGGCCAATACATCACTACAGACATTCTGATAGGCCTGGGTTATCCAGCCTGTAATGTTATGTCATATACCTTATATTCAAAGATCTTAGGACCAAAGCCTCAGGTAAGAGTTAAATTCCAAATAAACATTTGACAAATAATTGATGTAGAAGCACCAGAACTAGGGAGCTTGCTAAATGTGGGACAGCCTTTCATTGTCTTGGAAGTGTTTTTTGTTACTGAAGAAGTCCTTTGGCTGAATAAGGAGACAAAGCCATGTAACAACAGTAGCACTTGCATACAAAGTGCACTTGTCACTAAAGACACCACAAGTTGCTTGCTGGCATTTTGTTTCAAGTGAGCTAACAGCTCACTTCTTAATATCTTTGGGTTATGAACATGTTTAATGAGGCTATATTACAAAGAAATTCTGTCACCAGGGAGATGAGGAAACTGCCTTGTCAGAGCAAGGGCCAGGGTACTATAACAGTAGTCCCAAACACACCTGAATTTTCCTTAGCAGTGGCAAGACACCAGAGACAGAACTTCCAGCACTGTGCATCTCATGGTGTAGCAGCACTTCTGTTTCCAGCAAGCACCGTCCTGGGCAGCTTGATATAGCTTGCTTATTCAGTATAGAAAAGCAATACATTTATGAAGAGTTCTTAATGCATGAAAATCAATTAGTTTGCATTTTATAATGTAAACACAGAAAAGACTAATGGCTGGAATCCTGTTGGGGCATTGCATCTTTGTAAGTGGACTTATGTCTGTGAGAATTAGAATTGTGCAGTATACAGTAGAGGGGTGCTGTTATGTTACTATATCACAGAGCTGGCAAACTGCCTGATCCACACTGGTCCCATTATACATCTTTGCAATTCAGTAACAGAGTTTCTTTATGCCTCTGCTTTGTAGCTAGGTATACACAAAGTTCCATTACATAAAAGGTCATATAGGATTTTGGTGAATGCATTAAACTCTCTTATCTCTATTGAAATTTTGAAAAATGAAGACAATTTTAAAAAATATTTAAATTTAGCACTACATGAAAAATTAATGTTATTGCTTCTTTGGATATTAATGGAAATCAATATTATTTGTAGCACTATCAACTTTTTTCCTGCTAACTTCTTCTAGAGAAATTGATGCTAATAATTTGATAAATGGACTTATAATTCGCTTTCTGCCTGGTAGAGTGGTAAATACAACAACAATGTTCTGTTCTTTTACAGTGTAATACTGGTCATTGTAACACTGCTGTTTAAATATGGTGCGTTTCACATTTCTCAATTGTTTAATCAGTTCTAGCATCTTTGTGTTTGAATGTCTCAGATGTGGACAAAAAAAAATGAATCTTGAATGCTGGCCTGATCTTTTCTAGGGAATTTACATGGGCTGGTTAACTGCCTGTGGAAGTGCTGCTCGTATACTTGGCCCAGTCTTTGTCAGCCAACTCTATACACACTTCGGACCCCGCTGGGCTTTCAGCCTGATCTGTGGAATTGTTATTCTTTCTCTCTTGCTCTTGGAAGTGGTGTACAAAAGACTTGTTGCATTTTCTGTCAGATGTGAGAGGCTACAAGAGCAGCATTCTTAACTATGGGTAACTACTGATCAGTTTGTATCACTGTCAGCATAAAACTGTAATTCTTTATATGACAAAAATGCTATATACTACTGTTTATAGTCTTTATCACTGCAACAGTAATATTTTGGTTAGGAGACTTGCCACATGTACAATAATGACCATGATAATGGTAATGAATGCTCTAATGCTTATAGTTGAAAAGATGACAATAACTCTACTTTATTACGTTTGTTTTTTTATCTTGATTCTGTGAATCAGGTCTTATGAAAAGTGTCTTTCAAACTGAATTTGAATTTTGTGCTTCATAAAGCATATGGACCTCTTAAATTTCAATGAATCTTAACAAGGTTCAGCAGAAGGCACTACAGTTAATAAAGTTATCTTTCTGTGGATTTCTTCTCTTGTTACATTATTGATCCATATTTTCTACAAAGAAAAAGGTGTAAGTAGAGTAGAATGTCAAAGTGAAGCAATAATTTGTCATATCCTTTCCAGATCTTTCATTTCAACTTGCTGCTGTTTGGTGGCCTTGATTACAGCTGCTTGTCAGCTCTAATCAATGGAAAGCACAGAAGATTATATTTGAGAATAACTTCACTTTGCCCAAAATACTGCTGCTTATGATAAGTAGCACATCTTTTAATACCAATAACTAATGAAAGTATTCACTGTTCTCCCAAGTTTGTGTGTTTTGTCTGTGTCTGTGAAGACCACATATGACTGGCTGCCTGAGAAGATTCTATGGAACCCTGGGGTTTGCAGCTTAGGGAGGAGCCTTTAGAATTCTCAGCCAGAGAGCTCTTCGGCCTGGCCTGTTGCTGTGGAGATGAGTCCTAGCAGCAAGGAGGAGGGCAGTGTATTCCTTCAGAAACCCCACCTCTGCATGTTAATAACTCTGAATGCAGATTGGATTGGAGAATATGGGGAAAAGTTACAGGTACTAGACAAGACAGTTTGGGGAATCAGAGACACAGGATCTTGAATCTTTCCAACAAGTATTACCTATGAAAAAATAAAATCCTGGGCAACGCCGGGCATATATGCTAGTATCTCATGGAAATGGCCTTCTTATAAATTGTGAGTTCTGTATATTTGCCTTCTACAATAAAGCTACAAGAAATTGCATTGGCGATTGTCAAAGAATTCACAATATCTGTAACATTTGTTAAAATATTTTGCACTGGCAATTGTCATAGAATTCACAATATCTGTAACATTTGTTAAAATATTTTAAACAATTTTACTGTTTCTTCAACAGAACTTAATCACAAAAGTTTCTGATTACTAAACTGAAATGGGCCATATCTTTTTTCCTCCCAACTTATTACATCCTGTTTTTTATTTGGTAAGTGTACTGTCAAAACATGGCCTCTCAAAATTATTGCTTAATTTTCTGAAACATTCAGAAACTTTGCTTATTTTTGTCTGGTCATACTCAGTGTGACTTAATCAGATTTATCAGTTCATCAGTACTGTGAATGCTATAGCACAGGTGATTCAGTGAAAATCCATAGCCAGTTAATAGCTGAATGCCTGTCCAAATAAAACAGACCTTCTACTACTACCAGAACGTGAACACCAATTTAGCCTTCAGTTGGGAAGGAATTTAACACCTGGGGAGCAGTCCCTCTACAAAGGTCCTCACATAGCCTCACCATATAAGCCTACAACAGTGGAGGGACTGTGACAAAGCCTTCCACCAAGGATGTCAAACTTCAGGCAGATTTGTGTGGAGCAATACTATCTTTACCATAACCCAGTTTGTTACACACAGTACATGCTGGTTTAGTATCTTTACAGAAGCTGTTCTTGATAGGTTTCACTGAATCTAAAAACCACTAGATTGTGACCTGTATCTGACAATGGAATTAAGGAAAGCTACTCCACCTCCAGGTTATCATCACTGCATCAGACAGAACTAGTTCTAAAATATGGCTTGCAGCATGGTTGAGGTCCAACACCATTTGGAAAAAATCCGTGATCTCAACATGGATGTTGAAATCCCACAGCAACATGAAGATCAGCTGAAGAACAGAAAATTTTGAGCAAGAAGGAGAAAAGTAAACCAACAAAATTCCTATTCTTCCTGGGGTCTAGTCACACTGCATCTCCTTCAGTTTTGTTTTCACTACATTCCAAGTCAGTTAGATTAACCTGTTCTCACTTGCAGATTTAAGTTCTATAGAGAGGACCAAAAACACTTTAAGACAGTAGGATCAGTGGATCAAAAGGTTAATGATATCCAGCTGTGTTGCCCTAAGAAATGCAAAGATTTTGTAGACAGTCTTCCAGTTTGACAACACTAGTGTGCAACTTCAGGTTTAACAGAATATATTGTACCACTGATTACATATAGGTAGTTATTATTCAACCTTAATCTACAAAACTACTTTTGGAAAATACACAGAAACTAGTTTAGTGTTTGGGATGTTACATTAACCATGGTATCCTATTAAAATTTTTTAAAGCAGTAGTCACAATAGAACTTACAGACTTTTATTGGTACTAACTCAAATGTCAGAATAACAATCAATTTTCCTCATGAGTTTCTGACTTTAGCTAGTCCTAATTTGCATATTACTCTAGCAGTTTTTTTGGATTTATCCTAATGACCCATTAAGAAGCAGAGCTACATAGAGACAACCAGACACTGTATTTTAATAAAACCGAACCCTGTTATTTAACATTACCAGTGAAGCAGGCCTATTCCTTCTTATTGGATATATCAAAAGCCCTGTGTGTGCAAGTGTAAAAATGCTTACAGGTTATTATTGTAGAGGTGCAGTTTTATTGTCTTAACTACTTTTCAGCATTCTACCAGAATATACCTAGTCAGTTGTGTTAAATAAAGAAAGTGATATAAACAGTTACCACTGCATTTATTTTTTAAAAATTTTTTTGCAGGGATATTTCATTAGAAAAAGGGTATGAAAATATAAAACAGTTATAAAACAGTACACTTTACATATCAGCCAAAAGTAAAATATAAGGTATTTACAAGCACAGCCAAGATAGTTGTAAGAATAGTGGAGAACACAGACATATATACAGTTCAGACACACTGCATAAGAAATAGGACTTGTAGTCACAGCAATTTCCTGCCATCTTTTATAAAATGCAATATTACCTAAAGAGGATGCTTTTAAAACCAAAGCTGCACACACCAAACTCCATCATAAGTTAACTCCAGCCAAGACAGAAGAACTATGTTTGTTGAATAAGCTCTGCTTCTTAGATTTATCACTATTCTCTGTTTTCATTAAGTGGCTTTTAAAGGCTCCATACCAACACAATTTGTCAGTGGGGACCAACTGGATTGGCAAACATTACCAGAATTGAGGATAAACAATGCAGTTTCTCTTTGATGTACTCTGGCAATTTCTCATTTTCTCCATACCTAGGAAATGGCAAAATTTCAAGTAAGTATATTTAACAGAACATAAATCCTAGGGGAGATAAACCCTATTTCAGCAAGTTCAACGTTCTGAGAAAGCACATCTGCATCCTCTAGTAAATGGCTAAAGAAATGAAAAGACAGTCTTCTTATCTGTTTAAACAGGTCATAAACCTACAGCCCTACAGATACTGATTTAAGTACTGTTTGAATCATATCTCACCAACAGCAAGCTGGATGAGACTGATGGGCTCTGAGATCTAACAGCATCTCGAGGGTTAAAGGTTCCCAACCCTACTTTTCAGATTAGTGTAGATAGGAATGGGAAACATGTAGAGGTCTGTATGTTAGATTACTGTTCCCATTGGCTATACTAGCTAAGGTTACATTCCAACCACTAGAGGGCCGCAGATATTTCCTATCCAAACCAATTCCCTATAAAGGCACAGATATTTGTCATCAGTCTTCTGACTACCTAGCTAAACTTTGAAATGGGTTTTGGAGCATGTCTACAAACACAGATTTAGATGAAAGAATTTTCAGTTAGTCGAACATTCTACCAGTACAGATTAGAATTACTATTATTGAATTGTCTTTGTGTTTACCCTTAAAATGTGTCTAACAATAAGGATCTGGATCACCTGCCTGTGCTAGCTTTCTGCTTGAGATTTTTATGCTGGAAAGCATGCAAAAGTGTTATTCTCTCCTACAGTCATTCAATCCTAGGGTAAGCAGGAACCCTAGTAAAAATATTGGTATTCACATTTTTATTACCCTCTGTTAAACATTAACATGTTTTCCAATGTTGGGTACAATTAAGCTACAATATTTGTCAGTAGAGAGAGCCAGTGTGGTGTACTGGTTTGAGCATTCACCTACGACCCTGGAGACCAGGATTTGATTCCCTGCTCGATCACAGAAACCCAATAGGTGACCTTGAGCTCTAGAAAAACCTGTGATAGGTTCATTTTAGGGTAGCCATAAGTCAGAAACAACTTGAAGGCACGCAGCAACATTTCTCAGTAAACAAATAACATGTTCATTTTTAAAAAAGTTAGAAGTGTATCAATGTTTTTAAAAGGCCCAGTTTTATCAGAACTACAAGTCTAAAGTTTGATTTAGATAAACTCATCTTTCTCTCTTTATTGTATTCCACTAAAAATAAATCGTGCTTCATAGCTTAAATAATTTGCTTTAAAGCTGACTACAGTGGATTAGTCAATAATTTGTTGTAGAACCAGGATCTTCATTCACCAGAAAAAATAAGCTTGCTGCTTTTACACAGTTAAGGGTGAAAAGGGGTAGCAAGTCCTAACTTTGCTAATATTTTCCAATACAAAATATAGAGCAGAACTTCCAGTTCAGGGATTATCAATGGACTCTCATCTACTTGTTTATCTCATGCAGTGAAGGAAAAGGCAAAGTAGTATACAGTGAAGAGAACACCAGTTATACTGCTTGTGTATGACATTAAGTTAAATTGCAAATGATACTGATCTATTTATGCTAGAGACACTGACTGGGTTTGCACATAATAGTAAACCATCACTCAGGGCTGCTTGCACCAACAGGAATATGCTCATGTGAAAGAAAGCATAAACCAGAAATGAATTTCATTTCAGTAGATTACTGATCATCATTTGTAGTCTGGTTGTCACACTTTTAATTTACACAGAGCAATTAATTTTTATGGTTTGCAGCTTAGTTATTCTTTTCACAAACATCCCTCTCCAAATCTATTTTTCTAATGCAGATTGTACACTCATACAGAATCTCCAGAAGCAGTAGATGCTATGAAACACAAGATTGGGCACTTCAAGGTTACAAATCCCTTGAAACACATGGATCCAACATCTGTGAAGTCTGATACTCACATAACTGTGTCACCAGCTGGAGATGTGTATGTAATGGATGAAATGCCAGCCTGGGCTATCAACTGGGATCCATCATTGAACTGAACCCATACTGCTCCACTAGTCAGCTGACAGGAAAAAAAGATTACAGATCAATTCATAGATTGAATATTAAAAAATGTAGATGTATTCAGTTGTATGCAACTGTTATGCAAAACAAAAGTATTTGCCGCTTATATAATCCAGGCAATGTGTGTTTACATACTTTTAGCTAATTATGTTTTGGTTTTAGCAATATATTTAGCATTCTGTTCAGTCCATGGCATGTAGGCTGTTTTTCCATGTTGGATACATTCCAGTTTGAAGTGCAGAAATTAACCAAATTTTGCATTCTTCCAGTATTTTGCATTCTCCTTGCTCTGCCCATGAGGATGATGATGAAGATTAAGAAAGTGGTCTAGGTACAGGAAATCACTTGGCATATGTGCATCACAAATCATACTGTAAGCTACTCTTTGGTAGAAGCATGAAAGCTGCAGCATTAAAAATGATCTCTGCCTTTGAATAGTTATATACTGTTTTTAGTTGTATTTTAATCAATGATGTACACCGCCTTGAGCCTTGGGGAGATGTGGGTAAGAAATGAGGATGATGATGATGATGTTTACTTGATTACAGAACATCAACTCACCTGAGAAGCCCAGCCAACATTCTTTACAAAGACTGATTTCAGCAACTGAGGTGAATTTCCAATACACTCATTTGGGAGACTAGGGGAGCTCTTTGACTCAGTCACACCTGCTGTGAATGCAGAGCCTTCATATGATAACATCTGGAAAATAATGACAAAAACAGTGTTGCAGTTGCTCCTCACACTCACATGAAAAATACACAAAAATGAAAAAAACAATCCAGACTATAATTTCTTTTAAAAGTTGTTGCATTAAAATTATGCTGAAAACCTAAATTTCGATCATGGAAATAAAAGCATATTTACTTACAGGTGTATGAATGTTAGACACCTCACTTGAAGATTCTGATCTGGCCGCAGAATCTCTCTTCACCAAGGCTGAATGCACTGCAGGACTTGTATCTTGTAAAAGAGGAGGAGATACCAAAGCTTTTGGAGACTCAGGGTTTCCGGGTTTCCTGGTAATGGAAAAATCATGTCCATATGTTTGACTTTCCTATCACTAGTAAGATTACAGAAAAGCAGAAATTGAAAATCCCTGTGAGAAGTTAGGTATTTTCAGAAACATAACTGAAGAAGTACAAAAGAAACTGCTTACCGCCCAACAATAATGGGGAAAAATGGAATACTTTCACTTCTTTCTTCTGCCAAAATAGCAGATTCCAGTGCAAGGCAAATACGATGTCCCTACATTGAAAGTTAAAAGTAAATTATATTAAAATATGCTGACCTCTTCAAAAGGGAGCAGTATTGTAACATTAGAATGAAGCAGGTTGTAACTAACAGAAAACATTCTACTGAAGTACAGGTATGTATGGTTCCCATATCTTTTTCCAGTTAACTTTCATAAATTCATTAAAACCTTACAATGAAAGTCAGGTATTCAAGACAATATAGAGGAGTTAAAAATGGCCTAAGTCTATTAAGGCATCAGCACTATAGTGCCAGCACGAGAGAACATCCTTCCTTCTGAACATTTCACAGCTGCCCGAAAACTGGTCTGGAGGGTTTCCCAGCCCACCAAGCAGGTTTAGAGTTGGATTGGAACTGCAATAAAAAAATTATCTTCCACCAGTGGAAGTCCAGTACAGGCTACTGTCGCAGTTTTCTGATTTGCCATTTGGAAGGAGCTACTTTATCCGTCACACCTACTCAAAACAATACTAACATTATTCTCTGTATATATTATTTACCTCATTTGCATGATCCACATATATCTGTATATCTTTCTGTAATTCCACTCCATTTTCTTCTTTTATTGTGTAGGCTTTTCCAGATTTTTCTATTACTCGAATTACATCTGCTGTCTTATGTATTTTTGCCCCTTAAATAAATAAATAAAAATTGTCAACCACAGAAAAACAAACAATGTTGTTCCATTCCAGCAGAAGTAAACTAGTCAAAAAGAGGTGGCAAGGCTTCTGGTTGCATGGCGCACGGGAGCGGCAGCTCGGAGCGAAGCTGCACAATGGCGCAACTCCGAGCTGCCACCCGCTGGATTCCAGCCGCTTTTTTTTTACCATCTGAAGCGGCTAGACACCCCTCCGGTAAAAGGGGTGCGGAAGAGGTCCGAAGGGGACCCCGAAACTGGTGGCTGGCTCTACCCGGCTGGGGCAGCAGAAAGCACTGGGGGTCGAAGGACCACGACGGAGCCAGCGGGATCGTTGTGGAAGTGGCACAAGCGCCACCATCGACTTTTAAACAAGAAACTACTTAAAAACAACAAGTAAGAAAACAAGAAATCTGATCCAGTCTTTGATTTCAATAATATCACATCCGAAATTGACTTGCAATGGTGCGCAGGAGCAGAGGAATGGAGGGACCCAGAGGAGATGTGAGTGCGTTATGGTTGAGAGTTCGTCTTAAAGGGGCAACTGATTTCCAAAAGACTGTGAAGTGGCTTTTCTGCTTTTCTACTGAGGAATGAAGTTTTTAATGGTTAAATGATATCTGACTTGCAATTTGAGATAGAGATTTACAGTTTGATAATGCTAAAGAATTAAATGGACAGAACTGGATTGAGGATTAAGATTGGATTTTACAAGATCTAATAAACTCCATTTAGACATTGAACTTTCTTTATTTCTACATTTTACTATTCTGGTTGACCTGAGAGGATTGGTATTTTGGATTTCTGATTTTAGAAGACTAGTTTGGGAGGCAACAGTTACTGAGCAGTGCTTTTTTTTCCAGCTCCTGCTGTTTGAGACTTGTTTCCTATCTTTTCCCTCAGTCTGGATTGTTGAGACTGGTGAGCCTGTGCTGGAAGGTCATTTAAGCAAAACATCCTCACTCCCATGGACTTTAAGTGGCTATCGAGAATACAGAAGAATCTTCAAACAGTAACGTTCCAGATGGGAGGGGGTGATGTGAGGTGGATTAAGGCACAGGGCTCTGAATTAGACAAAGCAGTTGCGTACTTTGACAATGCTAGAATGAACTTAAACAATTAAGCTTACATATTTGACTGATACATTGGCATTAATATAAGCATTTTTGATATTGTTAAAGGGACAGTGGGGATTGAACAGGACATAAATATAGAAATGGGAAACAAGACATCTTTAACAGAATGGAATCCAGGTCAAGAAGATGAGTGACTGTTGCAGTAATGACAGCTCAGACTGCCAGATATACATTAACAGTACTTTATTTTGAGAGTTTATGGTGTAAATGATGGAGGACTTAAAAAGTAAAAGAGAAGATGTCAGAAGATCTAAAAGAGGGAAGAAAAGAAATCAGAATAGATTGAAATCAGACGATTAGTGGAAAGCAGAATGGCCTATTGAAATGGGTGATAGCTGGGAACTGGTAATTGAAAATGACTGTATTTTGATTGTGGAAATGACAGTGGGATAACAGCAACACAACGTGATGGGAGAGGGAAATGCATGTTCAAACAATTGAGACAAACATTGTATTGTGATACATAAATGTAATAAGTGGAATGAATTTCGAGAAATGAAGACTAGATCGGAGTGGAAGATCAGAAAGATTTCATGTAAAATTACAGGTCAAAAATGTTCCTTTTTAATTTGTGAAACTTAATAAAATTATAGATAAAAAAAAGAGGTGGCAAGTACCATCACAAGACATAGCTCTCAGATAGTGAAATACAACAGTGTCCATCTACCAACAGAATAGGTACCTTTGGCCCACCATTCTTTATTGTGGCCATCAGACATAAGGAGCAATTATTCTCCTTCTTTTCAGTTCTTAGTTACAGTTACTCTCAAATATTCAAAATTAATCTCCAGAAAACATATTAAAAGAACAGTTTCCTGTGCCCAATGATGCTGTCGGAGAAACTAAATTATGTATTCCGTGTACTACATATCCGATGTAGAATTTTTATAAGCACACACCTTATGTGCAATATATCAGTTGACAAAATTCCTTAAAAGATAGTATTTAAAAGATTTTATTAGCTGAATAAACTTATTTTTGCAGTTATAACTGGTTAATAATATATTCTGAAAGGCTAAAGGGAAATGTGCAGAACAGTTTAAGAGTACATACCATCATAAAAACATATTTCCACATCTGCAGGAGGAGAATTTTCCATCAGCATGCACTTGGCATATCTTGAATAGAAAGTGACTTTGGGAGTTTTGGATCTTACCAACTGTACAAATTTGGCAGCATACTGATACTTCTTCCAGTACTTCTCTAAAATCAAAACAAGAATGCCACAGAAAGCTGTTATAACTCAAGTGCCTGATCACTTTTGATTTTGAATTTCTTTTCATTGTCAGAAGTAGTTTACTATGTGGCATATTAAGCTAGCTGAAAAACATAAACTGGAATCCAATTAACTTCATAAAGTGGATGGAATAACAGGAGACACAGGGCAAAGGACATTTCTCTGTCTTCAACTGTGCTCCTTCTCAAAATTCAGTCCAGAAGGTTGGAGGATCCCTGGCAGAGCAGCTTTAGGGAAGGCTCATTGCATGGCAGAGGGACAAGAAGGAAGTCTGTTCTTAACATGTGGATTTTGTCCAGATACCCCAACACCTTAGGCATGTGGGACCATGAATAAGCAATCTACAGCATCTTAACAACATGCTCCCAACACATTCTACTTGTCTTGATTGGTCTTATTAAGTGAGAAATATAGTGTGTGAAGTGGGAGTCAGAAAGCTCTGGCCCAGCCCCACCCCACTACCAAGTTCTCTCATGTGAAAGAAAATTATTTAATCTGAGTTACATGATTATTTAAGTTCTAGAACAAGCTCGTGGAAATGAGCCCTACCTGGCAAGTTGTCAAATGTGTATACACTTAAGTCTTTAGGAGGTGGGGGTGGTCTATCATTAAGAAGAATGCCTCTTTCTTCATTTGGGTGGTAAACTGTGACCTTAACATAAAGAAAAATACAATCATACAGCCAAGAGTTATGCGCTCAACATTTTGTTAACAATACAGTTCAGTACTATCCACTGCTAATATAAAATGACTAGCATTGTCAGTCATAATTCTCCATTTTGAAAACAAAACAAAACAATTTGATATCAATACTAACCAAGTATGTACAATATATGTACAGTGAACTCTAAAGCCTCAGTAGATTAATCAAATCAGATGCTATTCTCTGAAGAGAGTTACAGTTAAGTTGCTTATATTTACATTAAGAAACAGTGTCAGTACTGATTTCAAGAGACAGTAAACCACATAGGAAGAAGTCTTGTGGCACCATAAACAAATTGCATAAGACTTTTCACTGTTTGCAGATTGCTGAGGTCTACCAAGTGTGGCATTCTTAGCACAATAACAGTCTTTGAAAACTGCCAAGTTAGAACAAATATAAATTACTACTCACCACATTTCCATCACAAGAAATTTTCATAACTTCTTTTACAAACTCTTGCAAATTATATTCTTTTAGAAATTCCATGCAGACCTCGCTTGTATCTAGTATACTCACCTAGAATATGTTGGAAAGAGAACACAATCTAAACAAAATGCACTTCTAGAAATCTATATAAAGCCTACCATTCCTTTTTCACACATTTATAGTAAGTGAACCAAACTGCTGTAGTGCAGTCAACAGCTTATTTTCATGCTCCTAGTAAGTGCTATCTGTAGGAAAAGCAGATATAATTTTGAGTATAAGTAACTATTAGGTTGTTGGGATCTGATGATCAGACAAAGCAGAATGTTGAAACTGTACTAGATTTATAATGCTGTGAAAAGAGATAAAGAACAAATGGAAGGCTTATGAAAGTGAGTACCATGAAAGTGAAACCCAAAAGGTGGAAAGGTAACAGGTATGAAGGGAGACCACACTGAAAGAAAAACTTGGAGCTGGATTCAGGATCTGTCTTCTAACAGCAGAAAGTTCCTTTGTCCAGTATTTAGGGATCCACCCACCCCTCACCCCACTCAGCAGGGCGGCATTCTCAGATGGCAGAACAGTGCTATGGAAATAAGGCAGTAAAATGCACTTTTAGCTGGCCAGCTGTACATATGCACTTGCTTGTCTGGACCCCACATCTGATAAGATTTAAAAATTAAAAACTAGCAAGAAGCCTTTGCAGTCTAATAAATACTGACATTGAGTCTGATGTTGCTGTGACAACAATACACACACATATACAAGGTAGGCAAAATAGTTACTACTTGTTTAAGAGTAAATTCCTCCCAAAAGCTTAAATATTTCCTGACAGGACGTGGTCCTATAGAAGAGTACCATATGTCCTCTCACATTCTGTCACACAAAAAGATAACAGCCTATTTCAAACTAAACAAAGTGTTACGCATTTTGTTATCACTGACATATAATGTGCATGGCTAAAGTTCTGATCCAATAAGTCAGTGTTCCAAAAAGTTGAGTATAGGCTAGACCACTGAAATCCTGAAGCATAATTGCAGTGCAGCCTTTTTGTTGATGAGAGCAGTAACCAACATTCTCTTACCTGTATGGTCACTTCTTGTATATTCAACAATCAACAGTCATTTTAACTATTTTAAAATGATGAGGAAATCACCTGTCATTCATTTAGTTTTTAACTTTTATTCCTTAACAGTAATTGTTCTGAAATGTAATGTTATACATACCACTGCATTTTTTGTTTTCTGCCTGATTGATTTTAGCCTATGAGCAGTCAGAGGAGATACAATACTTCTCAGAGCAGGTTTTGGGTGTCCATACTGTGGATCTTTGACCCTGTTTGTGATTTCAGACACTAGATGGTGATCGAATGCAGATGGTGGCAGAGCCTTCTCAGATTCACATGGAAGTCCAGCAGTATATTTTTTTGTGTCTTGTGGTCCCACAGGAGTCACAGTTGACTGTGTAAACTCAGGAGGCCTTTTGCCTTTTAAGCCATTCCACACATTTTTCAATGTGTCTTGAGGCACACTAAGATGGAACTGAAAATTTCCATTTGTGTTATATGAAGATTCTGAAATCTGAGCTGAAGCAGGGAAAAATATTTCAATAATTTTGAAAATATATTACAGGATTTTTCTCAACAATTACAATATAAAAGTTTTGTTTCTAAAAAAAAAGAAGGTGCTAATTAAACCTTTCCAGATAGAAAGAATATACAATTTATCTACTTTAAGGAATTGCCTCATGAACTAAAATAGTTTACTTGCTATAAGCCACCTTAAGAAGGTGCCATTTATTGCCATATAAGAGCTAAATCATGTATTGTATAATCTGATCTATCTTTCTGATCAGTATCAAAGCCAAAGAATGAGAACAGCATATTTTAAATATCTAGTAATATTTCGAAAGTTTACCACCTATATGCAAAAGTCACAATCTTTTCTTTGAAAATTTAGCTGTAGAGGAAGATATTAAGCATCACTTAATGGGTTCTCACTTTCAATACTACCAGATGGGGTGGGAGTGGTGATAAAGCATGTGGGAAGTATCAAAACAACAGTACCACTTCTGTCCAAGTAAGATGTATGACTTATCATTCATACCCCATCTGCCAAAGTTCAGAAGCAATTAAATAAAAATTGAGAAGAAAATTATCTGAGGATTCAAATAATCCTGGCTGTATGTCCTAAATTACAATTCCCCACAGTGTTCCTGGCAATTCAAAACAAAAGAAAATGCGAGAAAAGATTTAGGTAATCCTTGGTTAAATTACAGCTATATTCTATACTCTTTCAGTACATGATGTAATATGATACAGAAGAAAGAAAACTCCTCCTTCCCTCCTGTTCCTGTTTTTTCTTCCTTTCTCTATCCCTTCCATAGCAATGCTAATAGTCACCTTTACATATTTCTCTATGTAGTTAAGCTCACATCTTTCTACTTTCAGAAAAGTGAAGTCGATTTCCAAGATTTTCAGAAGGTTTCATATTGTTTATGAGTATGAAGCCCCAAATTTTCAAAATACCTGCGAAGAATCAATGGCACTTTCTGTCCACACAGAATTTCCTTAAAAGACTACTATAACCTTTCAGCTATAACCTATCATTGTCTCTGGATGAATATACAATACCCTTTTTGGTTCTGTTGATAAGATTTATCAGTTGAGATCTGATATATTCAATAATGAACTAAAAAAATTATTAAATAGATTCATACCATTCAGTTGCATATTTCCAAGCCACTGTTCCATTGTTTCAGCTTGGGGCTTCAGTCCCAATAAATCAACACTAGGCTTCACTGGACAGAGATAATTTGAACTAAAAAGATAAAAGCATTTGTAAGTATTCTTTCTAAAAATGAATAAAATGTTTTAAAATAAGAACAATAAAACAAGGTATATATTTGCTTCATGGAATAAATGATATAGTGCTACCATATAGTATAAAGAACAGGTTTATTTCAGCTAGAGATAGTTTTAATAACTTATCCTGCTAAAGAAGTTGCCTTGTTTCTCTCAACTACAGTTACAATTAACCCACAATATTTCCAAGATTTGACACAGTGCTAAATCACACTTAATTTTTTTAAAAAAAGGAGGCAAAAGTTTTTCATTCATTAGAGACCCATTAGAAATGAAGGGGCTAGTTCATGCATCTGAGGCTCATTCATATGACCCTAAACCAGAGATGGGGATCGCACAACCCTTAATGTGTTGTTTGAGTGCAAGTCTGTTCATAGTCATTGGCAAGTAACACTGGGAGCTTCAGTCTTGCAACACCTGGAGGACCATACAGTTTCCACCCCTACACTAAATCACAGTGTAGCATGCTACAGAATGGCCTCTAGACGTTTTTTAAATAGAACATTTTATGACATACATAGAAAGCAGATATAAGAGACTGACTCTTACCGAGTCTGGTCCTTCACAGGCAGAGAAAGTTCTTTTTCCATTGAGCCACAGTTAGTAGGACGTTTTTCTTTAAATATGGAAGGAATATCACTGTGACTATTTGCAGGTGAAAAATCCTTCATGTTTTCTGTTAGCCCTCCTCTGGCTTTCGAGAATTTCCAGAGAATGGCATCTTTCCACATGATTTGGTTCCCCTTGACTCTGACTGTGGGTCGTGCTTGATCTTTCAGAGGAGTGTGCTCTCCTGAGGTAGCGTGAATGGGGTCTTTCTTCAATCAACTGCATTGCTCTTCCCCTACCAGTACTAATTTCTTTTGCAGGAACTCCCCAGTTGTTGTGAGATATACTCCCACACCCAGATGAGATATCACTGGAATTCTTATTTGTAGGAATAATTGTCATTTTGTTAGGGAGTGGCTGCCCCACTAGAAGTCTTTTCTTTTCCTTTAAGCAGCCACTTGTACTGACACTGGGGGAGGAAGTAAAAGCTGTAGAAATTGTGGCATTTCCACTGTCCATTGAGTCTTCTACATTTCCCAGATCTTTATTTCTTGCTGAGTTGCACTTTGACATAAAAGGATGATCCAATACAGATGAAAGGCTTAAACGATCTACCGGGTTTTTGCGAAGTAACTTGTGAATAAGATCTTGAGCTTCACTTGACAAAAATACTGGCATTTCATAGTCTGCCAACACCACTTTGTTCAAGGTGTTTTTTACTGTATCAGTATCAAAAGGCGGCTTTCCAACCAGTAGAGTATAGAACATACAGCCCAATGACCAGACATCAGATTCAAGGCCATGTGCACTTCTTGTTGCTATTTCTGGAGAAATGTAATTAGGAGTCCCACACATAGTGTAATGTTTTTCATGAGGCATTTTCAGTTGGGTTGCAAGTCCAAAGTCAGCAATCTTGATGTTCATATTGTTGGTGAGTAACAGATTAGAGAGTGTGAGATCCCGATGCAATATTCCATGGGAATGAAGATATAACATCCCTGTAATAATCTGATGCATGAAATGCCGAACTGTACAGAATAAAAAGTAAGATGGTGGTTAAAAATGTATTTTTACTATCCTATCTTTGAACTTGTTTGCCAAGTATATTCTTTGTTATTAAGCAAAGAGCCACTGGCTGTATCTATAGACTGATAGACCATGATAGTAGAGAATGCAACAAACTGTGGATGAACTCCATGCTGATACATGCAATCTGTTCAGTCACACTTGACTGGTTTATTTAGCATGTCTTCCAAACTAGAGTTCGTGAACTGCCATCCCTTTTAATATCCAGAAGTGCAAGACAGGATTTGTTCTTGGCTTTATACTTGCTTGTAAATGGAACACCAACACACCAGCCAAGACTTTCCTTGTTTAGTGACTGTATTAGCATATGAAGCAAAGTGGGAGTGAACAAGGCTCATGCATCAGGGTTCAGGCTAATACTTTAGCCAGAATTTTTTAGAATTCTCGGAATCCTAGCTTATTTTTTCATGCTAGCGTAGCTGCTATTTCAGCACAGAAACTAAACTGCTCCTCCAACCAAAACAAGCTAATTAACTTCACAGATGAAGTAAGTCAAGTGCAAACTGTTCAAAATGTACTTTGAGTGCATTCATTATGTAATCAAAAGATGCCTAGGAACAACAAATGTTGTTTTAGATTATGAAGCATTCCAGTTGAAAACAAATAATCATTATCATAGACTATGTCCCAGGAAAAGCTTAGCTAACTGTGGAATACCATGTAAAAGCTTAAGTCAGGAAATTAAACTAGAAAAAGTCATAAAAGATCCTGTTTCCACCAATATCTAATCTAATAGTCTTTCTATCCTACTCCTTATTCTGCTACCCCAAAAAACATACCCAGTATATAAACTGGAAACTTGAAGATTATTCTGTCTCAAATATTTATGTCCAGGGTCTCAAATCAAAATGTGATATCAGTACCAAATGGCTGCAAAGCCACCAAATTGTACATTTTAGCATGCATCATCATGATCATCATTATTTACTCATTTATATTCTAGGTCTTCTCCAATACTGGAACTTAAGGAAACTTAGATAATTAAAACAAATATAATAAAAACACTTATGAAAACAAGCATTTTAAAAGTTATTGCTGTACACAATTATACAATCCATAAATTAAAACCCTTAAAATAAACCTATTAAAAAACAGAAGATAAACCCCAGAAAAACAGCATGTCATGAAGTAAACCTTCGAGATAACAGATCTTGAAGACACCTTAAAGAGATAGCAACAGCCATCCAATATTCAGATCTATCAGTCACTGATATCAGCAGTCAGTGAGAACAACAAAAGAATTTACAGAGCTTGAGGAAACAGCTAGATTCGGCCATTGACCATGGAGCTTGTTATAGTCTAAAAAAATTTAAATCCTCTTAAAACAAAACAAGAAAGAATGTCATATCAACAGTTTACCACTGTCTCACCAGTAACACTGAGACTCATATATAATACAATTTCACCAAAATTCTGGAAAGGGTGTGAGGAACCTGGGTTAAATTAAACCCATATGCTATACTGGCATGATTCTTAATACATTTTGAAAGAAAGTCTTTCAGGAATGTATTAGAACCTAAAGTCAGTCTATTGACTTTATAATAAAACTGGTACTGGCATTTTTTTGTTGGTCAAAAATGCAGATTTATCCTATAAAGAAATGATGGCAGCTATCCAAGAAGAAGAATGCAAGCATTTGACTCTTTGGTACAATTATCTATTGCAATACTAACAAAACAAGTCAAAGATTCATAATCAATATGTGAATGACTTTAGGTAATCTAGTGATTATACTAGAAAATCCTTTGGGGAATATAAAAATACTGTTGGAGATACTAAAAAAATGCAGAATTGACTGGATTTAAGATAATAAAAGATGATGTTAACAAAAAACATGAGAAAAGATGATCAATTACAACTGATGGATAAGGTGGATTTTAAAGTTGAGGAAAAGGTGAAATATTTAGATATTGCTATGATATTAATTGTATGTTATTGAAGAATAACTATGTTAACACATAGTATGATATCAAGGTGGATTTACAAAGATGAGAAAAAGACGGACAGAATTTCTGTGATAAAAATGAATATTTTGCCAAAAATGTTGTTCTTGTTCCAGACAACATCGATTTTTGACTAATGATGTTTTATTAAACAATAGGAGAGAGACTTGTCAACATTTATATGGCAAGGGAAGAAACTGAGAGTCAAATATAAAATTCTGCAAGATGTAAAAGAAAGAGGGAGATTGAGATTACTGGATCACCGGATCTAAAATTATACTTTTCAGCATTTTGTTTGGTTTGATTTAAAGACTAGATTGTGTTGATTAGTAAGAGAGTATTGTATTTAGAAGGGCATGAACTGAAGTTTGGGTGGCATGATTATTTCTATTATGAGAAAACCAAATTGAACAAATTTTAATAATCATTTTGCGAGGTGATATGGAAAAGATACAAACCAAGGTTATGCCTTAAGATGCTTTTTGTGGGTCTCATCACAAGAAGCCTTCTTCAGGGAGGAGATAATAACAAAGGAAAACTGGGCAACTTACAGAGATCTTTTGGAACTTGATAAAGAACAATACAGAAATAAGTCAAATGAAAAATTACTGACAGGCAGTTATAGTTTTCATTGAAATATTCTAAATATTAAAATGGATTAAAAAAATATACAATTTTGAGTTGAGAAATCAGAATTTGAAATCCAGTTGTGTGCAGATGATGAACACTTGGTTGGTAAGATGTATAAACTTTTGCTAAAAATAGAGATGGAAGTGGAAGAGGTTAAAGATTATATGATAAAGTGGGTGCAAAATTTTGGCTACCAGCAAAGATATAAACCTGCTGCTTGGTTTTCTGTGGAAACAAATCTTGTATTCCTGAGATACCACTCTGAGTACCCACTGATCTGTCATTAATTCACTTCCACTTTTCCCTGAAGAACAGGAGTCTTCCCCTCACCAGCGCCTCCTGCTTGTCAGTACTGAGATTTACCCCACTTGGGGACAGATGATCTCCCTCTTCCCTGTCTCTGTCAGGCAAACTGATTTTGTATACTGAATTGGGGTCTTTGCCTCCCCCACTGAAATCTGTTGTTACGATATTCCAAATCTTCCTCCACGAAATAGTTATCCTTCTATAAGACCTCCTATCAATTTTTTCCTTGTATAAAGGAGGTATAACCTGCTTCTTCTCCTTCATCTCTACTAATACCTTTCCAGTGCTTGACTACCAAACAGCAGTTCTCCTTTAAACGGAACAAATGCCAGATTGTTACAGGATTTTTGGTCTGTCTCCGAATGTCTCAACCATAGCGATCTTCTTACTATGGCAAGATGATGTATTGTTAGTATTTGACACCTGAAAAATTGGCCAAAATGCATAAAAATGTTTTTAATATATGCAGTGGACTTGGGAAATGGCCAAAAAATTCTGGAATCCAATACACAGTATGATGAAAAAAAAAGGGAATGTCCAACTGAAACCTGAATAGTATCTGCTGGAACTGGTAGATGATCAACTGGAGAAGAAGTATAGAAAACTATCACGACATATCACCACTGTGGCAAGATTACTCTACATGCAGAAGTGGAAAAACACAGCAATACCAATGAGTGAGGACTTAGCTGAAATGGACAAATTAACAAGATTAAGCAGAAAAAAATCACTGGCAAAATTTTTGAAAGACTGGGAACCTTTAATTGGGTTTTTGCAAGGAGAGGAAAATAACATATTAACTGTAGGCTTTGGTAATTATTCATGTTAAGTATAATCATCATTAGGAAAATTGGAAATCAAATATAAATGTCTTTTTTTCTATTTACCATTTTTGTTTCTTCTTTACTATTTTTCTTTTTTCTTGTTTTTTATTTGCATATCTTTTATTGTACTGGAAAATGTTTAATAATATATATTGAAAAATAGGTGAATGACTTCACTGTGCAATAGTACAGATTCATCACAGTTAACAAGACAGATCTTGCATCACCATCATCACACAGCTCGCTCTGCAGTGATGCACACTGATCAACCATTTCATGTATATATCATAATGTAAACTATGTAGACTTTTAACATAGTATTTCAATGGAATTTATATTTATTCTTTCCTGTTTATGTTATAGTCCCAATGAAATGTATATAGTTGATTGATCGTTATTTGTCATGTAAATGACATGTGATTTTTAATTAATCAAATGCTTTTAGAAAGTTGGATTCTTGTGCTGCCAACTGTTGCCATGATTTATTCACATTTATGTGTTTTACTCCCACCCAATGAAACAGAACATCACTTATATAGCATATCCTTATTAAAACTGGGAACAGCATAATATTTTTAAGAGTTCTGTTAATTACAGGTCAAAACTAATGGCCAAGATATTGAGAACTTTAGGGAGAGCGCCATACATCAGAATGAATTTTGGGACAGTGTTTTCTCAAACTTTATGTGCTACATAATAAACCACTCTGAAAACAAGTGTCATTTTCAAACACATTGTGTTACAGACACAGAAGTCCATTGCTAAAAAAGTAGTCTCAATTTGCTATGCTCTAGCCCTTGGGTAGACATGAAGGATCTTTGACTCTCAACTTATTTGCTTGCTGGACAGTGTAACAATAACCATATTTCAGTCCTACCTTCTTCTTCAGAGAAAGGTTTCTTTCTGTTCTTTAAATATCTGCTCATTTCTCCATTATGGCACATTTCTAATATCAGGTACACATAGTTACTGTCTTCAAAGTAATTATACAACTGGAAAAGCAAAAAAATGTGTTGAAATAAACTGAAGCTTAGGCATGAATGTTTCAAGTTGTTAATGTAAATTCTTACCTCAAGTATTGAGGGATGTTTTAATTGACAATGTATCTTCACTTCATTTTGAACTCTCTGCACCATTCCAACTTTGTGCATTGCCTTTTTATCAATCTGGAAAGAAATCAGAAATCATTCTCCTAACTGCTCATATATGCAAAAGAAGATAATATTACACTGTCCCTTGCATCTGAACTAAACTGAATGAGAATTGAGAATATCATGACAAACACTTGTGTTACAGTGCAGATTAATGGCAACATCAGCCTGGTTTTTTCAACCTTAGCTTTTAATTAGGATGTGACCATAAAGTTGGAATCCTAAGAACAATAGCTAAGAAGCAAGCCCAACTGAATAAAATGTGAATGCTAACTGCTATGGAAACATAATTAGCACTGGGAAGTAAATATTCTCTTGCATCCTAGAAATTCCACCAGAAATAACAGGCCTTCTCAAATAACATAGAATAACAGTCAAATTACACATTGGTTGGCTGGCACTCTGTTGGTTAGTTCCAACCAGAGGAGACTCATTCACTCAACTGTTGAATACATACACAAATCTAATGAGTTCAATGGGCTTAATCTAGTCAGGACTAAGACAGGATTTGGACCATAGTATTAAAAATATTACTTAACATTGTGCTTTGCTTTTAACTTCAAACAACTGCCATCTTAATGAAAATCATCCACAAGAAAGTTATGTCAATGGCTGCTTCCCTCAAAATGATGCCACTGGCAGCAGTGGCACTGGCAATTGTGCCAATAGAAGCTTCCCTCAAAATGTGAACAGCAGCAGGAATGGGGAAATCCTTCTACGTTACTGAACTACAATGCCCTCACTATTGGCTATGCCATCTGTAGCCTCCCTTTGTGAAAAAAATCTTTAAAAACCTGCATACATGACAAGGTCCAAATATTAGTTCCCTCATGCATTATTTAAAATAAGCCAAACAAACAAAGGCTAAACAATGAGTTTAACACAGTGAGCAACAGCATTACAGAAAGTTGCTTTGAGTCCCAATCTGGGGAAAAGGCAGGACAGAAATAAATAATATTAATATTTACATCATGAGCTGGTCAGACCACAAAGGATCCTGACACTGCAAGTCATTCTGTTCTGAGAACTCTTACAGAAAAACCCTCCTACACATCTATGCAGAACTGTTTGCAGGACTAAGCCCTTCAAATATGAAGTGCCAACAAGACTGGATTAAAATCATAGAGCATCAGTGTGTGCTTCTGTTATTTTTGTTCGTTTGTTTTTTCTTTTTGTTTTTGCAGTTAAAGATACTGAACTATATATACAGTTAGTTGAAAGAAACCTTAGTAACTTTGAATGTAAATTATCAAGTGAGAAATCAAGGGATCAAAGAATGAAAAATGGCTATGTCCTCCTTCCTACCAGTAATCTGTCATTTCCAATTCTCAACTGCCCAAGGCCCCACAGTTATGCACGGTCTGTGATCCAATGGCCACCTACCATTTTTATGGCCACTTCTAGGCCTGTTTTCAAGGACACCGCTCTATAGACTCCTGCAAAGGAGCCCTTGCCCAGTAGGTTCCCCACCTTGAAATCCTGGAAAAGACAGAGAGAGTACATGTGTCACAGTTTTCATTACAAATGGTCACTTCTTATTTGCATTGGCAGGTATCAGCCCCTGAAAGTTTAAATATTATCTCTACATAAATATATAAATATATCCCCCACTTTGTAGAATCTAATGAAATTCTTTTTTTCCCCTGCTCTCTTGTGATATAAATAATTGATTTAAATAATTTAGGTGGTAATCTTTATTTATAATTAATCCCTGCTCCAAACCAAGAAGTCCCAAGATTTTTACACAAAAAATTGAGAGGCCAATTTGAAACACATTATAAATGTGGAAAGAAATGTTTATTTGTGTTCCCTATTTGCAAAGACTTGGAGCTTTCCACACTATACTGTTATAGTGCTAT
This sequence comes from Iguana delicatissima, assembly GCA_948472985.1. Lineage (NCBI taxonomy): Eukaryota > Metazoa > Chordata > Lepidosauria > Squamata > Iguanidae > Iguana > Iguana delicatissima. Next base: position 1,494,621 of record CAOKZL010000572.1, on the reverse strand, counting down.
TATTATTCCACTTTCAACATCCTATGGAATCCTGGGTTTGCAGTTACGGGAGGGGCCAGTCAGCGGCTCCCATAACTGCAAACCCCAGGATTCCATAGGATGTTGAAACTGGAATAATAGCTCTATAACAATGTAGTGCGGAAAGGCTCTTGGAAAGAAGATGCAACAGAAGGAATCAATGGATCTGGTTTTTCCCTCTCTCATCCCATGCCTTCTTAAAAATGCATCCAATGCATACAGTTGCCAGCACTTAGTATAGTCACACACACTCGAGCTGCCTTCACACGAATCTGGCTGCATCTTGCTTCCCTGCATAATCTTCATTCTTTCCTCCCTACTTCGAAAAACAAAACAAAAGTTCTCCCGTCCACGTGTTGGGAGAAAACTTTCCGTGACCTGGAGGTCCAGGCGAGTGACAGATAAACCGGAATGAAGGGGCGCGGAATCGGAAAGCCGCCCCACGGGCAGAGGGCTTTACCTGAACGGAGCTCTCCTCCCAGGGCAAGCGCTCCGACATGCCGCCGGGGGAGATGCCGTCGTCCGGCAGGGGAGAGAGCAGGAGACTGAGAAGCCACTGCGGCATCTTGCGAGGGACTCGCATCCACTGAAGAGCCCACAGCGGGGCGCCTGGAGACGGCCCGGCTTGCCGCCTTTTCTCCCGCTCTCAGGAGAGACGCGGCTTCCATCGCTCGCTGCCATAGCAGCCGCCCAGGAAATACTCCGGAGGAACGCCAAACATCATCGCGCCCCCCCACCCGCCACACACACGATATATCGCGGGCAGTCTGGCGATCGCCCCCGCACGGTAAAGCCTCGACAACCGCCACTCCATTCTCACTCAACGCGGTGAATGGAAACCCCATTGGGCAGGGCGGGACTTACTTCCGAACAAACCAAAACTATATTGACAAGTGATAGAGGGTCTTTCCACACTACACTGTTATAGTACTATTATTCCACTTTCAACATCCCATGGAATCCTGGGGTTTGCAGTTTAGGGAGGGGCACTTAGAATTCTCAGTGGCCTCAGTGAACTACAAAACCCAGAATTCCACAGGAGGTTGAAAGGGGAATCATAGCATTACAACCATGTAGTGCAGAAAGGTCCCCAAATGTGTCCCTATTCCATTTTACTGGATTTGGATATATTTTAAATCGTAACGCATATTCCAAGGGTGTAACTGTAGGATGCACAAAATGAGAGCATTGTTCCCTTTGCCTCCCATGAAACTTTCCTCCAGGCCCCAAATTACTAGCATACTTGCAGGGAGGAGGCAGTGAGTCAACACCAGCTCTGAATAGCATGATCAACGATGCTTTCAGATCCTGCTGCACCAGTATAGAACATACATGACAGACAAGAACCAGTCCAAGTTCACACTGAGAACACATCCACACCATCTAAGACTTCCTGTTCCTACAACCATACAACTAGCTGCCAACATCAGAGGGACCACTAAGCACTACTCCACCAACACAGGACACTCTATAAGGATCATCAATACAAGAGGAGCAGAACTGAATTATGCTGAGGGAAAGATACAACCAATTCACTGCTTGTTCCATTTAAAGCAACAGCAAAAAGTTTTCAATAATAAATTCTGAAGCTCCACAATAACTGTACAGTTACACATCTTTTTGGTCACACAGTTCTACTGAATAGTTGGTGTATCTCCCTCTAACACTTCAACACCTTGTTTGTTTCAAGTCTTTATTCAGTTCTTTTTCAGGATTAAACATTCTAATACCACAGGAATTACACAAACCTATTATCCAGCAAATATATCCATCAATACTGCCAAATATAAATCATATAGATTAGGGAAAGATATTCCAGACAAAATATGGGAGACAGTCAGACTTTGCACGTAAATCAGGGCTGTAGAGCTAGAGCTGTGAAGTCAGAAGCAATTTTGAGAGGAGTTGAAGTCAGTAGAAATGTACCGATTCTGACTTCAAAATACAAACACACACACACACATATATATCATTGGATACTTATGTTTTACTTTTTATTTATTAAATGCCTAGTTTGTTGAATATTTACTTTCATAGGAATCTAGGAAAGTTTACTTCTACCAAAATTTTAATCAAAGTAATGTATTTTACATTCTATCAGTCTATGTAGCCTAATGACTCACATGGGGGTGATCAAATGCCTTGGACTACTATTTTACATAGTAAGTTTGTTATTACTAATTAATATACATTTGTTGTTTATGAAGGAGTTGGAGTCAGGCAGTAAGAAAAATAGAAACTGAAGCTGGAGTCAAAGGTTTAGCCTGCTGACTCCACAGCCCAGATATAAACAAAGCCTTCTCACAGAGCAGGATGTAAGCAACCCATGGCCCCTCAGGATGCTGGCGGATTAGAAATCCCTTATCTCAGAGACTGGTCATGCAAGCTGGCATTGATGGGAGTTGTAGTCCAATAGCTGGGTGGCTGCAGGTTCCTCACACTTGCCAAAGAGCCTTCTCAAGAAATATGAAAGGTACAGTACCTTGCTACCCAGCATCCAGCTGCCACTAAACTGAACTGTGTAAACAAGAAGATAACACTATGGAATTTGATAATCAAGTCTTAACTACAAACATGCTATGTATCTTGTTCATTGTGCTAATAATTTACTAGATTTAAAAGACACAGTTGTGTTAGTCTCTATCAACATAAAAAGATACAAAGAAATCCTGTAGCACCTTTGAGACTGAGAGAAAGGAGTTTGTAGCATAAACTTTCATAGACTTGGTCTGCTTCAAATGCCCTCTGCTGAAACAGATTGAATCTACAAAAGTTTACGTTATAAATTTCTTTTCCCCAATTAGTCTCAGAGGTGCTGCAGAATTCTTATGTCATTCACTATATGTAAATAAGGGTCTACCAGGATGCAGGAAAGCTGCTTCTAAAATTACAGACTGCACAGATTAACATTAACAAGATACAAACAGATGTTCCACAGTAATATTTAACAAGTAACAAGGTTTGATGCTTCTTCATACATGTTTTCTTAAGCATACACCCTTATTCTGAAAACACTGGTCCAACATTTTAGAAATGAATATTCAACTCTACTGTTGTATTGCTTGTCTTTAGCAAAGTTTGGGAAAAGTCATTAGCCTGGTCATCTTTACTAATTAAAAATTATCTTCAGGCAAGCAAGTTAGAAAGGTTGTGCAAGCCTTTGGTTTTTCCTGATCATCAATGTGCTGCAATAACTAATGTGTGTAAGTTTAACTATGTAAGCAATCTAGGAATGTTTCTGGCTAGTAATTTGTGAACTGTTGTTGTCATTGTTTTGCGTTGTCTTAGGCAACTTTTCCTTTCTGATATCTTCCAGGGAGAACCAAATGGACAGAGAGAACTGGATTCAGAAAGTTAGAGTGCTGCTATGTACCTTGCTCTCTAACTGAGATTTCCTGCTGTTGTCTTCAAGTTGTTTCTGACTTAATGGCAACCCTAAGGCAAACCTATCACGGGATTTTCTGGGGCTGAGAATGCATGACATGCCCAAGGTCACCCAGTTGGTTTCCATGGCTGAGAGGGGAATTGAACCCAGGATCCTATCCCAATGCTCAAGGTACTACACGACGCTGGCTCTCTCTAATTGAGAATAGCTAACACTATCAGCATTCCATGGGCCATGTTAGTGAGTACAGAACTGAAATAGTAGTAGCTAATTGAGAACAGATACCACTATTTTAGTTCTGTATTCACCAACATGGCCTATAGAATGCTAATTTCCACAATATGTTTAATTGCTGATGCAAACTTCCCAATTATCAAGATGATCTGACAAGCATCAGGACTGAAGTTGAAGATCAAAGACAAAAGGCAGGTGTGACACTAAGAGACGCTAACACTGCCTCACACAAGGGCCCGCACATGAGATACAATGAGATGGGGTAGCGGTGGCTGATTCGCAGAAGAGCTGAGCCAAACAATTTGTCCTAGTTGCATTCCCCTCTGGACAAGCTGTTCAGAGTTTCTGCTCTTTTCTGGTGCAGCTCCACACCTTTAAAAATGCACAGCTTTAGACATTCAACTTGTAAGGACTTGAATGACATGAAACCCTAGAAAGCTTTTCCCACCAAATTCTCTGTTTACCATTCAGAGCTTTAAAAGTACTAAAGCAGAAACCTATAACCTTTGGTCTCCAAGTATTTTGGACTTCCAACACCCATCAGCCCCACTGAGTATCACCAGCAGCAGGGGACTGGGGGAGCTGTACTCCAAACTTTCAAGAGAGTCAAATGTTCCCCACCCATCCACACTAAAGTAATGACAGGTGGCAAAGAAAGGCGCTACAACTATTTCAGTAGATTTATAGCTAATGCATTAAATTTTATAAAATTCTAACTATGTTGACTCCAACAGCAGCTCTACAGTGTTCAAAGAGGATTTACTTCAAGGCAAGTGTGCAAAGGACTGCAGCCTTAAGCCTGGAGTGCTAGTTAACTGCAACTAAAGTAAACCCATTGAATCAGCAGGCTTTGCTTGAGTGCTGAGCTGCCCTTCAGCACTTGACTTAATGGGTCATCTCCAGTTGGGACTGGCAAATAGATCTACGTTTTAACGCTACAGCCCTCTCTCAGGCGTTCTGCGGCAAGAGTCCTGCGTCCGTGTAAGTTGTGAGTTGCCCTTTAGCTCAGGCGTGCTGCCAAGTAAAAAGGCATAGAATTCCGCTGTACGTGCGCAGCTCTCTGCGCGTGGGGCTGCGTGGAAGGAAAAGTATTTTTCTAAGGGGATGGAGGAGGAAACCACATCCTCCTTCTCTGCCGAGTTTTCAAGTTATTTTTTCGGACCTATAACTCCCCAAACCTGGCCACACTGGGTGAGGGATTGTGGGAGTTGCATGCCCCCAAAGTAACTTTTCCAAGTGCTGATCCCATCCAAGGAAGGTGGTGGAGCCGAATGTTTTGCGTGTGAAATGTACACGGTCAATCATTGGCACAACGGAGCTCCGCCCCAAACCCTGGGCAACCCCACCTGTCAAGGCAGGCAGGACGAGACCTGCGGAAAATCCAGCAAACCCTGTCACCCCTCGACTGAGGTATGGTTGGGCCCACGCTCCCCCTCCAGCAACCAATGGTTGGGTCCTCCCCACCTCCTCCCTCCCGGAGCCCTAATGGCCGTTTCCGCACCTCAATCTTCTCGCCGATGCAGGTCGCCATGGCGGCGGTACTCGCTCCTCTAGCGTCCCTTGATTCCTTAATTATCACTCTCTCATGGCCGCTTAATCTAAGTTTCCTCTCGCTAGCGCCGCCGACCCACGGGCCTCTCCCTCCCCACTACGGGGGCCGGGGAGACACTCCCTCCTTGCGAGGCTCCATTTTGAAAAATCGCGCCCGTTGCAACTTGGCCAAAGAAACGTTGCGTCTGACGTCATCGCACCGCCTCTTTTTCCACCTCCGACATAGCGCGTGCGCTGTGAATTGTTTACGCTCTTGAACAGAAAAGGCTGAAGAAAGGCGCATGCGCAGAATGACGTTCGTCTCATTGAGGCTGTGGGCGATCTGAGGGAGAGGTTGCGGGACTGCGGTGTTTGTTTTTGGCCGTTTGTTTCGAACGTGAGTCTGAGGCCATGTCCGCACTAGACTTATATTCCACTTTCAACATCCTATGGAATCCTGGGGTTTGCATTTTAGGGAGGGGGACGCAGAGTAATAGCACTATAACAGTCTGCTGAGGGCAGCAACGTTGAGTTTTCCCGCAGCAGCCAAGTAGATGTCCCTCGAAAACTTGCATAAACTAGGCTTAAAAGGAATAACTCTTCTTCATAAATGGCCGCTGTAGCTGGTCCTTAGAGAGGGGCCATAAACATCGCTTGAATCTCCCTCTTGCTTGCCTTAATCTACCTCATAGGGTTGTTGTGAAGTAACAGGAAGAAACGTTGCTGGCTAGAGTTTTGGGAGGAAAGACGGGATATGTATGCAAGAATTAATTACATTTCTGGGTTGTGGGTTGATGGACTTCCGTTCTTGTGACAATTTCTTTCCAGTGTCTTGCTGCTTCGTATGAAAGGAACTGTAACGAACACGCGGTACTTCTCTTTATTAATATGTCTGAATCTTAGCATTTATGTGAACATTGGACCTGATTGATTGAATTAAACTGTAAGTGCAAGGGAGCTTGTTGTGTGCCTTCAAGTCGCTTCTGACTCATGGTGACGCTAAGGTGAACATATTATGGGGTTTTATGGGGCTGAGAGTATATGATGTGCGCAAGGTCACCTAGTAGGTTTCCATGACTGAGCAGGGAATCGACCCCTGGTCTCCAGGGTACATAGTCCAGTGCTCAAACCACTACACCACAAGCAAGCTAACATCTGCCAAATCCACAGCCCAGTTTGAACCTAGTTTATGATCTTACTGACTTTTCCTTCCAAACAAAACTGTAATCCTATCCCAAAAGTATTGTGACTGAGCAACTAACAAGAAAGCCTAGTGTCCACGCTTCTAAGAAATAAATAATAATAAAGAAAGAAAGAAACATAAAGAATTATTCCACAATTTTCTGTGTGTTTTCTCAAAAATCCACTGATGTATGGTTGGGTGTGTTCCGAGGTATGTTTCCATAGGACTGCATCCTTAATGAACATAAACATGTGCAAAAGTGTCTGACTCTCTGAATAAATAAAGCTGGTATTAACACAGGAAGAGTTATGTAGTATCCACCAATTCCCAGGCAATGGTAATGCACGGGCATTTTTTGTTTTAATATCTGACAGTGAACATTCTATATACAAGTAACTGTCTGTTTGCTGATCAGCAGTTCATTTAGGATCCTGACTGTTTTGTCACTGGTAAGAAACCAATTTTTTATTAAAAAAAACTTTTCACACAAAAAGAAAACTCTTTTTGTCTGAGATACTCAGATACTCTTCTATTTAAATATCCATTTAAAACTACTACAAAATACACCATCAAGGGTTGAATGGTACAGTAATTCCTCCCTCATTTCATGCACAGAACAAATATCAATAGTTGACCTTTAATCAAAAATCTAGTGCCCTTTTCAGATGTGTTTAATAGAGTCAGTGATGAAAAGCATCTCTCTTCATACTCATTTTTACAGACTTACCATTTCTTCCGTATGACCTGTATTCCATTTTGCTTAGTTAATATTCAGTGCATTATTAGCAAACTGTCAGTATGAAACAGTGTAGCACATTATTCTGTTCCTTGTTAAGATCACTTACTAAGATTTCCTTGTCGTAAATGCATTTGTTCAAGGTTTCCTGCCTGTCAAATACTGTTTATTGCTAATTAGGATTTTTATCCAAGGTTAGTAAAGTGATGCATAATTTGCAAACTAGGTCATTTTTGCACTTTATGCACATTTTGCTATTCTTGTCTTTTGTACTTAGAGCCAATACAGAAAGCTAATGCGAGGCTGGTATCTCACTTACAATTCTATAATGAAAAGCATGTTGAGAGGGAAAAGAAGGCCTTACAGCAGCAATAATGTAGAGATAGGTTAATTATCAAGATAGTTGAGGAAGCAGAAAAACTGTCTATGTTTCTGTGAAGACTAATATGCATTGGCACTAATAAAACTGTTATATTTCACCTAAGGTTCTGATTTTTGCGGAAACTGTTTTCAAACAGTTGTGCCAGTATAACCCACTGTGGTATTGCACATCCTCTGGAAATTATTCAAACACTTGTAGCTGTCAAATGATATTTAATATTCAAACAGCATTTTCTTAAAGGCTGAAAACACTTTACATATCTCAACAATCTTTACAACGCAATAAAATATGCCAGTATTTTTATCTCCTTTTTGCAGGTTGAAGGCTGAGAATCAGTAGCTTGCTGAGGCCACAGAAGTTTTATGACCAGGCTGAAATCTGAATAATGGATTTCTAGCTCCTTACACACACACGTCTGATGACAGTATAGCACCATTTCCTGCTGTCAGTGTTAATGTGTCAAGGAGAAAAACTCCTGTAGAGTTTCAAGTGTCTATTTCACACCTGATTGGAACAGGTTGTTGAAGTTTTCTGTCATCACACAAAGTTCAAGCAATTGATAGAGACTCATAAAACATATTCTAGTTTGTTGGTTTTCATGGAACAAACACTTCTAAAGAAAACCAGGTTAATTTCCCCTGTTAGCCATGGAAATCCACTGGGCGGCCTTGTGCTAGCCACATTCTCTCAGCTTCAGAGAAAGGCAAAGTCAAATTTAAAGAAGAAATCTTGCCAAGAACACCTCAGGACAGGTTCACCCTTAGGGTTGCCATAAGTTGTCAATGACCTGATGGCATAGAACAACATAAGCAACAAGTTTTCATTCCATCCTGTTGCAGCCATAGAGCTGCAGTGCAGGACCCCATTTGCCCCTGCTGTTCTCAGTGGATAAATGGCTAAAGATTATGGTAGTCATTAAATTCTGTGAGAAGATGTACAAAGAAATGGGGCATGAGTGGATGGAAATATCACACACGTACAAATGAAGGAAGCAAGATGTGGTGGGAATAAAAGAGAAAGATTACAAGACATCTGAGGGGAGAGCTTCAGTAAAAACAAAGTGAGAGCAGAGTGTGAAGGGATGTTAAGAGAAAGATACATAGTAAAACTAGATGCAGAGAAGGAAACTTGTCAGAAATAGAAAGAGAGCAGCAGAGAGAGACGTGCGATTATGCAGAGGGAGGAAGAGAGTACTTTTGTTGTTGCTGTTGTGTGCTTTCAAGTCATTTCTAAGTTATGGAGACCCTAAGGCAATCCTATCATAGGGTTTTCTTGGGCTGAGAGTATTTGATATGTCTAAGGGGTTTCCATAGCCAAGTGGGGAATCAAACTCTGGTCTCCAGGAGCCAATGCTTGAACCACTACACCACAGTGACTGTAGGGAAGTGTTAAAGTGGTGATATGTGGACCGGTGCTGTTCCTTAAGTCATCTGTTGAGAGAGCTTCCGAGAAAGAAGAAATTTGGTCCAGGTCCCTGGTACCATGTGGTGGAGGAAGTTGCCAGTCTCCCATTTGGGATAGCTTAAGAAACACTGCTTTGGGATGAAAAAGAGAACTTCAGAGAGCCCTGTGTTACTACAGACACCTACTCTCCAACTGTCCCAATTTTGCAAGGACAATACTTAACTGATCCTCAGTCACTCACTTTTTTAGCTGCTTTTAAAATGTCTGTTTTTCTCCTCACTTCCCACATTCCCCCTTTGTCCTCAGCTTATTTCAGTTGCTGCCAACTGAATTCAAAGTGCAAAATTAGTTAAATCAGAAGGAAGAAAGCAGGGAGTGGAATCTTGCCCTTTTCTGTGGAACTCAGGAAAAAGCAAACTGCTGCAGCCTTTCCTGGCTTGTGTGGGTCTTCCTCATTCATAACTTTTGCCATCTTGACCATATTCTGATGTTGCTTGGCAGTGGGAACAAATGCTTTTCTGTTGGCAGTGGTGCCTTGTTGAGTTGTAAATGCCCATGGAAGATTGTAGGTTATGCACATGGGCTAAGGCCACAATTGTCAAAGCATTTAGTGTGGAAAGAAAAGGAAAAAAGAAAGAGTCAATACGAGCATACTTGAATTTATCCATTCTGTCCCATCAAAGAAGCTTGAAACTATGATCAGGATTAGCAGTTCTTTGTACTGCTGTTGTCAAATTATGTCACCATAACAATTCCAACACTGCTGAATAACATAAACCTTTTGAATCTTCTTGTTGCCAAAACCTTCAGGACTGCCCATAGATAACTTTTCATAGCTGCAGAAGGTGCAGAAAGTGAGTGCTTTTTTTATATATCATGACTTATGAGGATTAATTAAAATTTGGTCCCTATCTTTTGGCACATAGCAACATCACTTTTCAAGCAAGAACATCAAAAGCAGATATTAGAACACTTGACATTGAAGAGATAGCTGATTAGATTTGCCTGGTTTCATTCAGATGTTGTTGCTTCAAATGCAATATCACTGTAGCTTTTACTGTAAAAAAAGAAAAGAAAAGCTGTGGATACTAATGTCTTCATTAATGCCAATAATAACTTTTTAAAAAGTCATTCGATAGTAACTGCTTTGCTAGCAACTGCTTTTGGTTCAAAACTGGATTTCAAAAAGGGTTTTTGGACTAACAAGAACGCTCACATGTATGTATAAATGGAAAAGGAAAGCTTTTATAATCAATACATGGTTCATTTCTAATCAGTGTTTTTTAATATAGTTTCTTAGTGTTGGTTAATGGGGCTTTAAATCTTGAAACAGCTCTATTGGTGTGATATCTATTCCTTTTTATCTATTTTTTCTAAGTACTTTGAGAGCCATTTCCACTTTACTTTCTAAAATTTTAGGTTCATCTTCAAATGCTTTTTTCCTTGAAGGAATTTGTTGTCATTTAATCTTTTTTTATATAGTTCACCAGTGAATTGCTTCCATCAACTAAAGTGTTCCTGTTGGCCATATAGCATCCCTATTCTTGGTTTGAATTCCTCTCTAATTTCTCAGATCCTGAAGAAGAAGTCTCTTGTTCTATCTTTTTGTTGTCTTCTTCTGTTTCTTTGCATTGTTATAATGGTTCTCTTTGTCCTAACAATAAGTTGCTGAACAGTTGGATTATAGGTACCAAATGTCATAATTTAAGCAAATCTTCCTGTATACAGAGCAGAAATGTAGCTATGGGGTGGGAGGACTGAGGGAATTGCTCCCCCCTAAAAAAAAAAAAAAAAACCCCGACAACCCAAATGTGATCATCCCCAGTGAAATTTTCCTTCAGTTCCCAAATTTATAGCATTACATGAACTTGATACTTCAATTGAACATTCAGAAATATCGATCAGGCATACAAAGAAAAGGGCCAGGTAAAAGTTAATAAAGGAATGAGGACACAGTTCCAGGTGAGAATGATTTTTCAGCATGTCACTGTCTGTCATGCTAGAAATTTGGAGACTGAAGGAAAATTTGATCAGGGAGGCAGAATTTTTACCAGGGAACAATGCTTTCATTTTGGCTCCCCACCGACGCCTTTATGACAGTTAGATATGGATAGGATAAACAGTGCTTTGAGTGAGAAACACTGTGGGTGTCTTTCTGTGTCAGCTTAGTTTTTTGCATCAGTAGTATCTATAATGTTGATAGTTATTTAGATTCCTGGTTATGCCACTTCAAAGTAGAGCCAAGTTTGTATCTGGAACAGGTGGGGAAATTGTGGCATTTCACCTGTTTTGGGTTCAAAAAGGCTTCTCCTGAGCCTAAAAGGGCCTAAGAAGCCTGCAAAATATGGTGGAAAAGCAACCACAACCCATAGGATGAGTATAAAGATGAATGCACCTGTACCATTTCCATTGAAATGTAAGCAATCCACACAAGAATGCCATACCTCTCTGTATACCGCTCAGATTGCACCAACAAGCACACTATAAAAAGCAGCATGAGAAGCAAATGATTCCATCTTAATTCAAGCAAATTATCCAAGTTGTATGTTTCAAGGGACTCTAAAACCTTCAAAGTCTCTCACCACTCAACTTTGATTAAAATATTTCCTTCCTATGTTAATATAACAATAAGCAATCTTTTTACATCAGTATTGATCTTGGAATTAGGATTTCTGCAGTGTGGCTAAACTTCCTGAAAGTTCCTGTCCACTAGAGTCAAAAGTTATTTTCTGAGACCATTTTAAAATTTGTTTGTCTCCAGAATTTCAATTTCATGGTCCTCTTTGAGCAAACATACCTTTTAAAAAATTTGCTTTAAGTTGCAATTTGACTGCTTCAAGTTCTTTTCCCTACTGAAGTGATATCCAAATTTGACTTCTGATTTTGCTATGCAAAGTAATACCACTGCATGTTATTTGGTAAGTTTTAACATTCTTGCTAATCAAACACCTAAGTATTCAAGACCTACCTGAGCTAGTGATCATGGTGGAAACAAGGAACAGCTGCAGGCAAGAGGCCTGCTACATTTGCACCTCATCATGACAGAAGGTGGATATCTGGCACTGTCGTTCAGTGGTTCTATTCCTATTTGTGTGGCTACTCCAGAGTAGCAGTGAGAGATTCTTGTTCTGCCCCATGACCACTAAGCTGTGGAGTGCCACAACATTCTGTCATCTCCCATGCTGTTCATTATCTAGACAAAGCTGTAGGGAGAGGTCATAAGGGGGCTTGGGGCAGGGTACCATTGCTTTGGTTAGACCCCATCTGGAATACTGTGTCTAGTTCTGGGCACCTCATTTCAAGAAGGATATTGCCAAACTGGAACGTGTCCAGAGGAGGGCAACCAAAATGGTGAAGGGTCTGGAAGCCATGCCCTATGAGGAGCATCTTAGGAAGCTGGGTATGTTTATTCTGCAAAAGAGAAGGTTAAGAGGGGACATGATAGCCATGTTTAAATATTTGAAGGGACATCGTGTTGAGGAGGGAACGGGGGTGTTTTCTGCGGCTTCAGAGACTAGGACAAGGAGCAGTGGATTCAAACTACAGGAAAAGAGATTCCACCTAAACCTCAGAAAGAACTTCTTGATGCTCAGAGCTGTTCAGCAGGGAATATGCTGCCTCAGTGTGTGGTGGAGTCTCCTTCTTTGGAGATTTGTAAGCAGAAGCTGGATGGCCCTTTGTCAGGAGTGCTTTGAGGGTGTTCCTGCATGGCAGAGGGTGGGACTGGATCGTCCCTGTGGTCTCTTCCAACTCTATGATTCTATGTTGGTGACACCCCACTCTACCTTCCCTTGTTGTCAGTTGGCTGGGGCAGGACAGTGGCTGGACAAGTGCCTGAATGTTGTAATGGGCTGGATGAGGGCCAGTAAACTGAAGCTGAATCCTGAAAAGATGGATGCTCTGTGAATTGGTGGTCCGTTATTTTGACAACTGCTCTGAAACCAAAACCTCTTTAGTTACACCCTCAGCATCTCAAAGTTCTTCTTTCTTCAATTCTTACTGACAATGGAATTAGGACAGTGGAATTTCTTTGTTTGGGGACTGGAAGTCCAAATGTCATTTACTTCTGGATGTGAAAACAAGAACTACAGCCAATTTTTTTTTTTAAAAAATCCACCCATTTTATTGCTCATTTGTTCTATGTACTGCTTTTCTCCCAAATGTATCACTTTTTATCTTTCAGATCAAAGGTGTAATAGCTCAAACCCATTCAGCAATATGCCAGCAATGTAATGAATGTGTATCACTCCTTTCCATTGTGCAAATCAGACTGTATATTAATTGTCTTCCACATACAAAATCTGAACCTGACAATCCATTTTAGATGGCAATTTAATGGATTCTTTTTGACAGGGTGCAGCCTGGAGTCCAATTTCAAGTAACTAAGCTGCTTTTCTCCAAGGTGTAATAATCACAAGTAGTAATGTAAGGGTTAGTCTTATTGCTTTAATATATTTTTGCTTTTTGAAACACTTCAATGGCTGTTAACAGTTCTGCCCAGTCTTCATGAACATTAATCCTTGTTGTTGTGTGCCTTCAAGTTGTTTCTGACTTATGGTGACCCAGGATGAACCTATCATGGGGTTTTCTGGTGCTGAGAGTGTGTGACCCACCCAAGATCACTCAGTGGGTTGCCATGACTGAGTGGGGAACCAAACCTAGGCACTAGGGTCATACTCCGAACACTCTGCCCGTTACACCACACTGCCTCTGACATTAATCTTACCAGTAACTAATCCAACCAAGAGTTGTCAATAAAAGATATTTCATTTGGCTGTTCCTTGCAGTTCAATCAGCAGATTTAAATATTTATTATAATATTTATTATTATAATAATTTATTATAATAAAATATTTACACACAACCTCTCGCAATCTAAGTGTTGCCACTTAGAAATCAACTGACATATTTGTCAATCTGTGTATGTTGCTAGGTAGGAGTCCATCCATTTTCATATACAGTAAACATTTTGCATACATTAAACATTGCTATAAATTTGTGCAAGTTGAACACACTCTCCTCAGTTCCACAGAGAAATGTTTACATGAGGAAACACTTACTAAATATAAAATATCTGTTGATCACCTTGGCAATGGCAGCTGAATGACAGTTTCCTGTCAATATGTAAAAAATTTCCCCAATTCAGACATGTTTAATTCTTTCTCTATCTTTGCTAACGTGTGCTTATAGTCATGAAGAGACCTCAATATTCAGGTACGATCTATAAAACCTGTGAAAGTGTCATCAGATAGCATGCTTTAGATAAGCACCCCTTATTTGCAAGAACAGTAATGTTGTTCACTCTACAGGTTTCTCACATAACTTATACTGAAGTAAAAATTAAAGCACGTGGAGTTTTGCTTACTTTTGTAACGAGTGATTTTAATTTAGCAAGCTACTCTTCTCCAAATACATATCATACGTACATTACTGGTAATCTTCTATGAAGAAGGACCTTTCTTATTTCAGATTCAACATACATATATTCTTCATGGCATGATTTTAAACTTCTAAACACACACTGTATGCAATGTATCTCTTGGCTCATACAAGAGCCAAGTTCTTTGGAGGAGCTTTTACTCTCAGGATTATACGTTTATGTTTGTGGTTCGTTAATCCAGTGATTTTGATTAAAAACCTGTTTTCAGTAAGCAAATGAAGACTGCCAGAATTCTCAAATATGGAAAGATGAAAAAATCAATTATGTAAGTAAGAATGTGACTCAATTAAACAATGGTGGTTAATGTAAAACTTTATCGCATTCAAGTGAAAGCCATATAAATTATAGGTTTGAGAATTTCATTTTAAAGGTAAGAGCCAGAGAAGATTAAAGTTACCCAATCACATAGCACAAGAAGCTATTAACGCAGAAACATATACATTGATACTGGTGGCAAGGATTCTGAAAAACCACCTGTTGATCTCCAAAGAAATCAGATTGCTGGGAGGTAAGTAAAATTCCTTTTTATTCTGAAAAGGAATAAGCATTATTATCTCTTTGAAAATTAAAATCAGATATATCAGCCAACTTTTTTATACCACTGATGTTCAACTACATCCACATGAAGGATGAGCAGAATGTATACTGCACACCCCAGGCAGAGTAAAGCCAGCCCTCCACATTTGTGGGTTTCACTTTTGTGGATTTGATTATTCATGGATTATTTGCTGTTACCTCTGTTGTCTTCCTATGTAATTTTTAAAAGAGACTGCAAGCCTTGTGAGACTGAGAAACTGCAAATGAGGCTTGTTAAGTCCCTATTAAAATGCTGGGGGGCAGCAGTGGAGGTGGCAATAAGCCCCACCAGCTACCCACTTCTGCCTGGTGAAGGGACCTTGATGCCTCAAAGGAATCCATGGTGGGTTGAATATGGTGATCATATTTTTCTGTGTGTGTGTGTTAAAATATGGTGCGGGAGGGCCTAGTTATTCAAGGTTTTCCCACTTTCATGGGGTTCCTGTGCCCCTAACCCTAGTGAATGTGGAAGGATGACTGTAGTACACTTTTTTTTTTTGATGGACTTCTTAGAGCCTGTTGGAATTCTTACTAAGAATTCAGGCCTAACTGGATCTTAGATTATAAAGGGTGAATTTGCTCTTAGGTAAGAACTCATACCTTAGAAAGCATACCTTAACTGTTAAGCTATCTTTGCCACACACTTTTATTAAATTTGATACATGGAGGTAGGCATAGATTTAAGAGGAACCACAGCAGCAAACCATGCAAAGCTGGTCAACCTACTCACCTGTTAACATTAACTATTTTTACGTCGGCTGTCCTTCTCTAAACTAAGCACTCCCCTCTTGTTAGCAAAACAACCCATTATTGCTGAGGCCGTTTTTCCAATTAGCATACCTTTAAAAAAAGGGAAAAACCCCAGCCTGCAGAGGGCCAGAATACAGGCTTCCAAAAGTACCCCACAACTCCCCCCACCCTTGCTGGCATTTGCAGGTACTGGCTGAATGCACGTTGCTCCTTGTTCCATATGTGGAGAGATAGTAAGCCAAGTTCCCCATCATAAATGGCATCTAAAGAAGCTCCTTGCTTGTAGACTTTGCTTGTAGACCTAATGACATCAGGAGCCAGTCACCTCCCCTCCATGGCTGGGTGAAGCTACTTGCCCCTGCCATGGTTCCCAGCTTTTAGTAAACCATCACAGACTGCACTTTTTGCATTTTATTGACATCTAACTCAATTTACATTCTTACCCTTCTACATCATGTATAGTTGCCTGCCAAATGAAAGTAATTTTTCTTAGTAGTGATGGACTCTAGCCTAGCCTTCCCCTTCCCAATTTTAAACATCTAAGAAACATAGCTTTTATCATGCCTGACCACTGGCCATTCTGACTCTGGCTGATGTGAGCTGTTGCAATAAATGTCATTCCTCAAGATGGCACAATAGTCTTTAGAGAAATACTCTCAAGATGGGCAGAAATAAAGATCTGAGCAGCTCATCCCTAGATATTTTTTATAGGTGCGATGTTTATAACTGGACTACTATATAGTTTTTGAAGATTTAACAGGATTGTGCAAGTTGTTTTGCACAGATGAACATTCCATTTTAGATATTTTATACCAAATTTTATGTCAAGTTTTTAACAGAAAAGAGGCAGTGAACCATTTTGTTATGAAAACCCACTGATTTACAAGAAAAGCCAGTTGGGAGCTATAGTAAATGGTGGTAGACCCAGAGCCTAAAGTAACGCATACAGCACTTTGGAGTGTACTTTCTCTAACAGACACCCTGAAATTAGTTTGAGGGCTTCTGGTTCCCATTTAGGTTCAGAACACATATGTAAATGGCTGCTTATGTGGGAGTGCCAAAAGGTAAATATATTGTAATAGCATGTGGTTAGTACATGCAGAAGAATTTACCACAGGACAAAGCAGCTATAAGTACAAATGGAATGAACTTTTACTATATTTTCTTTACTAAACAGAGTACAAGAAGGTTAACTCCATCTATTGGAAAAGAAGAATGTAAACCAAAAAAGAATGTAATCAGCTGCATGCTTTTTAAATACATGTTTACTTCTATTTCTTCTTTTTTTACACTGGGCAGAACAACAGACTTAAAACAATAGTGGGCAAGTAAAGTGACTCCTAATTAAAGACTAATTCAGGTTTCCAGGTAACTATCAGTATACAAAGACTAAGAATGCTGCCTAGTTGTCACTTTCCTCCTAAAACAAACAACTTTGCTCTAACGCTGAGACAGGAGATTAAGCATGTCACCTGCTGTGTTATTTCAGTGACTGGTATAGGGAGAGCAGAAGAGGGGCAAAGTGTAAAAGAAATTTGCTCTAGACCAAGAACTACCTCCAAAGCCAGCGTAAGTGCACTTGCTGAATAACAAGTCCCTTTTCTCATGTCTGGAAATAATATATCTGCCTCCTTATAGATTCTTGAGAACCCCTTCCTTCAAATTTAATATTTACAGCTTAGTCAAGTTCAGTTAATTGCTGAGAGAAACATCCTATGCACTTCTATCCAGGAGAAAGTGCATATATACTTCCTAGTAATGTTTTATGACTTATCTGTTTATATATACCAGCTCGTACATACCTCCTGAAATGACATGTCTCCTCTGTAGAAGATGGATAACGATCTATAAATTCAAGCGATTTGCTTGAAATTTTCGTATTGATGTTCTGGGATGAAATGCCACTTTTGAATCATTTGAGACTCCAGAACAATTCTCCTTTCCTGTGGAGTGACATTCATACTGAGCATGCAGCTTTCTAGGTTTTTCAGTGGTGCTGTTCACTATGGTTTTTTGCTGCTTCCTTCCATCAGGCATTTTGTAGCAGAACGCTTACTTTCCTGTCAATATTATTAGCAAGCAGCTTTTTGAGTAAAGAGCTATGAAATCCAATAGAGACCAGAGTCTAGAGAAAAATTCCAAGCATAAGATTTGATCACTGATGGCTGAATCATGAATCTTGCTTCCAGTCTTCCACCTGACCTGCTAGATATCTTGTACGATCAAATCTAAAAGCACTCCTAGATGTCAAATAATTTAGTTGGGACTCATGTGCCTTTTTTCCCAGCTGACTTGCATATCCTATTGTCCATACATCTAAAGGTTTCTTCTCTACCAACTGTGTCTTAATCAGGGGGTCCCCAAGGTAACATCAGAGTGGGTACCCTGTTAGACGTTCATAATGACCAGTCTCTCAATAAATGATGTAAAGAACCCAGATGAGTGAACTCAACTTTACAATACTGGTAATGCTATTTGTTGACAGCATGTATGTTTTCTGAGTAAGTATGATCACTGTACTCAGATACACGTGCTTGAATTCTACTGAAGCCATTAAAGTCACCATCGCCAATCATCCATGTCCACGGCCAGTAGAATCTTCATGTGAAAAAGAGTGAAGATCACAAAATGATTAGGTCTACAGAGTCAAGTCTATGGCATACCCTATTACTCCCTCTTATAAACCTTTTAAAACAGGAAAAACCAGCTCTCTGCTAACTCTGCTAACTTTTGTTGAGCAGCTTATTAATCTGAAAAGGATATTCTTCTCCTTTAATTTCATGCAAACCAATACTTTAACAGCACAGCAAACTCAGTAGAATACCATTACAACAAATTATTACTCAGCAACAACTAAGATGATATATCATCTTGGTGGAGTTTAATGCCAGAACAGTGTCCATTTGCACTTTTGTGACTAGAAGAAGAAACATCATCCTTCTGAATTTTCAGTGAGTAATTTAGATGTACTCCTGTATATGTTGGAGATGTGGGAGGGTGTTGGCTTTTCTTTTCTCTTTTCTTTTCTAGCTGTGGAATTGGCAGCTATAAGCTTTCTGGAAGGCCATACCTCTCTGGCTACTAATTGGATTTGGTGCTCCGGTCAACAGATGTTGTACTGACATGGGTGCTGGTTGTTGTGTAAGGAGATACTGAACACCTCCATCTCAATGACCAAAGAAGCACATAGGCTATGTTGTGGGATACTACACCAACACTATATCACCTACATTATGCCAACTTATCTCCATAAACTTCCTGACTTAATCATTGAGTTTCTAAGCCTCTTGAAGGGAAGGGAATTGTCAGTAACTTCCTTTTTTCTATGTAGATCCATCTTACATGTTACTAGAAAGGAACCACTGTTAACAGTTGATTTTACTTTTTTCCAAGGTCAGATATCAAAGAAAAACAACATTTTGCCATGTAGTATGATAAAAACACATAGATATGATCAATACCATTTTATGCACATTATTTTCTACTTTTAATTGTGAGGAGATCATATTTTAGAAACATGCATAGGCAGCATTCAGAATGAAGCTAAACCAGCAAGGTTAGAGGTAATTAAGAGAAATGAAAACACCTCCCCACTTTCAGCTGTTAAAATTTCACTTACATTTTGTACTATTACAACTTCAACAGCGTCTCAGAATTAACACAGATTATCATATACAGGACTGTGTGTACATGGAGATCATGAGCTTTATTTAGGAGTCATGTTGCAAGTTTTATGACAATGCTGCTGGTATGAGCTCCTTTCAAGCCTTGGATTTTTTTTTTCTAAAAGGTTCTTACAATTTTTCATGGTACATCAACAAGATGAACTAGTTTTGTCAGCTAACCTCTATTTTAATATTTAAATTAGAACAATTCAACAACTAGAAAAAGGTCAGTGCTTCAAGTGGCAATGTTTAAGCCACATCAAATCCACTATCTTCCAAAATAAAGATGCTAAGATTTATACTTCAGCATCAATAGTGCAATACAGTGGCCTTTCCTGAATAAAGGAGCAGAGGCTTACCCACAATAAAAGCTTTAAATAAGGTAGATTGTTGTCATTTATATAACAATTCTGCCTATTTGATATAAAATATATTGGGAAAGCTCAAACTGACTTTTACAATCTACATTCAACTAAAGCTCCACATAAGCGGCGTCAATGGAATGAACAATGGGAATGCATTTAATAGAAAAACACTTTCAAACTGACTGCAAAGAACAAAGGACAGAAAGTTGACTAAGTAACTGAACATCTGTAATATAAATCAGACGTAAAAGAATGATGGACCCTCAGATTACTTGCACTGTTTTTAATGGACTGAAAGAAATGTAAAACTTAGTCCACATCCATTTCTTCAGATGATTTAGGCTGCTGGCAACTGTCCTCTGATTTTGTGTCAGCACTGCTCTGTCCATTCATTGGTCCATTGTGTTCATTATTTGATTTTGCCTGATTTTGTTCTGCCTTGGGCTTAGGTTTGTAAATAATAGGATTACATAAATTGTCCAGTTCCTGTTAAAATTGAAAGAAAATAGTAAGTTACTTGAGTGAGGAAAAACAGAGTGTCTTGTAAAATTATTATGGTGTAGTACTTGCAAGGCAAACCTGAAGGTAATTATTTGACCAAAGATCTGCCCATGATTAGGAGTTTCTAATATACAAACGGGCATATACAAGTCAGCTTGAAAATCTTTCACTAATAAAAACAACCTCAAATCTTGTTAGTTAAATTATATATTCTAGCTGTTCAACAACCAAGCTTCCTATGAAGCATGTAAAACGGCACCCACTGTATTTAAGGGAGCAAAGGAAATGCCCCTTGCTTTTTTTTTATCTATAGAGGCAAGGATAACTCAGTGTTTGGTGGAAATCTGCTTACTGCTCCACATTTTCCTCTACTGTTGCTAAGGATCAGACTACAGGTGTTCCAGAACAGCGACACTGCTTTCTTCCCTCCAGCATTCATATGAACACACATATATATGTAATGTAACCAAAAAATTATGATCCAGGCCATCACTGTAATTGATCCTTTGCTATAGCTGAATGCAAAGAAAACTGTGATACTGAAAGTGCCCTGCTGAAATCCTTCTATTAACCTTTCATTCCTCATTACTGCTCATAACACTTCATTCCTTAGATCTGTGCCTGTATTTCCACTAATGCTCTTTCATTCACAAATTATTTTCCATTATTTACCTTAGATTTTGCTATTATTTCTGCCACTTTCACAACAGGATCTTGCATAAGACTTAGCCTGTTCTGTGCATTCATTTTTGAATTCAACCAATTCATAGCCTCGTTGGTATACTTTTCAACTTTTTCCATGTCAACAGGATCAATGTGATCATATTTTTCATCCTAGAAAGAAAAATTATTTTGGTTCAGAATTCAACAAGGTAACCTCGAATGACTGCTAAGGAAGCTTAACTATGTAATATTTGAATGGTTCACTACTAGTAGGCAATATGGAAAAAAGCAGAAAAGAAATTCAATGTAGATTTGCAAATCAGTTTGACAGCTGTTGTTCCACCTACAGATTGGGTGTTCACTGAAAACAATGAAAGGAAACAAGCAGCTCTATGTCATAGTTTACGCATTATGGATATATTATCTATTATGTGACTTAATCCAACGTTTGGTTGTAATACAATGGCTATTATAATCTTCAAGATAAATTCAGCTAAATTTCAAAGAAGAATTACAGTGAAAGTAATAGAACAAAGCATCACTTTGTCTGCATGGGAGATTAACATAATCATCCAGTGGTTAGTGCAATCTCCAGTGTCCCCTTTCTTGGGAATTGGAATGTATATTTCCAATTGGTGGGACACTGTTTTATTTTCCATCTTTGTTGCAAGATTTTGTTCAAATTTCAGGGGATTCTACCTCTGTAGCCTGAAAGACATCTATTGGTATGTCATCTATTCCTAATAATTTATTCTCCAAAGTAGTTTGAGTGCACCTTCTATTTCAGTTTCTAAAATTGTGGGTTCATTTTCAAATGGTTCTTTCTTGAATCAATTTGATATCTTTCTATCCTTTTTATATTGTTCTTCAATGTAATGTTTCCATTTTTTAAAATTTCTTCTTGATTGTATACTGTGTTCTCCTGCTAGTTGTATACCATTCTCATTCTTGCTTTAAACCTCCCTTTGATTTCTCAGATCTTGTGGAAGAGGTATCTTGTTCTACATATTTTGTTATCATCTTCTATTTCTCTGCATTGTTATAGGAGTTCTCTTTATCCTAGCACACAAGTCAAGCTGCAGTCAGGGTCCCAACCCTGTTTCTGTCCCCTTTTACTTTCTCTTCTCGCAAGTTTTTAACTTGTCTGAAGAGCTGCATCTGTCATCCAATGGGGCATCTCTTTTTTTCTGGCTGCAGATTATATCTTTTTGCATTCCTCCCTCACAATGTCCCTGAGTTCAGTTCAGAGTTCTTCTCCATCTCCATCAATTAGGATTAATAGTGTAAATCTACTTTTTACATAATCTTCAAATTCTACAGAGATGTTCTTCAGGTTGTATTTTGGCATGACTGATTTAGCTTTATCCTAATTTTTGATATTAGCAGTACATGGTCTGTGCCACAATCTATTCCTGGTCTTGCTTTTGCAGCTCCTCTATCTTCTACCTCCAGTTATGCAGTTATTTATTTTCTTTATTGGCCATCAGGTGATATCCATACATATAGTCAGCAATTTGGTTGCCTGGAGGATGTGTTTCTGATGAACAAACTATTGGCTTCACAAAATTCAATCAATTGCTCTCCTGCTTCATTTCTTGATCTTGGGCCAAATTTTCCTACAATCTTTGGTTCTACTCTGTTTTCTACTTTTACATTTCAACTGCCTCTGGTTACCAACACATTCTGGTTTCATGTGTGGCCAACTTCCTCCTGGACTCCAGCACAGAATACTCCAATTTTTTCTTCTTCTGCCTCTGTAGTTGGAGGATAAACTTGCATTATGGTCATATTGATGGGTTTTCCCTGAAGTCTTATTGATATTATTCAGTCAGACTTTGTGTTATATCACCTGACTCCTTTTGCTACATCTCTTCTCACTATTAATGCCACCCCATTTCTTCTTAGATTTTCATTTCCTGAGTAAAACAGTGTGTAGTTATCTGGGTGAAAATGTCCCATTCCTGTCCACTTTAGCACGCTCATCCCAAAGCACTGCAAAGTGTATACATTTCTTTTCTTGTTTCACTATGTCAAGCATCCTCTGATACATGCTTCTCATCTTTGATGTCCCTATAAATACATGTCTTGTCGCTTTGGACTTTCCTTTGACTTGTAACTGAAATAGCAGCTGATCTGCAAATCAACATACCGGGACTGAGATCATGTGGTCCTCCAGATTTTATCAGAGTAACTCCCAGGACAAATGGATATGCTGGTTATGGTTACTGTGACTTGGGAGTCCAATATGATCTGGTGAGCCACACAATTCCCACCTGTGGACTAGACGTAAGCGTTATGCGTTCTAGGTCTTTATTTTCTCACAGCCTCAATTTCCTCTAAAATTCTACTTTTTTAAAAAAAATACACATAATATAAAACAAAACAAAGTCAGCATACATAGCAAATCTCCTCAATCAAAAATTTGATTTCTGTTACATTATCCAGGCCTTCACCAACCTGGCACCCTCCAGATGTTTGGACTACAAAGCCCATCACCCCTAACTGGCCATGTTGGCTGAACTGGGGAAAGCTGGTTTATGCCATGCTCTTTTTCAGTCAACACACTTTTGTAAACTTGGATATTCACATATTTCATGAATTTTAGCATTTGAAATGGAATTTGTAAAAGGTCAACCTATTTATTTCACTGATATTTATA
The DNA here is from genome assembly GCA_948472985.1 of Iguana delicatissima. Lineage (NCBI taxonomy): Eukaryota > Metazoa > Chordata > Lepidosauria > Squamata > Iguanidae > Iguana > Iguana delicatissima. The sequence goes on along the minus strand of CAOKZL010000572.1, from coordinate 1,471,130 downwards.
GTATTTACCCCTAAAACATCTTGAATTATCAACTGTTACACATCACAGAGAAGTAGAGGTATGCAATTACTTAATACAAGTGGAACCCAATAACAAAACATGGGAGTGCTTCTGTTACAAGTTCCAGCCATTCCATTCTCTTCCTTCCCCATTATTTATTCTTCCTGCCTTCAATATTCAGTCCGTAAGATTTTTTTTTTCTAGTCCTTGCTGAACTATTCTGTGGAGTTTCCCTTCTCTCCATTATGCTCTTTTGTGGGGTGGATGGGGTTGACACTTTAGTGCTCAACCCCAGGTACATTAAAATCTTTTTATATGTCTGGTGCTCTGAACGGTAAGCTCTTGTCTCCACTGGGAATATTTAAAAATAGCTTAGAGTGTGAAGACAAAGAAGACCTATTCAAATGAAATTAATTATTCTGTAATTTTAATTATTTGCATGTCTATTTCTCCATCTTCCTTTTCCAATCTCCATGTCCCCTCCTATTCCTCTTGGTCAATCAGCATTCTGTGCCTACTGAGTTTTCAGTGACCTGTTCCAGAAGTGCACCTGCCCAAAGAGTTCAAACAGAACTCCTGAAAAGCTTAGGTTGTTTATGGGCAAGGTCGTATCTTCTTCGCACAATGGTGGTGTGTTTTCATGAGAATGCAAGGACTCAAACTTATAACAGATGGAATGATAATATACCAAGTATATTATAAAAGTATTAAGTATAAAAGCACCACTGCAAAACTGGAACAATAAAACTTGAATTTTGTTTGTAGGAAAGATACCCTCTTCCAAGTGGTTTTGTTGCCAAACACGTGTTATGCAGGGTTTCTAAAGTATACAATTATGACTACCCTACAAATCTGATCTCATAATTAAGATTATAATGCTACTGACTACAATCAGAGAGCAAGCCCAACTGAATTTATGGTGTTTGCTTCTGAACAGACATATACAATATCATAGAGGACTGCTGTTAGAAAGCTGGAACATATTAATAGGTCCTACCTTATTTCTGTATCCTTCAACAGCTTTCATAAGCAGCTGGAGTTTCTTTCCTAAATCATTTAAAGCTTTTGGCCTCTCTTCGTGTTCCATGTATCTATCTTGAATAGGACCTCCCAATTTCTAGAAATATATACAAAAGGATATTGATATACTATAGAATAATTCACTAAAAATGGAGAAAATGTGGGAGGAAAAGCACAGACTAGATCAAAACTAAGACAAAGAACAGACACAATGGTATCAGTGAGGTCTATGTTAGTCAACCAATTTAAGCATCGCTAATTTCCATGATTATACTTTGACTAATTCTGGAGCCAGCCACATGTTCAAGATAAAAAGAAATGCTTATAAAATCATATATAAAATTGACACAGAAATACAAGATAATTTTGAAAAGGTTAATTACTATGTGAAGGAAGACAAGAAAAGAACAGGTTGCTTACCTGTCACTGTGGTTCTTCGAGTGGTCATCTGTGCCCTCACACAATGGGAATCTTCGTGCACGCGCAATAGCTTTTTGGAAAGTTCCAGAGCTGAGCAGCTTGGCGGAAACCCCTCCCCCATCTGGTACTGAGCATGCTCCTCAGTTTTGAAGTTTGCCGAAGCAAGACCTGAAAGAGAGGAGGCTGGGCAGGTGTGTGTGAGGGCACAGATGACCACTCGAAGAACCACAGTTACAGGTAAGCAACTTGTTCTTCTTCTTTGTGGTCTCTGTGCCTCACACAATGGGAGACTGAGTAGCTTACCACTGGACAGTGGGTCAGGTCCTAGAGGACAGAAGACAGCACCGCACAGCCGAAGCATCACGCTGGGCCCTACAAGTAGTGGCAGATGAAGGTCAAAAGCCGCAATCATGTAGCCACATGGCAAAGCTCCTGTAGGTCAACTCCCCTGAAAAGGGCTGCTGAGGAGGCCATCACCCTGGTAGAATGGGCCCGAAGCAAAGCTGGGGGAGGTTGCCTGGCAAGTTCATAGGCAAGGTGAATTGTCTGGGCAATTCATTTGGAAAACCATTGAGAGGAGACTTGATGATCTTTCCGACACCCACCGTAGCACACAAAAAAGCGGGGAGTCTGATGAAAGGTGGAAGTCTGTTGAAGGTAAAAGGCAAGCACACGGTGCATGTTGAGAGAGTGAAGAGAGTGCTTGAGAGGCGATGCGGAGTCTGGATAGAAAGTGGGTAGAATCAAGTTTTGATTTATATGGAAATCGGAGACTACTTTAGAAAGAAAAGAAAGATCGGGATGGAGGACCACTCTGTCCCGGTGGAACACAAGGAATGGCTCATCACAACGCAACACAGTTAGCTCTCCTGCCTGCCTGGCTGAAGTGACGGCGACCAAGAACGCCGTTTTCATAGTGAGGAGGCGGTCATCAGACGCACCCATCGGTTCAAGGGGATGGCGCATGATTTGGGGCAGGACAAGTGACAGTGACCATGTAGGAAGTGGTGGAGTGAGGGGAGGATACAGGTATTGCAGGCCCTTGAGGAATTGCTTCACTGTAGTGTTCCAAAAAAGGGCAGAAGAAGGAGAACCCGTGGCTGATAGACCACGACTGTGGAGAGATAAACTTTCAGGGAGGAAAAGGTGAGGCCCATCCCATAGTGCCAGGAGGAAGTGAAGCACTGTCGACAGGGAGGAGGAAAAGCAGGCTCATCACGGGAGATGGAAAAGGCCCACAAACTTCTTCCTTTTTGTACTCATAGGACCTATGAGTTGATTCTTTCCTCACAGCTGTGAGAACAGCTTGGATAGCGGGAGAGTCTAGAACGTTATCCTTCAAGTGTGCAGGCAGAGAAGAGGGAATGGGGTGAGTACCCAACCCCCTGAATAAAAAGGAAGTCCACGTGTCTGGAGTGTCATGGTGTGGCCCCACACCATGGCGAGGAGGGGGCTGAACCAGTGCTGCTTCAGAGAAGGGGGTGACGAGGATGGCTCCCCCTTTGGCTCGCGATCTTCGCCACCGTTTCCCCTTAAGGAAACAGGGGAAAAGACGTAAGGAACTCTCTTTCCCAAAGGGAAAACTAAAAACCCCTTGCAGAGAGCCGAGCCCAGGCCAGCTCTCAGAAAACAGGGACATTCCTGGCAGGCGAAAAGAGATCGCGGTTAGTGCCCAATGGGGACACTATCCGTAAAGGAACATGGGACGGGGACCACGGAGTCCCCTGTGTCCCTGTCAGTGTGTCCACTGTCACATTGTCCCACCCCCAGGTGGACCGCCACAGGGTGTATCCATAGTGGAATGCACCAGTCCCAGAGCAAAACCCAGAGGGAGCAGATGGGAGAGTGAATGCCTCCTTGCGATTCATTAACGGGCTGTCTTTTGCCCTAGGGGGATCGGGAAGCCCTCCCAATGAATTTTGAAAAGCTCAAAGCGCTTTGAAATCGCCAGTAGTCCAACGTGTTATAAAGACGCAACTCCAGGTCAACCCAGTGGCCTTTGACTGCCCAACCATGACAGTGAGCTCCCCAGCCCAGGAAGGTGGTTGGAGTGATAGTGAGAGCTGGAGGGGGCTCTGGGGAAATTTCCCCAAAGAGATGACTCAGGGACAGCCAACAATAAAGTAGTCCCACATGGATGAGGCACCCAAAGAACATGACGTTGATCATCAAAGAGAGGATTAAAACATCGGAGAAACCAGTGCTGGAGAGGGCGAGGGGAAGGGGGAGGAAAAGGGATGTCGTCACAGCCATGTACCCGGGGTTTGAATGTTGCGGGCAGAACAGACGGATGCACAGGACAGTGGCAGCAGCCTGCGAGAGTCTGGCACACCTCAGAGGTAAGAAGGCCGTGGTTTGAGTGGAGTCAAGAATGGCCCCGATGAAATTTTGAATACGAAGGTCGAGGTGGGATTTCTGGGGGTAACCCGGCTGAGAGGGAAAAGGAGGGAGACGGCAAATGGATGTCCTCGTATAGCTTTTGTTTGCAGGACGCCACCAGGAGCCAATCGCCCAAAATGGGGGAGACCAGAACAAGCTCCTAGTGCGTGAGGCAAAAGCCCACGAAGAAGAACAGAACATTCTTCATGCGGAGGTAAGACACCACAGGGGCTAGGCACATTGTGAAGATCCGGGGGCATTGGAGGGGCCCAAAAAGGGAAAAATTTGATCAGTAGTAGATGCCATCGATCACAAACGGAGGTACCTCTTGGGGGGGGGGCAAATGGAAGTGTGGAAGTAGGCGCCCTGTAGATAAATAGACGCGAACCAGTCCCACGCCTCAGAAAACGTAGAATCGAGGACAGGCTGACCATCTTGAACTTCGGGGGAGAATGAAAGTTCACTCCCCTGAGGTCCAAAAGGGGTGGGAAACATGCCATCCCATTTGGGTACTGTGAAGTACCGGGAAAAGGGACCCGTGGATTTTGCTGCGGGCGGAAGTCACTTTATGGCCCCTTTGAGAAGGAGGGTCTCTACCTCTTCAAGGACGGCCGGGCTGGCAGGGTGGAATAGAAGACGCCAAAAGGAGGAGTACTTCGAAACTCAATGGCGCAACCAAGAAAATAGGAAAACCCATGAATCCAAAGTGATGTTGCGCCAGATTTTGGGGGTGGCGGGCCAGTCCCGTGGTTCTGGCAAAGCGGCTGGGCAAGTGGAAGAGGGGCAGAGGTGGTGACTTGCAACGGGAGTAAAAAAAGGTTTTGGTAGTCGAGAGGATTTTTTAAGATGGTTGGCGACCCCAAAAAGAAACGGGGGGAAAGAGGAGAAGGAAGATTGCAGGGGGCAGTGAAGAAGTGTGGCCTGAAAGGTAGGAAGGGCGCCTCCAAAAAATGTGATGAAGGTGGTCTTCAGGTGGGCCAAGGTGAAGGCCCATCTTTTTAGCTGTCAGATGAGCTTTCACAAATTGATCCGTCCCCCATCTGCAGTGACATGAAACAGCCCTTCACCATCAAGGCAGGTCCTTAATACCTTTTGGTTATCCTTGGTTAAACCAGCGGACTGGAGTCAAGCAAAATGGTGGAGAGCAATTGTACCAATCATTATGAGCGCCACACCCTCAACAGCATGTCGAGAGGAAAATCTGTTTATTCAAAAAGGCCACAGACTCATTAAAATTTGAAAGCAGTGGCCCTGTGATCGCCTGGCAGGGGGGGGAAGGGGAAAGAATCTATCCCAGATGTTCCATTGATAGGCTGCCAGGCAAGCTTGAGTATTGGAGATCCTGGGGATCAACGAAGCAGAATAGAAGCGATGGCCGAAGACATCTAAATGGCAGCCCTTGTGATCAGGCAGGGTTGTATGGGCCCTTTTTCCCCCCTTTTGTTTGGGATACTAAACAATTAATTTGGAGTCAGATGATTGAAGAGGACATCAACGTCTGTCTTCTGGGTGCGGTAGAGGTGCTCCCGGTGGTGAGGGATTAGTTGAAGCGAAGCTGGTAGGCCCAAGGGTGTTCAAAACCTCCTGCAGGACAGACAGAAACGGAATCGGAACCGCCGACAGGGGGCAAGTATTGACATAGTGGAAGACCGGGTCCTGTAATAGGAGCAGGTCCAGAGATGTCGAGGCCCAAGGCAGTAGCCATGTGGACTAAGATGTCCGAGAACTGCCTGACGTCCTCAGGAGCAGAATCAGGAGATGGGTCCCAAACGCAAAGGTGGTAAGGTGTGAGATTGCGGTGTGGAAACCAAGACCACTGTCAGAATCATAAGAACCAGAAGAAGGAGACAATGGACGGAGGGATTGAGAACGAAGATGTTGGGTGGTCCCACTGCAAAAAGAACAGCAGATGAAGCAGAAACCGGTAGAACAATTGGGGCCGGTAGCGAGACTAATGCACCGGTACCAAGGCCAGGGTGCTAATCGGTACCAAAATCAATGCCGATGAAATGGGTAGACAAGCGGGATCGGTGGAATGACAGATTGTGTTACAAGAACCCGACGGAGATGTTGGCAGAGTGGACACAGGTTGATATGGCAAGGCCTGACAATGGTGACCCGAGGAGGGGTAAACGGCCGACAACGAGGTGATGGTCTTGCCCGTGACGAGACTGAGAGCGGAGAAGAGCAGGCCATCAGAACGGGACTGCAATGGCGATACCTAGGGGAATGCCGGTAACGAGATCCCAAAGGGGACCGCAATTGAGAGTGTGAGTGTCGAGGGCAGAGGAGAAACCCAAAAGCAAACATCAGGACGGTATTGATTGCAGTAGACTGGAGAGTAAAAGTGGTAGGAGCCCGGGGCTCTCTCCCAAAAAGGTGGCCCTACCTAGAAAAGAGGAGGCCGAGGAAAAGGGCGAATACCATCGCCAGTGAAGGCTATAAGCAGAGCCATGCTGGAGTCCTGACGTGGGATCTAACCCCGTTACTACGTCCTGGAGAGCGAGCCACACAAGCGTGGTAGTTAGGAAATAGCCCAAAGGGGCATTCAAGCAGGCGGAAGTCGACTCGGGACGGCCAGAAGAGAGAGTTGGAGCCATCAGAGTTTCAGGCAGCCATCTCCGGATTGGGCCCGAGGTCACAGGCAAGGAAGCCATCGGTGAGGATCGAGGCCAAATTGGAAAAGAGCCAAGTAGCTGGGACCCACATACCGGGGGCCCGAGTAAAGTCCCGACTGGCGAAGGGCAGGGCATCCCCCCCGACGGTGGACATCGCAGGCTGCGTTGGAGCAGTCAGTAAGGGACCGAGAGAGGCAGGTCAAGTAGCCAACGGATGGGTAGCAGAAGGAGAGCGGTGTTTCTCCTTTCTCCTCTTCTTTTTTTTTTGGGGGAAACAGAAGTGGTGCGAAAGGCAGTTTACACCCTGCCAAGGAGGGACCTTGCGAGCTTGTTGCGAGGTTAAGTGGGATCTCCAGCGGCTTGGACAGAGACATCTTGGAGAGCTTTGGAAACCTAGGAAAGACGAAATTGGCAGCAAGGTTAGGCTGCCATCGGTACCAGTACCAAGGCTGTCATATTGAAGTGGGACACTACCGATAACTTAGGGAACAAAGACAAATGTGTGAAGGGGCGGGTACCGACACAGTGGCAGGTGGTATTCGAAGAAGCCTGCTCCTTAATGCAAAAGGCCTGTTCCCAAAATAGGATTTAACCGAGAAGCTCATTCTTAAAGTCTTTTGAAGTGAAGTCCTTCAAAAGAAAAGGGCCCCAACGTTATGGTCCCCCGGGAGAACAAACACGTGGGGTGGGGGTCCCAAAGGGAGACCTTACGGGCAAGACACACACAACTTAAACAAAGACGACATAAGGGGAAAAACTTAAAAGTTTTGTTGTAAAAAACAAGAAAAAAAAAACAAAAGATGAAGAAAAAAGCCAAGAATTGAGGAACTGCTCAGCGAGGAAGCCTTCTAGCTGCTAAAAGGTTGGCGGACGAAAAAAATGAGGAGAATATTAGCTTGGGGGGACTGAGCATGTATTGGATGGGGGGCCCCCAAGCTGCTCAGCTGCGGAACTTTCTGAAAAACTACTGCGCATGGGGAAATTCCCCCGTGTGAGGCAAGAGCCACAAAAAGAATGGCTCTTATGTATCCACATCAACAAGCCCTATTCTCAAATGTACTTAGAATCAAAACTCATAAGGTTCTCTGCAACTCCATTCAATACAGGGGTGGGATTAGGAAATCTGAAATCCTTAGGGCACCCATTTATTCTCCTTGGCACCATCCCAAAATTATTATTTTTGGTTACACATATATTTTTGGCTAGACAACCCCTTAAAATGGTTTCAAACTACATAAATAAACTATTCTGATAACTTCTGTCCCCAAGCACTAGGCACACCCACAAAACCCGAAAAGGAAGGCAGGTGATGTGATGTCACTTCTGGGCAACCAATACGGTGGCCACAATGGAGCAGTGCAGTTCCAAAGGAGCTAACAATTGCATCTTCCAGCTCCTGGAGCATGTTCACTCCCCATCTAGTCCAATTTATTGCTTCACACAAGAAATTCAGAGTGAGAAAATACCAAGCAAATGGCTGTCAGTGTCTTTTCTCAGAAATCTGTATAGATGAGGTGAGGCACTGAATTTCCTGGTGGAAAAACAGTATATAAATTGGATGAAAATGAAAAAAGGACTTAAAGAAGAAATGCAGCTGGATTTTTACGGGACAAACCTGGTAGATAATTAGATTAAGTGGTTTGGTGGAGAGTAGTGGAGGAAGTTGCCTGGACTCATCTAGAAAGCACACCACAAATACTTTTTTGGAATGACCTCTCTGAAGATACACCAACAGATTACAATGTATGAGTTATGCCTCAAGTAGAGATGTTAACACCTATAAGTAGCGTTGAACTATGACTCTGGAGAGCAGGTTGCTCTGCCATGGAAGCACACTGCATGACCTTGGGCAAGTCACACTCTTAGAGGAGAGGAAAGGAAAGGCAAACACCTGCTGAACAAATCTTGCTAAGAAAATCTCGTGACAGGCTTGCCGTAAGTCAGAAAGAAAGTACATATGATGCCTGTAATCTAAACGCTGGTTACTCTGGTTAGTAATGAGGGCATGACATATGTTTGTATGTACCGAGTTAGTTTCCTATTGGAAATTAAAGAACTCTGAGGTAGGCAAGATAGGAAAGACAACAAGAAATCACAGTATTTGTAGCTATGCCATTTAATCCACTTTAATAAGGTAAAAATATTTGTGACATATTAAACTTACTGTCCTTGTTTAAGTATTGTTTTTTTTTAAAACAGCAATATCACAAAATCCACAGGAGTGTGCTAGTAGGGACACCACAGACTAACATGCTACTTAGCTGTAATTGTGGTTCTTCAAGTGCTCATCTATCAACTCACTCATTTGATTCACACTGCACCTGTGCAGCCCATCTTTTGGATCTTAGAGACCCAAGCAGTCTTCTGGTGGGACCCTTCCCCCTTCCTCCCATGCATCCTGTAGTCCATTCCTGCTTATTCTCCTTAGTTCTAGTCATCACAGTAGCACAGTATCTATGAATGAAAAACAGGATGCAGTAGAGGGGAGGTGTGTGGCTTGTATATAAGTGCACAAATGGCCACTTGAAGAACGGGACATGTATGGGATACACCAAGCTACTTACTTGGGTTACAGGTGTTTCATGTCCTATAGGATTCCTGAATGGTTGAGCCAAACAAGCCCTGAAGTACAGACAGTAATGTCTGATGAATCTGGAGGGCCTGGACCACATAACTGCTTTATAGACAACATGCAGAAACATGCCAGCTAGGAAAGTGGAAAAGGTCACAGTTGTCCTTGGTCACTAACTCTAAATTTCACTGATGATTTACATGTTATTTGTTAGGCAGAAATAAGGATTCCCATTATCCGTTTGGAAATCCATTAACTCAAAGTAGGAAAGGTCTGTCCACCTGGTTCCATAAGCTCCAAAGAGTCTTTGAAATTCCGTAAAGTATTTCATATGATATACAGTGGCTCCTCCACTTTTGTGAAGGTTTGGGTTCTGTACCTCACAAAAGTGGAAAAACTGCAAAGAGCTCCCCTCTCCCCACAATCTCCCTCCTATTTCCTTGCCTTTTGTGCCCCAGGGCCAGAAGCAAAGGAATGAGAGGGGGAGCTCCAGAAGAGAGAAAGAGCCTCCCCCGACTTCTCTTGTCTATTGCCTCAGAACGATTTCTCAGTGCCAGGGCAAGTGAATGGGAAGAGGAGCTCCAGAGGAGAAAAGGAAGGTGTGTGCATGCCTCCCCCTCATTTCCTTGCCTTTTGTCTGGGTGCTTGCCTTCCTTCTCTGCATCCAGTAAAATGAAAAGGAATGGGAGGAGGAGACTGGAGGGGAGGCATGCACACATCTTGCAAGTAATCAAATTTGCAAAGGTCAAACTTCCAAATGTGGAGGGAGGATTGTACTCAGAGGGTTAGAACCTGTCTGTGGTTGAAGGAGTACAGCACACTCACTTTGTTATCTTTCAGAATAGGATACAGAATGTAGGAACACATTTATCCTGTGACAAGTGATGAGAAAGTTCCCTTTGATGCTAATACTCTAACAGAGAAAAGAGAACTGAGGAGAATAAATGGGGGTGAATTACAACATGCATGGTGGAAAGGACAGGCAAAAGATAAGTCTAGCTGTTGAGATTTCCAAAGATGGGTTGCACAGAAGCAGATTGGCCTGTATGTATGAGTCACAGAGACTATGAAAAAGAAAGTAATTTCCAGAATTACATCTCTATAATTTCAGGTCTTACTTTCATTTCCTGAAGTTTTTCCACATATACATGTTTTGGTTGATCTTCTCCATCTTCATAAAGCCAGTTTTCTGTATCCTCCAACATTAAAGTTATCATCCTTGAATCCTAGAAAGAGCAGTGCAAAATACCAAAATAGTACATAAAGTGTTGACATTTTAAATGAATGAAAATAGCAGATGGCTATGTTAAGTATGCCTTCCAACAGGGATGGAAAAAATATGGCCTTCCAGATGTTTGACTTCAACTCCAGCATTCTGTACCTTTAGCTGTGTTTGCTATGGCTAATGGGACTTGCAGTTTTGATCATATCTGGAGAGCTGCACTTGGCCCAGACCTGACATACATTTTATTTTATGTGTATTACTCTAACAAGACACTTAGTGTGAGAAATTCCATTTTCTACACTAACAAAATACAACCTCCTCCTGCAACAGTAGAGGGGACTAAAATGCAAGAAATAAGACATCAAGCTACCCCCTCTATTAAAAAGAGAATGACTCTTGTTAAGACAGGAGTAGGGAACTGGTATCCTTCCATATGTTGGACTACAAGCATGACAGTTCCAAGCTAAGTGGGAAAGGGTTGGAGTTTCACAATATCTAGATAGCTACAAGTTCCTTAAACCAATGCTAAGGTATAGTAACAGGTCACAAAAATGAAACTTCATTTGTTACAGGTGTTTCAAAAATACCATGCTCTTGCTTTTAAGGTAACCTTTTGTATTTTCTGCAACTCTGTTTATATAATCCATCCAGAATCTGAAAGACAGGAACATAGCTAAGTAATTTCAGCCTAATGGTCAATTAGTCAAGCTGTGTAGGAAGGCTACAAATCCACTTAAGCTTTTCTCAGAAATATCCTCCCAATTCAGTTTAATCTATACTTAAGTACTGCAGCACAGTTAAAAAGCAGCATATTTAAATCTGTACTCCTGCAAAAGGGTACACACTAGTTTATTTCTTTTGCCAGTAGATAGAAGAAATGGTTGTTTAAAAAACCAGGTCCATTCCAAAGAATAAACAATGAAGTAGAAATGGAAGGTATTCCTTTATCATGGGGGAAAGCAAATCTTACATTGTTTGAGGAAGGAAGGGAAAGACAATTTAGAAATGAAAAATTTTAGGCCTATATCTCTGCTAAATGTGGACTACAAGATATTTGCTTCAATGTTAGCAGAAAGAATTTTAAAAAATCCTCCAGGAATGGATACATAGTGATCAAAATGTTTTCCTACCTAAAAGATTATTTTTAAAAAATGGTTATCATTATTTGGATACTTTCATGATATTAACACAAAGAAGTACAAAAATATGAAACATAAAAGCCAAATAAAAAGAGAGAAATTTTAAAATGAAACTTAACTTTAAGTTGAACAACTACTCCGGCAGAAGCACACACCAATTTACTACATGAATTGTATTGTTGTAGTAGTGACTACAGAATAAATTATTATATATGTCCTTACACTGCTGGAAAATCCAGCCCTCCCCTTGGAGGACTATGGCTCAGAGGGAACAGAATATCTGAGGACGTGGCAAACATTATCATTATCCCTTCTAATCAAAAAATCTTGAGGACCGGACTATGTGAGCCCTGGCTCCACTGTACCACTAATCATGTACACAGTGTGTAGTGGCTCTTGTTGAAGGCTTTCATTTGTATTTAATCCATAAATTATTTGCCTATTAATCACTTATAATCAACTAAAATGGTTTCAATTGAAGACAACATGCGATTTAATTCTGTCACTACAAAATCCAATTCAGTTTCTAATGTAACCAGTTCTGCAATACTAGATGTATTCTAATACATCTTTTCAACAAACAGGACTGTGGTAGGTAGAAATCACAGTATCATCCTTCTAGTTCTTAATAGTTCCTTCTCATATTTTCCTCTGTTTGCTTAGTTACAATGTTTATGATTCTAGGAGATTAAGATAAAATTCTATGATTGTTACTAGCAATGGAGCCCATCTGCTACACTGTGATTTATTTTATTTTTATTTCCTTTATACTTGCCTTTTTCTTTTCTCCATAGAACAGCTGTGACTTAAGGTAACTCACAAAAATTAAATCATATTCAAACGCAACTATTCACTTAGAAATTATTCTTATCCAAATACTTGGAAATATTAAGACATCTCAATTCAACAAAATGCATCTCCTTAGATTATTCAGATTTTTTTTAAATGAAGGCACTGAAAATATTTGGTTAGCAGATTTATTTCAGTAAGCCAAAAAATTATGCACATTATGTGGACCTTCTCAGACAGCATATTAAAAAATATTACTTTCATTCATTGCAATAGTCCAATTTGACTTGTAGGGACTCATTATATTATTTACTAGATTGTACAAAACAATACATTCCATGAAAATGTGTGCCTTCAACAATCTTTCCGATGTAGTTAAATCTTATTGATCTGCATGATCTGTAACTATGTCTGGAACCAGCCAATGTAATTAGTCCTACTCCAGTTGTCTCTCTTTGATTAAATACTATTACTAAATTAACAGATTCCTTTTATTATAAAAGCATGAAACCTCTTACATCTTCAGTGATGAATTTTTCATAGACACCACATAGCTTATCTCTCAGATCATACACGTATTCTTCAACAGCATTTTTGGCATCATTTTTCTCCTTTTCCAATTTGTCTTGCATTATCATCTTTCCCTGTAAGAATACCGAATTCTTATAATAAATTTAAACATTACATGTAGCTTTATCTTGCCACTTAAATCTCTTGCATGTAAAAAAAGCTCATATTTTCAACTACAATTCTGAGAATCTTTCACAACAAACTTCACTGTTTTTGTTGGGTTTTTTTTACCAGAAACCAACAACATTGTCATGTACCTTACAGTTGGCCAACAAACTTACCATTATTTTAAAATGCTAGAATATACTGAATTTCATTCATTTACCAATGATTTACAGTAGGGACAGGCAGAGGACAGACTGGGACCTACTGAGTGATTTTCAAAAGACTGACAAATATTTCTTAATGCTGATTGTTCAAAAGCAACACACACACAAACACACACACCTTACCCTTCCCAGCCTAAATAAAACTGCTGAAGGAAAGAAAATATTAGGTATGATGAGAGGAACTAAGGTGGATTTCTGTGTGGTAGAAATGTCTGGTTCTGTAACTCAAAAATTCCTGAGTTCAGCATTCTTTAATTCTTTAGGTATGCCTTTTGCAGGCTTCAGTTGCTAAAACTCAAAACCTTTAGTATAGCACAAAACAAATCTTGCACTCCTGAACTCTGTCCACCTGATTAGCTCTCTTTCTCTTAATTCTTTTAAACTAGAATTAGAACAACTATAATTTCACAGTCACACCATTAGAATAGCTTTGTGTTCCTTACCTCATTTTCAATAAAGCAATTAATAAGGTCTTGTCCCACTTGTCTGTACAAGTTAACCTGGATAGGTAGATCAATACTCTTGATCTTTGCTTTAGCTTTACTGGATTGATTTGTATCAAGCTTATCCCCTGAAGCAGTCTGCACAATGACACAATAAAATTATCTCTCAGCATTTCAGAGCATTTGAGCACAGCATTCACAAATCTAGTGACACAGAAATGATACAATGCAATACTTTTTGCAACATTGCAATTTCTGCAGGCTATGCTGCAATTTCTTTGGTTTAGCTTTTCTCACTAACATTATCTGCAATTTCAAACAATCACATGCCTGTTTCAAATTCGTAACAATTTCAATTTCTTTATTGTTTTAAAATGAAAAAAAAATCACAAAAGGAGAAAAATGCTATTTAATGTCAGAACAGTAGGGGGGGCGCAGAACACTTGAAAGTCAAGCAAGGGGACTACTTTAAGAACTGCTTGTAAAGAAAATCCACTTGGAAGTGCTTTAGATTAGCAGCCAAAGAACAGCCAGCACATCAGTATCTACAGGAGGTGTGTATGATAAACTAAATTCCTCACGTCACAGGAAACACACAAAGCCTATTAAGCCTTGAATGTGTGCTTAATGAAACACCAAGATATCAAAATTCATGCCCATAGACAAGTAAGTTTTCTTAGACTGGAAGATTTCTCAAACTACACATGTCCAGTTTAACTAGGTCTCACCAATATGACAAAACAGCTCTCTCTGAAGATATGAGGTCTATCAGCCTGTCTTTACCTGTATTTCATACTGACCTTTCCTTCAGACCCTATATGATCACCATCCTCTTCTGCTTGATTCTGATGGTCAGTTTGGTTCTTGTGATTTCCATCATCCTGATCAACTTGCATTTTAGCCTATACAAAGAAAGGTTTAATTCTATACTAAACTTTATGCGCAGGTTTCTTATTCTAGTTAACAACATGGAGGTTTTTATCAACAGACATACTACATAATTTTTTTGGAAAAAATGTAAAGTACTGTGTCTAAATAGTTCCATACTTGTTTTTTTCCTTTTTGTGCCTCCAATCCTAATTTAAAACATCTAAAATTATGGCAAGTGCATTAGTCAAAATTTCTCAAGTGGTACTTCCTTCAATATATTTAGAAAAGGATATTGTAGATAACTAATTGTACTCTTGAAATATAGGAAAATAAAACCAGTACGGAAGCAACTAAACTCAAATGCAGGCAAACATTCTCATAATTGCTGTTATATATGAGATTGAATTATATATTTTATAAACAGAATGCTAATTTCAGGTTATGTCTAGCCTTACCCGATCTCTTCAATGTAATATTGAAGACCGTTTAAATGCAATCCAAAAAAACACAAAGAAACTAAGGAAGGCCCTTTCTACAATATTGAAATAAAGAGCAATGGTGTGAAGACTTAAGCTCAACTGCAGTAATAAGCAGGTGAACAGCAGAAAAACAAACACTGGGGAAAACAGCATAGCTGGAAATAGGCCCATGAGTCTGAGACATAACGCACAACGATTCATATAAGAATGCAGAATCAAGGAAGCTTAAGGAGAGTGCAGCATTTTCCCAGTGTAAATATTCCCAGCACTCACTCTGATATTATCAACTATTTTTTAATGTTTTTTACTTGGTTTGTGTATCTACACTGGTCTGACAGAATGCTTAATTTAACACCTAGATGTAAACCCAACAGCTAGACTAGATTTGTAAGAATGTACAGTGTCAAGTTTTTTCATAGCACATTCAGATTTAAAGAATGCATTATTAAAACACACAAAGACTAACAATATTCTATTTCTGAAATGCACAGCTATTGCACAGTTTTTAAGATCTTCCTTTTCTGAAACGATTATATATCAATATTTTTAACTCAATTATTTTACTCAGAAAAGGAACAAAAAGTCACGGGGGAGGATTAGCTTTGCTATTTCAAGCCTACTAAATGCTGTATGTTTAACAAACCTCATCCTCAGAGTCGAGGGATTCATCCTCTATTATGAAAGGTAACTGCTGATAAGCATCATAATAAAACAGAAGACAATTAGTAGCCTTTTCATTGGAAAAAGTCTTAGTCATTAAAAATGATTGCCTTTGCATTAAATAGAGTATTTTTCCTGTAAGATTCTTTATCTAGAACCACAGTTCATGTTGCTTCTACATTTGAAAGAAGCTAAACGATTGCTTTGTCAGATATTAAAGGTTGTTGCATGCTTCAAATATGGACAGACCAGGTTTTAGTATCTTGGTTAGCCATTTCTAAAATTTATGAAAGTTTAAGAAGGCAAAGGAAGGCACTATAAAAATCTGCAAATTAAAATCTATTTGGGAAAACAAACATTATACAAACCAAATACCAATATATATGGCTTGGGGCTTGTTGGTTTGTTTTAAATTAGGCTATTACTGTTTCTTTGAAGGCAGAATTTCCTTTGGCGAGATGGTCAAAATTAATTTAAAAAAAGTATACTCAGGTTATTTATGCAGGTAAAGCTTCTAAAATTATAAACCATACATTTATGAGGAAAGACAGAGAAGATACAATGAAGAGAAGGCAAAAAGAAAAAATACAATTATAAGTGGGCACAAAAAGAGCCGAAGAGAAGAATAAGATGAAACAATATTTCCAAAATATTAATAAGCTAAAAACGCTATTAAAATTGAAATTCAGTAAGTGTTATTTCAAAAATGCTTTTACAGGTTTCTCTTTACTTTGGAACATTACTGTTTCAAAATTATTAAAGGTGCTACCACTTAAAACTTTTAGAATCTGGAGTGGCTTATGGTTTTACTTACCAATTCATCTTTGTTTTGATTCCTACAGGACAATTCTGTGTCCATAGGTACATCACCAGGATCATTGTCTGCACTTTGTTTCTCTATTACAGATGCGTTAGCCACACTAAAAATTCCATGGATATTAACACGAACTTTAACCTTCACTTTTGAATTGTCACCATCATGTTGGGGTCCAACATTCTGAATAACAAAATGACCTAAGCAATATAAAACACATGGCTGGTATATTTCTTTGCTTATTCTGTTCATTTAGTTACCAAGTAACTGGCCAAATTTACAAACACATATTTAAAAACCATGTAGGCATTAACAATTGGCAACTTCTAGTTTGTACTTTTAACTCACTGAGACCCCACTGCTGCTTTTGTGGATACTGACACCTCCGGACCTTTCTTTTTCTGGCAGTTGATGTTTTAAATAGACTACAAAGCTTCCGTTGCACAGCTTAACATAAACATATGCAACTTTTAAAACCACAAATAGATTTCTAGCCACTTCCAGTTTTGGGCTGTTGCTGGCAGGGTGAGCTTTTTTTCTTTGACATTTTTGGTACTCTGTGCAGTCCCAGGAACAGGAAAATTCACCCCAGGACTCATCAAAAATTGCCCATTCCTTCTAGATTAAATCCTGTTGTGTAGCTATTGCCTCTTCTTCAGCTGGCTGGCACTACAGGCGTCCTCTGCTTTTTGACAGTCCATTTTTCAATGATCCACTCTTTCAACTACAACAAGAACCCATACATCTGATGCATGTTCTGCTCTTTTTGATGCAGAGAATATATGGGTTCTAGCTGTAACTAAGAGTCAAAAGAATGGATTGTCAAAAAGCCACCACACACAGATTTTTCTCTCAATCTTTTTTTCTTTCAACCTGTACCAAGACTGAAAAAAATGATGGTGCTGAATCAATTTGCTTCTGCATTTCTACAATTTCCACTTTTCAACAATGCTCTGGTTCCTAACCTGTCAAATAAGTGGGGGATGCCTGTGTGGTTCTTTCTTTTCCCCACTCCCAACTAACAAGCCTCACTTATACAGAAATAAAGTTACATTTAGGAAGGAGAAGATGTCACAGAAGGCATAGTAGGCTTGCCAAGAGTGATTCTGTACAGCCAGCAATGTTATTTGACAGGTTTGTTTGAACAAGAACGGCTTGGTATTAAATTTGACAAAATCATGCTGAGAGAGCTATAGGATGCGTTTATGTTATCTAAGTAAACTATTGTGGGATTATAAATATATTAAGTTCTGGAACTTCTACAGAAGAAATGGGGATCGTGTGGTTTTTCAAATGCTGTTGAACTGCAATGTGTACCAACTCAAACCACAACATATTTTTGAAATTAAGTTTTGCTGCTGAAGTGACATGTTTCCACACACATTGTGGACCTTGGCCTGGAATCCTTACTCTTGTGACCTGTTCATCCAGGAACAGGCTAATGAGGCAACAGGTTTGTTTGAAAAGTTCTACAACTAAATTATGCAAAACAAAAGTTACAGTTAAGAAAAAAAAAACCCAACTGATCTAAAAACTATGAAAATAAACAGAGAAATAAAACTGTTTCAACCCTCAACAGTACATCTAGCTCATACTCACATACATTTTCCCCATCTAAAGTAAACTTAAAGCTATTTTGCTCCATCTAGGTGCTTCTGTAACTGGAAAGTGGATTTTTTAAACTGTTTTCTCCCCAAATGACAGACTCTCTATTTTATTTCATCAACTTGTTTTGAAAACTTCTGTTTCCCCAAAGTGCTTTTGTCATACAGACTGGCCAACTATTATTCAAAAACACATGCCAAGCCTCCCTGTGGGGTATAAAACTTATTACTTAGTTCTTGAAATATCAAATCTGGATTCACAGGGCTAAATTCAATGTCACTCCTACTCAGTAGACTCATTACAACAGATGAGACTTTTTAGTCATAATTAAACCACTGATTTCAACAGATCTACCCCAGGCAAGATTAGTATTAGATTTGGCCAGAGAAAGAAGCATTGTCTGCATTATTTGAAACAGAAAGGATAAAAATCAAATATTTTCATGGAAAGGGTGTAACCAAAAGCAATGAGGACCAAGGATTCAATTTTACTTTCTGTGATTTCCCAGCTTTGAGACACAAATATTCCGGTTTGAGACAAGGGTTCTCTTGTATTCATATTCAAAAGGCAAAGAAACATTTTACCTATTCTTGTATCAGGATAAGGAATATCATGTGGATGTGTATAAAATGCCTCCAATTCAAAAGGCTCTTTCTTGTGGAAAGTAATAACTTTTGAGAATGGAGCAGCATGGTTTTTGCTGAATACTTCACATTCACTACAGAAAAAGAAACAGTTGACAGTTAAATCCCAACAGGACTAGCAAGTAAATCACAAGTAACGAACAGCTATAATATAAGAAGTGCATGAAATTAACCACACAAGTTCCACCAATTAAATAGTGGTGTTATTTCAGAACTGAGAATTACAAACCAAATCTTAACTCTTATTACATAGTATCTGTCCACAACTAAGCTGTACACTCTGTGAAATATCAATTAAGATAAAAAATAGGATATTATTTTTCTGCTAATTCAAATTTTTGGTAACTGTCATCCAACTACCGCTTCTGCCTAATTATCCTGTGTGTTAGGAGAGCAGCAGGGAGATTGTTGCTAGAAATCCTTAATACTCTCCCAGAAATTGTTACTAGCAAAATTGTCTTGGAGAGCCAAGATGTCACAACTGATACTATAGCTTACTGCCATTTAGGCACACCAACTGTATCCTTGGTGCTGTTAAACATCTCAAAACTCTTTTATCTCAAAACTCTTACCCAGTTCCTTCTTCATAAGAAGACTGCCACCTCAGGGTAATTGAGTAAGGAATAACATCTGTGATGGAAAATTCACGGACTTTAAACGCTGGAGAAAGAATTGCACACTACAAAAGAGAAAAAAAATCAGTAAGTCATGTAACTGACACATTTGCCTTCATTTTATTAAGTGTTACTGAAGTACACCTTAATCTTTCAGAACTCTTGGAGAACAGGAGAAGTCCCAGCAGACTAAAGGAGGGCAAATGTTGTCCCCATCTTCAAGAAGGGGAAAAAAGAGGACCCAAATAATTATCGCCCAGTCAGCCTGACATCAGTACCAGGAAAGATCTTAGAGCAGATCATTAAACAGTCAGTTTGTAATTACTAAGAAAGCAATGCCATAATCACTAAAAGTCAACATGGATTTTTCAGAAACAAGTCATGCCGGACTAATCTTATCTCTTTTTACAATAGGGTTACAAGCTTGATAGATGAAGGGAATGCTGTAAACGTGGCATATCTTGACTTCAGTAAGGCCTCTGACAAAGTTCCCATGACATTCTTGCAAAGAAGCTAGTGAAATGCAGGCTGGACAGGGCTACTGTTAGGTGGATTTGTAATTGGTTGACCAACTGAACCCAAAAGGTGCTCACCAACGGCTGCTTTTCATCCTGGAGAGAAGTGACTAATGGGGTGCCACAGGGTTCTGTCTTGGGCCCAGTGCTATTCAACATCTTCATCAATGACTTGGATGAAGGAGTAGAGAGCATGCCGATCAAATTTGCAAATGACACCAAATTGGGAGGGGTTGCTAATACCTCAGAGGACAGGATCAAATTTCAAAATGACCTTGACAGTTTGGAGAGCTGGGCCAAAGTTAACAAAACGAATTTCAACAGAGAGAAATGTAAGGTCCTAAACTTAGGCAGAAAAAATGGAATGCACAAATATAGAATGGGGGACGCGTGGCTGGATAACAGTATATGTGAAAGAGATCTAGGAGTCTTGGTAGATCACAAGCTGAACATGAGTCAGCAGTGTGATGCGCCAGCCAAGAAAGCCAACACAATTTTTGGTTGCATCAATAGGAGTATGGCGTCTAGATCGAAGAAGCTAATGGTACCACTCTATTCTGCATTGGTTAGGCCTCATTTGGAATACTGTGTTCAGTTCTGGGCACCTCAATTCAAGAAGGATATCGACAAACTGGAACATGTCCAGAGGAGGGTGAAGGGTCTGGAAGCCATGCCCTATGAGGAGTGGCTTGGGGAGCTGGGCATGTTTAGTCTGCAGAAGAAAAGGTTAAGAGGGGACATGATAGCCATGTTTAAATATTTTGAAGGGATATCATGTTGAGGAGGGAGCAGGCTTGTTTTCTGCTGCTCCAGAGACTAGGACAAAGAGCAATGGATTCAAGCTGCAGGAAAGGAGATTCCACCTGAACTGCAGGAAGAACTTCCTGACGGTTAGAGCTATCTGGCAGTGGAATCTGCTGCCTCGGAGTGCGGTAGTCTCCTTCTTTGGAGGTTTTTAAGCAGAGGCTGGATGGCCATCTGTTGGGAATGCTTTGATGCATGTTCCTGCATGGCATGGGGTTGCTCCTGGGGTCTCTTCCAACTCTATGACTACGATTCTATGATCTCACATATTACACTGATAAAGCCTTAAAAATGAATGAATGAATGAAATTCATGTAAGAAACTCCTCAGCAAATCAAATTACAACTCTCAGAAATACTAAATAACACTGCTAACCACCGTAATAACACTAGGTAAACTCACCTGTAAAGCACAGCCCCTTGCAACAGCTTCATCTGCATTTAGTGTGGTACTTATATCTTTACAGAAGAATGTACATATCTGTTCTTTCACTGCTGGGATTCGAGTTGCTCCACCTACTATTTCTATACTGCATATATCTTCACGTTGCAGTTCTAGGAGACAAGAGAGTTTGTTTCTATTGATGAAAGAAAACAATGTAGTTTTTGATACATGTATATGTTTGTATGGAGAAAACTGATCAGGGAGGACCAGTATGTCTTTCTTAGGATCTCTTCTACTTTCTACATGATTGTGGAAAATCTGTTTTTAAACAACCACATCTGTCAGCTTTTTAAATCTAGTCTTAAACTTAAGCTGAAAGCTGTGCTAAGCCTGTGCCTAACCAGTAGTTACAGTACATCAAGCAAACATCCCAAAACTGTCCATTGAGAAAACAAATAGGTACAACACAGTAGAAGCAGGCATATCTCTGCACTTAACACAGGGAAGCATTTATCGGGACCTGTACCCCATCACCAGGCAAAAGTGGCAGTGAGGAACGATGCAGCCAGGTGCACCGGCTGCCAGAAAATCACTGGCCTCTCTCTTGCGTCCCATTCTCTCTGAGTTTGCCTTCCACAGAAGCAGAATCTCAGAGGGACCAAGAAGGTAGACTGGCAGCTACCAGTCCTTCTTCAGGCAGCTACACAAAAGTACTTGGAAGGGACAACAACAGTTATGGTACAGTGGTAGTTAACATTTATTATGCCATACTTAGAAGGAATAGCAACACTATTTTCCTATCCAAAGAATGGATGGGTTTCCACTGAGAGAATGTATACAAATTATACAGCCATCCATCATTAGGTATCTATATATGTACGTACGTACACGTATGTATGTACACACACACACACACTTCACGGTAGGTACAGGATACACACATTTATAATAGTGCCATAATATTTACATAAAAATTCTAAATGGCACATGTGGTTATCTATGGTCAGTCAAGATCTAAAAACCCTCATAGTTCACAGAACAGCTACCATGGATTTACTTCATGGATGAATTCCAAAACTGACAGTTATACAAATTCATATTCCTTTGTGTACAGCTATGGACACAAATGTGCAATAATTAATCATGCTAAGATTTCCCAGAAGCTCATTCACAATCACCAGGTACCCTTTTGATGTTACTAGGAAAACTCCAACTTCAAACTCTTTTCCACAACGCATCTGTTCAAGAAGTACTTATACAATACGCGTTATCCAGTTGCCAACAAAAGCGAAGATGCCTTATTAGCCTATATTTCATAGAAATGTTCTACTGAGTGTAATTAAGCAGGAAGCAAAAAATGTATCTGGAAGACTAATGAAGTCAGCTAATCTTCCATCACATGCCAAAAAGAATTTCTACAGTGTTTCTTTAATGTAGCATGAAATGTATACTTTAATAATTCACAGCCTTTTTCCTGGAAATGAGCTTAGTAAATATTTTGCACTCTTTTCTGACACATTTTTAAATTACAGCAGTGTGCTTACAAGGGACTATGACTACTTATTCATAGGAATAAGTATTTCTACACAGCGTTCAGCAGGGCAACATCACTGACTAGTTGTGCTGAAAGCCCAGTTAGCTTCAGAGTCAATTCAAGAAGGTAGTTATCTAAAAGAGGGGCTACTCCTGTACCAACCAGCCCTTAACATGGGACATCAACAGATAGCCTTATTATATATGAATATCAGAGAGTAATATTTCCTCTTTCTGCAGCTGAAACACCAAAGTGAAGTAATAGCAGGCATAGGAGAAACCTAAAGTATACATACTCTCAAAAAACAAACGAACAAAAAAACAAAAACCCCAAACCCCCTTTTTAAAAAAGAGAGGGGAGAAGATTCCCATGAGGACTGGGTAGCCATAGGGAGGACTAACTATGGCAGAGGATAGAATGGAATAAGCAGAATCCTACCAGAATCTCATATTAAAACCATTTGAATTTCATTTGATTTGACAGGTTAAACAGTGGGAAGAAAAAATGGCCAACAGTTTTTACAAACAAACAACAGTTATTTGTTGTTACTGGTCTACATCCAGCCTGTATATTAACTGTACTATAATTGAAAGGAGAGCTGTTGAGTTTTAGATCTATCTTGAGAGTGGACAGGCAAGAATTTTCCTACTACACTGCACTTAACGTACATGAATTTAAAGCATCACACTTTGCAGGTGTGTGTCAAAACGAATTTCAAGGTGCCCCAGATGATAAAGTTTGTAGTCATAAAAGAGAGAGATGAGTCTTGCAGATACCTAGAGTTTAGTCAGGATGATGACACAGGTGAAAGAACTGAAATAAGGAGAAAGGCAGGACATAACTGCAATAAATAAAATAAAAAAACAAGCCAAACTAGCTAATTACTTTGCTTTCCTGCAGAAAAAGTTCAGCTGTTGAAAACATGAATGCAGATACAGAATGGAATTAATAAACCAGCCTTGGGATGACAGCAGTTAACAGTTTGAGCCAAATGTGTCAAAAAGGACTAAAGTAACTCTCACTAATTTATACCTTTTTCTGCCTTTGAAACTCTGGAATTTGTCCTGCACCTGCAGTATGTTCAAGATTTCAGCTTCAGTTAATGTTAATATTGAATTTTTCTGCTCCGGCCTAACTGATTATTTTCTGCTCTCTCTCTCTTGTTCTTCCAGCAGCATGTCTGACCCTTTCTCTTTTCCTGTCATAGACGATGAACTGACCTTTTCATTATCCTTAACTAACATTTTCATGTTTCCAATCCTTTTGATTTTATCCCTCAGATTTCTTCCCTACCATTATCTAAATTCTCCACCACATTATCAATCACGTTCCTCTTCCCATGACTCCTTCCCTATAGCAAGATGCTATTCTCAAAAAGCCATCTTTTGATCTACTATCACTGTCCAACTACCACACCCAATCTCCTTTTTTCCATATACCTCCTGAGACACACTACTTATTCTCTGTCTCAACCTTTTCTTGCCCAATGTTGTTTAAAGCCCCCTCCAAAAATTACTGATAATCTTAACACCATCAATCGAAAGGACAACCTGCTATGCAATAGAGCTCTATTTTTTCACTGACTCTGTGATCACTCTTAATTACCCGATCACCTTTATATCTTAACATGTGGCTGGCAAATTTTCACTAGATTAAAGCTTACCTTCCAGGTTGGAAGCAACTTTCCAGGTTGGTCAACTGCTCAAAGATTACATGCTCAAAGGGAAAGGATCAAAGCACTGACAGTCTTTTTATTTGTTTAGGAAAAATAGATGAAAAAATTCTTGGTATGAAAAATGAATTTACCTATTCAGATTTAATTTCGATAACAAATTTCTTACTATTAAAATGAAAATGTCAATTAATTAAAAACTATTTAAATTATATTTAACAGAGAATACAATCGAAATAGAATATAATGTGGTGTATTGGCACCAACAATAATTACAACAGTCTATGATCCTTGGTGGATTCTATGTTTAAGAACCCCTGGGGCTTAGAGGAAGTCAGCAAGAGTGTTCCAGGGCAAACCACCACAGGAAGTTCCAAGGTCTAGGAATCATCCCTTTCCAAACATTGGAAATGCCTGAAATAAAAAAATCTCTGTATGCAGAATATGTGTGCTAATGAAACATATCTACAAGAAACCGAAGTCAGTGCAAGTAGCAATCTACCATCATACTTTCACAGGTATTTAAAAATTCTGTTCAGTTTATGTAAAAAAGGGACTGGACAGCCATGCACATTCTATAGGCCCATCCTTGCAAAGAGGGATGGACAGCTGCAGAGGGTGTAGTTCTCCATATTTCAGGCAAAATTCCCTCCCAGATCTACCTAGAGATTGCTGCTATTTCCCTCTAGTCTACCACCCAGAATATAACCAATCCTGACCCTACTTCCATCCCAAAATCCAAAGAAATTAGTGTGTCCAGGGTGCGGGTACTCTCTCTGATGAGATCTCTCACATTTTTGTACTAAGCCTCTACTGTTCTCTCTATATATTTCGTATTCTGATAGATTTAGCCCTTTCCTTGCTTTTCATACCAGCCATGTGCTAATCACACAAATCTGCTTCCTCACTATTTCTGAGTCTTGCACCCCCCCCCATACACTTTCTGATACTTTTGTTGGATGCTTCAAGACAGTGTCAAGTCCAGTGTCCAGTACTGAACCTCTTATCTTTCTTAAACCCCATTTCCTCATTCATTTTAATCTGCTGAGAATTCACAATCTAGTCTGTTGTTCATTTTCCTTTTACTTCTCCCTCCCTTGCCCTCAGATTCAATCCACTATCATATCACATCACTGCTGCCTTTACAATACGTATTTTCCACTCTATTCCTTCAGTGTAAATGTTTGTATACTAAACATCTCTCACCCTATTTCATTTTCCTCTTCTTTGGTCTTCCATATAGCATTTATTTTCTATACCGCCTATCAACTAGTGTTATCTAAGCGGTTTACAATGTATTTTAGCTAATTGCCCCCAACAAGCTGGGTACTCATTTTACCGACCTGCGAAAGGATGGAAGGCTGAGTCAACCTTGGAGCCTGGCAGGATTGAACTCACAACCTTGTGGTTGCAGTACTGGCATTTAACCACTGTGCCACCAGGGCTCCATTGTATCACCACAATCCCCTTGCACTCACTGAACACTCCTGCCAAAATTATTCACATCGCTTTGCTCTGGCCATGCAACTCATCTTCCTTAAATCCCTTTACTGCCTGTCCCTTTGCAGATCTTGTCCATCCTTCCTCTCCTCAACTTTAGAACCCTCAAACACTTTGCATCTCCTTATTTCTATACACTTCTAATAGTTAGCTGTGGTCTTTGCTTTTTCAATTTCAACATCCTCATCTGTATATAGGTCTCCTGCTCCACTCATTTCCTTGCTGCCCTTTGTTTAGGTCTGTCTGTCACCTCAACTTACTCCTTCTTCCTTTCATCTCCCAATCTATTTTAGATGGTAAGCTCCTTAGGGAATGGAACTTTTCACACCTGTTGCTTCCAAACTGCCACATATATCAATGGTACTGTACAAACAAACAGCTAGAGTATTGTAAGTGTATAATGCTGCTGCAAGTGTTCATTTGTTAAGGTAGACAAATGGACCCTGAAAAAAAAACTTGTATGTTGGATTTCTCCTGTTCAGAGCCCCACTGAGCCAGCTAGCCTATCTCTGAAGAGAATTAATTTCATTTCTCCTTGGGCTGAAATTTTCTGCTTTCTTCCCTTTGAGCAAGCTGCCCTCATTGGGATGTTTTGGGTTTGTGTTTTTTTCCAACTCTGTAAAGGCTATGTGCAAATCTTTTTGTAGTTCTGTAGTTCGCGAATACTTCTCCTCTTGTACATGGATGGTTCTGTTCTGGCTGTGGAAGTACCAACATTTAGTGGATGAATTTATTAGTATATTTGACTGCTTGAGATTCAGTATTGTTTGCCTGATTTGAATGTTCAATGACATTTAAAAATTTTCAATGCAGACCCAGCATGAAGGATTACCTCCTCAAACTGCAGGAAAAAAAGGAAGCTTTTACTTACTAGCTTGCTCCATCACTGCTCGCAATGGAGGTTCTACTCTGCTGAGAAGAGATGCACACAGCTGTTCAAACTGAGCCCTATTCAAGAGGGAAAGAATATGTGTTATGTAAAGTAGGAAAAAATAGTTATCATTTGATTAACTTTATAGAACTGAACATAATACCTGTTCATCTTACTAGAGACATCAATATCATTCATGAAGCATTCTATATTCAAGGGAAGATCAGAAGCATTTGCACTCATAAGCTTCTTCAGTTTTTCACACTCCTGATATAAGCGCAGCAGTGCCCGAGCATTGTCCTTCACATTCAGTTTATACTTAGTCCTGAACTCTTCACAGAAGTAATCCACCAACACCTCGTCAAAGTTTCTACCACCCAAAAATGGGTCAAATGTAGTAGCCAGTACCTGTGAAGTTAAATGTATAGCATGACAATCAAGGTGATAACATTAAGAGAAAATTTCTTGTGCTTGCAGATCAGGGTTTGCAGCATCAACAACAGTATCGTCATTATTTTATTCATTTGTAACCCACCTTTCTCCCAGTAATAAGAATCAAGACAACTAACATATTTAAAACAATACAAATTAAAAACAATACAAAACATTTGAAGAAGTACAGGTTTTAAAAAAACAAACAATTGTTGATGGCAAGAGAGGAAGAATGGGGCCATTTCGATCTCTCTAGGGAACTCCAAACTCTGGGAGTAGACACTGAGATATCCCCCCTCCCTTGTTCCCACCAAATGAGCCTGAGAGGGTAGTGGGATAGAGAGAAGGGCCTCACAAATGAGTAGTCCCCGCTTATTTGTGCAGCCCCCTTAGCACCCTTACCAAGAAAAAAAAGTTTTTTTAAAAAAAGAATTGTACTTCCAAAAGCCTAAAGTACCTTCATATCATACAGCAACCTCATACTTTTTTCCCCCAAAGAACCTAGAAAGAACACAAAGTTGTTTCTTGTTGTTTCTACCCAGCAGCGAGCACTGAGCAACCTTCTAAAATTGCTTGCTCCTGGTTGAAGCTATCCACTCCATCTAAAATAATTGGAGTGAGGGGCCAGTAATGCCTTTTCTGTAAAAGTTAATTTATATCATACCCAGTCATTCGAAAAACAAAGTCACATGAAGTAGTAGGCAAAACCAAAGTTGTCTGTAGGCAGTAACAAAAGAGAATGTCTAAAGAAATCAGAAGGCATGGCTGAAATTCAAGAACTGGTTAAGTAATCATCTCTGCCCTCCCACCAATGGGTTTTGCACCGGTGCAGGGACCTCATTTGGAACTTTCTAGAGCTGAGTAGCTGAGCTGTTGCCCATCCCCTCCACAAACCAATTGAGCATGCTCAAGCCCACCAAGCTACCATTACCTCATTTAATTTCAAGAACCTGAAAGTGGAGTAGGTAGGGCAGGTTTGCATGAGGACAAGGGTGACCACTTGAAGAACCACAGCTACAGGTAAGCAATCTGTTTGTCTTCTTTCTCGTTCCTATTCCTCACAGAAATGGGTACCTGCTGAGCTTACCATAGGATGATGGTTCAGGTCACTGAAAAATTGAGAAGTGCACAGCATCACCAAATTTTGTGTCAGCTCTGGCCCTGGGCATCAAGTCTGTAATGCTAGATAAACTTGATGGTTGTGACCATGTTGCTGCTTTACATACCTCTGGCAGAGAAATACTAGTGGAAAGTACTCAAAGACCCATAGGTGGCTATTGTTTTGCCTGTTCATAACTGTTACTACTTTTACTATCCATTTAGAATAACACTGGCCAGATACTGACTTCCAACGTTTTGGTGTGCCATAGAAAAGAGTTTCTTCCTATCAGAAAAAAACAGCAGTTGCTAAACATAACATTTTAAGGTACAACATACATATAATACGTACATACTCTGTTGCATGATGCCTGTAGGTAAAGAGTTGGTAACACAATGCCCTCATTTAGATGACACTGTGACACAACTTCCAACAAGAATGTGATGTCAGGATGTAGAGCAACCTTTTTGCAAAGAGAGATAAAGCACATTGCATCAGAACACCATTAGCTCACTTGATCTCTTGGCTGATGTAATCACCATCAGAAAAGCTGTCTTAAAGGTAAAGTCATACACTGTTGCTAGTGGTTCAAGTAATTCTGACATTAGTTGAGACAATACCAACAAAAGCGACCAGGACAGTGTTCATGGCTTAACCTGAGGCAAAGATGGCTTAATCCTTTCCAAAACTTCTTAATCACAAGATTAGTAAATAGAGTCACTGATGATGCTGAAGCACAACAATCATTGCAAGATGTATCTTCAGCAATAGAAGGAATAATCCTTGCTCCCACAAGTCTAGTAGGTATCGTTACATGGTAGATACGACGCTGGTGATGACTGTTTTGACCTGGAAGCTGCAAAGGTGCAGAATCTCTTCTACCTCTACATGTAAGACTTTCTAGTGGACAGCTTCACTGAAGCTGTAAGAATAGACACTGATCTCAGTGAATTCACAGGATCACACTCCATGCTGTTCATTTCAGCATTCTGAGGTCCGGATGTGACATACGGTTCACAGAATCTAAGAGCAGATCTTCAGTTTAGTGAAGCTGAAGTGTGAAATGAGAGATTGGACTTACTGTGAAGATTCATTCTGGGATGGCAAGAGGAGGAGTCCACAATGAAGGGTTTATCCCCATGTGTCAACTGGGACAGGCAGGATTCTATATTCTTTCATTTACAACCATTAGAATCCTTGCCTTCTCTTGCAGAAATAGTGCAAACTATGGATGCCTTGGCCAATAATGCGCTATGACCATGGCATCTGTTTTATCTCTGCTCATCTTGGCTACCACTTTCCCTAGTAGAAGAAATAGTGAAAAGATGCACATCAGGCACCCACTCCATGTTTGCAGGAATGCATCTCTTAGAGAATCACAACCTTCCCCTGTTCTGGAACAGTATAACCAACTTTTTCTGTTCTGAGCAGTTGCAAAGAGCTCAATATGTGGATGACCCTACAGCTCAGTGTTGTGTTGAAATGCTTGAGTCAACAGCAACCAATTGTGTTGTAAATCTCTTGCTCAACTGAGGGCATACGCTATGACACTGTCCTTTCCTACTAGATGTATTGCTACAGAATGGATGTGTTTCTTCATGCACCAATTCCAGAAAATCACTGCTGGTGGAGAAGAATGGGAGAACTGATCACTACGTAACACACCATGATGTTTGAATGCGTGGAAAGCCTTGATAACAGATAATAGTTCCAAGGTGTTGGTGTGAAGTTCGGCTTCCTTCCTGGGCCAATGACCTTGTATCCTCATATTGTGCTTCCCAACCCATTTGGAAAGCACCTGTAGGATTGATGTGTTCACATTAATGAGTGGAGTATGTGATGTGGAAGTAGAAAATGTCTGTGTTGAGAATTGACCAATGGATTGAAGCACTGTAGAAACCAGATCTGAAGTGGATGGAACTCGAGATGAGACAGGTAAGTTAC
Source organism: Iguana delicatissima (assembly GCA_948472985.1). Taxonomy (NCBI): domain Eukaryota; kingdom Metazoa; phylum Chordata; class Lepidosauria; order Squamata; family Iguanidae; genus Iguana; species Iguana delicatissima. Next base: position 1,441,185 of record CAOKZL010000572.1, on the reverse strand, counting down.
TTCTGTTGTGGAAGCCATTAATCCAAGTCTCTGAATGGTTAGAGCTGGCCAATAAAATTTCCAGGGAAGTGTGTTTATCTTTTCTTGGGGCATCAATGCTCTTTTCTCTGGTCAATAAGCTCCTCCTGTCATGCAATTCAAAGTGGCTCCTATAAATTTAAAAGCCCACATAGGTTTCAAGACAGATTTGTTGGGATTTACATTGAGGCCTAAGTCTTGCAGTAATCTCAGAGTTGGATGTGCATCTTGATACAGCAGGGTACCACCAATAACCACGTAAGGATACATGTGTATTCCAGGAGTCTTGAGATGAGATACTACAGCTGTCATGCATTTTGTGCAAACTGCTAGCATTGTTGAGAGGCCAAAAGGGAAGACCCTGTGTTGCTAAAGGTCCTATCTGATCAAGAATCATAGAAACTTGTGGTGTTGTGGTTGGGTCCTAGTGTAAAAATATGCATCCTGAAGATCTATGGAGGCGAACCAATCCCTTTTCTTGTGCAACTGCAGGGTGGAATGTAGAATCATCATATTTCCTGGGACATATGAGTTTGTTGATGCTCTGCAGGTCTATAACAGGATGAACACCACTGTTGCATTTTGGTACCATTAAATATCTTGAAAAAAAACTATCTCTTTTGTGTTGGGTAGCAATCTTTTCTATTGCATGTGTTTCCAATAAAGCTGTAATTTCTTCTGAACTCTTAATGGAGGAGTAGATAAAAAACGCAAACTGAAGGAAAATTTAAGAATTCTATGGTGTAACCCAGATGGATTATGGTTAAACTCTGAGTCTGTGGTGACAGTTCCAGCAGGTGGTGAAAAGGTGGAATAAGATGGTATTGGGCTGTAAAGGTTGAACACTGGTTGTGGTGATGTCCCATGCAGTCAAAACTTTGTTAGACCATGTGTACTTCTTAGATGTAATTGGTAGCACAGTTGTAGTTGTATAAGAACAACATGTAGGGATCAAGGGAATCAGAACTTAGTACACTGCAGAAGCTATCAGCCTTGTCAACACTGAACCAGATACAACCAGAGGTGACGGTGGAAGTCTTGACACTGTAATTGTAGTCCATGGAGGTGGAGATAACAGATGTCTTGTATCTGGAGATTTTCTGTATGATGAATGACATCTTGAAGACTGAAGCAGAGATCAGCTTCAGCATCAAGCTAGAAAGCTTCTTGGAGACTGGTACTGATGTTCATGAGGATGGTACCTATCTCTGTAGGAATGGGTATGATCTATACAATTGAGGCATTTCTTTCTCAAATGCACACTACAATATCTGCCCATATAAGAGACAAATTTGAAAGGAGAGTCCCCTCTGTATCAGAATTCTCGGTAAGATGGTCATGATGACACCGAAGAATATAGCCTTTGGAAACAAAATTAATCTCTTTCTGATGACTGAGGGCAAGGTCTGGGAGCACAGCAACTTGGAGAATCAATGACTCTTGATGGAGACCATGGATGTTGTTCGACAGCTACATGCTGGTCTACTGACCTCCATATAACTGCTGCTAATAAAGTAGGTTGGGATCCATAGATCCATCTGCCTGGAGGGCAGATACTGCAATGTCAGTACTGTCAGTTGGTCATCGTGCTGAAATTTCTTTTTCTTCTCCTTTCATTGGTGCTCAACTGATGTTGAAGGTGAAGAAGTCTGCCTTCTAGCAGATTCAGGAGTGTGATGTTTTGGTACCTTAACCAAAGGAGATGGTTGCACTGAATCCTGTCTCCAATGCACGTGAAGCTGTTGGGAAGAACTGTAATGCTGAAGCCATCACAGGAGAAACTGTCATCAAGCATTTCATACTGGGTTCAATGTTACAGTACCAGTAACTGTTGGCACAGTATGATCTCTCAGTCTGTGGCTGGTAAATGTTGGTACTGAATGGTTTCTTGTTTACACAGTTTAGAAATGGGTTCAGGAAGAACTCTGCCACAAGTAAGGCCTTCTCTAGGCAATAGAATTTTAATCTTGAAGCCCTGTTCTTAAGAGTTTGCTCAGTAAACACTCAACAAATGCTCCACTTTTGAGTGTTATAAGTGTCTCCTAAGCAGTATAAACACTCTGAATGAATACTGGATAAAGAAATCTTGCATCTGCAAGTTACACAGAACTTAAACAAGGAGGAAGAAGAGACCATAGAAAAGGGGAACAAAGATGGGGGATAGGGTAGAGAAGAGAAAATGAAGAGTTGGTACTTACGTGAATTATCATTCTGGGATAACAGGAGGAGTGATCCACTATATTTGGGTTTGATCCTCGCGCCAGCCTATGCACGAGCTAACTGGAAAAACCGTTTAACTGGCCCCTGTCCCTCTCCAGTCAGTTTCTTTCCCTAGCGTAACTGAATAGGACATCCAGCCTCACCTAATACCTGTAAACTGTGCTCTCACTGTGGTGGGCGTGGATTGCTCCTCCTGTCATCCCAGAATGATCGTTCACTAAGTACCAACTCTTCATTCTCGGGCTGACAGGAGGATCAATCCACTACGCCTGGGACCTTCCCAAGTGGACCTATGGGTGGGATTGACAACCATATCACTGCCTGAAGCACCTGGCGTCCGAACGCCGCCTGCGCTGATTTATATTTGTCTAACATAATGTTTAATGAAAGTAGTCGTCTCTTTCCACCTGGCTGCTCCACAAACATCTTCCAAGGAGCAGGAGGAGTCATAGGCCACTGATGTTGCCATTGACCTAGTTGAATGTGGCCACACATTCACTGAACGTGGTTTCTTTGCATAATCATAGCAGAGAAATATGCAAGCCTTAATCCATCCTGCAATGACCGATTTACTAGCCCACTGGCCAAGAGTCTTTGGTTGAAAAGACAGCAGTAAAGCATCCGAGAACTGAAAATCACTTGTTCTTTTTATGTAGGCCTTCACCGCTCTCCTAACATCCAAAGTATGCCACTTCTTTTCCAATTGATGTACTGGTTTTGGACACAATGTTGGCAAATGCATCACCTCTAGCCTAGATGATGACAGACACTTTGGCAAGAATGAAGGATCGAAGCCTAAAGTTAACCTGTCTTGTTCAAACTTGCACAGATGTTCATTCACAGAAAGTGCTGCCAACTCTGACACTCACCTAGCCGAAGTGATCGCAAGAAGATAAGCAGTCTTAAAAGACAGCAGTCTCACCAATGACTCCCTCAGTGGCTCAAAAGGCGCCTCCGTTAAAACATTCAGTACCAGGTTCAAATCCCATGAAAGGAACCGATGTACAGTCGGAAAAGATGACAAGGTAGCCCCTCTCAGAAACCTTCTGATATGCGGATGTTTTGTGTAAGAGTCCCCATCCAAACTTAGGACTGCCGACAGTGCCGCTACCTGTCTTTTTAAGGTGTTAGGCCGCAACCCTTTCTCCAAGCCGTTTTGTAGAAATTGCAAGACACATGACACCTTCACATCTACCACAAGGACGTTGTTAATCTCGAACCACTTCTGAAACACTTTCCACGTCCTGTCGTATATTCTCTGAGTGGCTTCCCTTCGAGAGCCCAACATAGTCTTGACCACACTCTCCGCGTATCTGTGCTGCGTTAAAAATTGCCGCTCAATTTCCACACTGCCAGACTCAGCCATTTGGAGTCTGGATGACACACTGGACCCTAAGTCCGGCCTCAAGGGCAACCTCCACGGAGGCGCTTGAGCCAACTGCAGCAGCAATGGAAACCAAGGCCAATGTGGTGCTATCAGTACAACTGATGCTCTTTCCATGTGGATTTTTGTCAGAACTTTCTGTAAAATTCGGATCGGGGGAAAAGCGTAGTGTGTTCCCGGAGACCACCTCACTGATAGAGCGTTGTGTGCTTCCGCACCTTTGCTTCCATCGATGGAATAATACCTTTTTAATTTGGTATTTCCCCCAGAAACAAACAAGTCCACTTGTAAGGGACCAAAAATGTGTGTCTCAGTCTCGTACAGAAACATATTTTGTAATCCTGTGTAACTACATTCAAGACCCAGCAATCTGATGTTATCCGAGACCATTCGCTTCCGAAAGACAGAAGTCTTCCCCCCGCTTTCTGCTGTTGGTTGTCAATATTGTGTTTTCCCTCGCTTGGAATTGCTTCCAAGCTTTCCTTGACCTTGTTTAGGATACTGTTACTGCCTGTTAAACTGTGGTCTTTGCCTATTCCACTGGTACCTACCAGCTCTGTAGTCAGAGCTTCTACCGGAGAAGCCATATGACCTTCCCCCGCGAAAGGAATAGTTAGTGCTCCGAAAATTCCTTCTATGCACCCTTTTCTTCTGTAGAGTGGCCATCACCTGTTTTTTCTTCTTCATTTCAACTAAGACCTTTTCCAATACCTTAGACCCGAAAAGCAAGTCACCCTGAAGAGGAATGAAAGCTAAATTATTACGTGATTTCTGATCTGCCTCCCAGTGTCTTAACCACAGAGAACTTCTCGCAATTGTCAGAAAATTTATGTTCCTAGCTGCAAACGCTGCAGAATCCAGACCAGCATCCACCACATACTTCAACACTCTCTGTATCCATTCTACCGCCTTTATCAACTCGTGCACACTCAGATCTTGGTTATCTAAATTGTCCTGAGACCAAAGGACTCCCCATCTTGCAAACACTGAAGCTGCAACAGACGCTTTTATCGCAGTAGATGCTGCTTCATGCTCTTTTCTAAGTGATGACCCTGCCCTACGCTCAGCTACCTCCTTTAACTGGGTGTCCCCCTCCCTGGGGACAATCACCCCCGAAATCAAAGCTGCAATCCACAGGAGGCACCATAAGGAAAAACCACATCGTCCTTTACAAAAGTGTATAACTTCTGACTATACGTTAGACTTTTTCTAGAACTCCCCGGAGATGACCACTCACTCATAATGACATCTTTAAGTAAACCTGGCAATGGAATCTCCATTCCCTTAGCCTCCTTCCTCCTAATTACAGATGCTAATTTATACTCTTTACTGCTTTTTTCCTCATTCTCCTTACAACTCTCCAGGCCTAAAGTTTGGAGCACCCTTCTCAAAGTGTTCCTGAAGGTCTCTGTTTCAAACATCCTATCTGATTCTGATTTCTCCTCCTCCTCATCATCAGTGTAGTCAACTCTCTTCCTTCCATGTCAAGTGCCTCATCCTGTGCTATATCTTCCTCTCTATCCTCAACTTCTTGTTGTATTGACTTCCTTAAGTCTATCTGTTCCTGTGACTTCTGTATTTCTGCCATAGTTTTCCCTTTGTGAGTTGAAAGTTTGTCCCTACTGACTGTATGTACCTCCCAAGCTGCTTGCACTAGGCCTTTCCTCTATTTCTGTTCTTCTCTTTTTTTATATATATAATTTTATTAAAGTTTCAGCAAATAAAACAAACAATTATCTCTGCAATGTTACATGCAATGTTACTACTTCTTCTTTTCCTTTCTGGATTACAATTATTAATATTTCGTCTATTTGTTATACTGCATATCGCAATAAAATGTTAATAATCAAACTTGATTCGTTAGTTCCTGCTACATTTCTCTACTTTACTTGTTACATGATATTTCTATGATTATTACTCTGTATAGTAATTGATATCATGAATTATGCATTGCCTTCTGTCTACACCCAACCCAAATCCGTAACAATCTTCCACTCTTTATTAACGTCTTCATCTGATTTCCCTTTTAATCTTTGTGTGAGAATGTCCGCATTTCTGTTTTCCATAAAAGTTGTCCACCACTGTTCAATAGTAGATATAATTTCATTTTTCCAAAGTCGTGCATACTCAATATGGGCCGTTGTCACCATGTATAGTATTATTCTCCAATATTTCTTCGCTGACGTTCCATCTAATATACGTGTCATGTTTAGCAAGTAAAGTTCAGGTATCATCCCAAACTGAATCTTCAAAATTGAACATACTTTCTTATGTATTTCTTTCCAGTATTTTTCTGCTTTGGGACATGACCACCACATATGAAATAGTGTACCAGAACTCTCTTGACATTTTCAACATTGCCCTGTACCTGTCTTATAAATTGTCTTTAATTTTTCTGACGTCATGCACCATCTATGAAATAGTTTGTAATAATTTTCTTTTAAATTTTGAGCAGCGGTAAATTTCTGTGTTCGTTCCCACCATTCTAACTGTATTGGATGTCCGACATTCTAACTGTATTGGATGTCTGACATTTTGTGTCCATTGTATCATTGTTGCTTTAACTGTCTCCTCCTCACATTCTTGGTGTAAAATTTCTTGATATAAATGTGCTAATAAATGTGGTGGATTTTCTCTTAGCAATCACAATAATTGAATTTGCTTCTTTTGTTGTATTCCATAAGTTTGTATATCCATTTGAAATCTTTCCTTTAGTTGTCTGTAGGGAAACCAGCTTAGTTTTATTCCTTCAATTTCCAATTTCTCTCTTGATTTCATCTTCATACCGCAATCTTCTGTCGTTTCTAGTAAGTCTTCATATCGTAGCCATTTGTCTGTATCTGTCCATCTTCCAAAGAAAGCTTCTTGTGGGGAAACCAAGTTGGGTAGCTGCTTTATGTTTTTCTTCTTATATTCACTCCATATTTTAAATAACGATTTCCTTACAAAATGATGCATGAAATCTTTATCTATTGCTGCTTTTCCATAGAACATGTAGGCATGCCATCCCATTCTTAAGTCAGCTCCCTCTAACGCCAGCATTCCGGCCTGCTTTGAACAATCTAATTTTTTCAAAGTAAACGCTTTGGACCCCTGGGACACTCAGTTAAGAGCATTGAGGGAGCACCGAGAGGCGGGGCTGGGACAGGCGGTAGCTCGCCTCGTAGTGGACCGCCAGCTTGATCCCAAGATCCAACTACGAGCTTTTTAACTACAGCAACTTTAATATATGCTATTGGAGCTGGAATTACCACAGCTGCTGGCACCAGACTTGCCCTCCAATGGATCCTCATTAAAGGATTTAAAGTGTATTCATTCCAATTACAGGACCTCGAAAGAGTCCTATATTGTTATTTTTTCTATTCTTTTCCTTGCTGATGGTATTTCATTTTGTAAATCAGTAGTGACACAGTCACTTAAATTACTTTGTTGCTGCAAATTCATTTGATTAGCAGGTTGGTACTGATTTTGTTTATCAGGCGTTTTAAATAAATTCATCATATTATACATGGCCAGCTGATTGCGGAAATCACTGCAATTTAAATTCATTGGTAAGTGCTGAGTGCTTAAAAGTGCCTGAAATTGTGCATTCACTGGCTCTTTAATTAATTGATTCATCCCCCCACAGAAACTATCCATGGGGTTTTGCCTTGGGCCACCAAGTGCTCTCAACCATGTCTCACCCAGCTCTTTCTCCGGGTCCTGTCTTTGCAATGGAGCATTCGCTAACCATCCTGTGAGGAATTCCCTTAATTCTGGAGCTGTTACCGCAGCCGCGGCAGCCTTGTCTGCAGCCACGTCACGCACCGCGTTCGGAGCTGCACCATTACTCACTGGCCTACTTGCTGCCTCACGCGCACCTCCGCTTACCGCTTGCAGCACCATCTTGGAATCACTGCTTTCGAGATGGCACCCGGAACTCTCGCCGGTAAGTTTCTCCGCAGTAGCTGCTGATTTTGAGAACTTTCTACTTGCTCCCAGACTTCTCAGCCGTCTTTACTTTTTTGTCTAATTTACCTTTTTCGAGCAGCTCCTTGCTCTCCGGAGCTCTTTTACTGCCCACAATTTTAGTATCATCTGTCTCACTTTCACTAGAGGTCAGGAAAATTTTTCTTAGATCAGCCAAACGATCCTCCTCAGTGTGTCGTTGTAGCTTGGGTCTGTGTCCAGACCCCCCAGTATCATCTCTTAGAAGCGGTTTTCTGGACAGTATCGTCGTCCGTGACCTGCTTAACAGCGGTTTTCTGGATGGTATTGTTTTTCTCTCTGTCCGAGCCCAACTGGTGTGTGGTGCTGTGGACTAAATCTCCAGAAGTCACTGCATGTCCGCTCACATTCCTTTCAGTAGCCATTTGCCTGTCCTTTTTTTTTTTTTTACTCAAACCTGCCCTAAAATACTGATATTTAACCTAATGAACTGGAGAGGGACCTAAACACGTCTGGCTGTACGCAGGAGAAAAGTTAAACTGACTGGAGAGGGACAGGGGCCAGTTAAACAGTTTTTCCAGTTAGCTCGCGGATGGCTCCTGCATAGGCTGGCGCAAGGATCAAACCCAGGCATAGTGGATTGATTCTCCTGTCAGCCCGAGAATGGAAGCATGATGAATGTTTTTTTAGTACAGAGATAGAAAAGAAAGATAAAGATGAATTTTAGAAAGAAAATAGATGTTTTCAAGTAAAGTGAGCTAAAGAGAGATAGCAAAGTGAAAGTTCCAAATGAAGTGGATCTTTCTGCAGATGAAAAGAAATGGGTAACAGCAGCTTGAAGGGCTCAAGCATGTTCTGTTGGTATGAAAAGGGGATGGGCAATGGCCAAGCTACTCAGCTCTAGAAAGTTCCAAATGAGCTTTCTGCACAAGTGTACACCCCATGTGTGTGAGGAACAGAGACCATGAAGAACTACTGTGTAGATGCATATCACAAGTCTCCTCTCTAGTTTACAAAGGCATACACATTCTTAATAGTTGTGACAATTTCCAACAGTGTTTTTATTCTCTGAATTACATGCTGCTTCAAGAATTTACCTTCAGTTTTCCTTTGTTAAAAGCACAAACAGAGACTTGGTATGCAGAATGTCCCATGTCTACAAAAACCACGTTTCTTGGTCTCTCCTCCAGGCTTGGCAGATCTTGTTTATAAATCCCATAGGCAAGTGCAACTGCAAGAACATAAAGAATATACTTTGGGAAATATAAATTGTTTTTAATATAAATTGTTTTTAAAGTAATTTAAGCTACTAGAACCTAACAGAAATTATAGAAGCATATAAAAACTTCCACCTGTTATAAACAGTTTCTGTTACTTACACTACAATAATGTATCATCTTCAAAATGTGTTGTGCAATGTACTATTTTACACTTAAACCAGAAATAAGAACTGTGTGGCCTCTGTGGTATTGTGGGGTATCCAGTGTAGCCCTTGTGTCACCCCAATCTTCCCAGCACCCTCCCAAATTTTTGGTTGGAAGAAAAAAAACACATTATTCCCTGCCAGATTACAGTTTAAAATGCTATTTCCCAGCCCCCACACTGCAACAGGAAAAAAAAGGCATCAATTTCTTCTAAAAGTATTTGGGAATGATAAAACATTATTTTCAGTTGCCCAAGACAGGGGATGCAAAGGACCGTGAAACCCTTCAGAGGAACCAAAATGTGGAAAACATCCACTGCTGATTTAAGTGCTATCAGTACTGAACTGACGAATTAGCTCTTTAGAAGTATGACTTGGTATGCTTCCATATTTAATACTAGACTTTCTTTTCTGCCTACTTTCACTTTCTGTGGTGCCAAACACCTGCTACAAAGCATTTTCAAGTCTCTAAAGCAGATTTTTCTGGATTTAGGAGGGGCTGCAGGAGCCAGGGGGAATCTGACATTAACAGCAGGAGCCAGAAGAAGCATACTAATGGAACCCGGAAATGATGTTCTACAATAATTTTAAAATGTACACAGAATTAAGGAAACTATTGTATGTTTATGTATTTCCAAACCCTGCAAGAATCAAGACAGTTCCATTGACAGAGAATCTGGATTCTACAGCAAATGTGTCAACTTATTTCAATAAAACAGCTTTCTGTTTTAAACAAAATTTTAGGAAGCTTCACATTTCAAGATTTTTAAAAATACTGTAATCTTATTAGTGTGGAGTTTAAAACACTTTTAATGTTAAGTACTGCAAACATAAAAATTTGAATATTATTGGAGAGATCTCCCTTCTGTGTGAGCACAATATTGTGAATCTATGCATCTCAGACAGCAGACGGTTAAAGTTTTAAAGTTACTCTTCAAAGTCTTTCAGAAATTTTGATGAGGTGATGTTGCATCACATCACTCAAACATTTAAAAACAAGCAGTCCATATTTTTTATTTTAAAACTGTGGGCAATTATTTTAAAAAAACTTTTGCGATTTAAGTAGAAAGTCATTTTGATTAAATAAATTATTATAAAACTGCTCAACAGCATCAATTTGGATTATCATTATGCTTCTAATTGTAATAGATGTTTAACTATGTAATATATGGTATAAACAAATACCCCAAGTTACACAAATAGAATTACATCTCATCTTCAATCATTGGGGTTTTCTGACTGAAAGCACTCTAAAATAATATTTTTATTAAAGTTGAGATCATATGCACACTTATGTAATCCTTCATACACTTATTGGAGAATAAACCCTATCAAACTTGAGCAGATGAATTATTTCCAATTAGACACAGTTAAGACTGCCCTATGAGTCTACATTAGATACAGAAAATTCTTGGGAAATGACTCCTCTAATTTACTTCACTTATCAGTAAATTTTCCTAGGAATTTCCCTACTAAATATAATTTCACTAGTTACTCTAGCTATTCATTTGACTTTCCTGTGTAAATGTGATTTTAAATAAAGATTAAGTGTCAATAGTAATTATTAAAATCATGACCATACCTGCTGTAGTTTCATTCATTAGTCTCAGGCAGTTTAAGCCTGCTACTTGTGCAGCTGCCATTACTGACCTTCTCTCAGCGTCAGTAAAAAAACTTGGTATCTGTTGAAAAAACATCCCCCATTATATTATGTTCATTTCATTTTTTTGCTAATGCATTTTAACAATCTAAATAAACTCTATACATTTTATTGAAATAATTTTACCATTCTAAAGCGAATACTCAATTTAAGCAGATTTAAATGCATTAGCACACACTGGTTATTTCAATGTAGGGGTTCAAGTTATATAGAAGTTAGATATAAAGCATTAAACTACTACAATCATCAACTTTAAATCTGCTACTAAATCCTATACCATACTGCACTGTAAGAATCTTTTCCCCCCAGAAGTCCTCAGTTCCATCCAAAAAAAAAACACCAACCCCCTGGAGGAAAGTAAAGGGGGAAAGTAAGGGGGCTGCAGTGGAGACAAGTTCCCTTAATCCAGCTGATGGGAGAAATTCTGAAAGCAAGCACTGCCATTTGACTGACACCTATTTATACAGTGCCATCTACATGTGTGATATTTTATAAAATACAAGAGCTTTACAATATATAATTCCACAACGGTGGAAGAAATGGGAGGTGGGATAAAAAGAGGAAAACTGTATCTTTATTTCAGGTGCTTGTGGTTAGCCCTAGGGTATGGGTTAGATGCCAAAGACTTATAGAAAGCCAAGTGCATTTACCTGGTGTTGCCCAGGATTTTATTTTCCTCTTAAAAACACACCCAACTGTCTTTTCCAGTACCTGTAACTTTTCCCCATATTTCCCAATGCAATCTGTATTCGGAGTTATTTACATACACAGTTTGAGTTCCTCAGGGAATACGCTGTCCTCCTCCTTGCCATTAGCCCTTGTCTTCATAGCAACCAGCCTATACCAGTACCTGTAACTTATCCCCATATTCTCCAATCCAATCTGTATTCGTAGTTGTTAACATACAGAGGTTGGGTTCCTGCAGGAATACAGTCCTCCTCCTTGCTGCTAGGCATCATCCCTATAGCAACCAGCCTATTCTACTACCCGTAACTTTCCCCCATAGTCTCCAATCCAATCTGTGTTGTCAGGAGACACTGCTGTACTGGCTTTTGATTTTTTTTTGCTTTTTGTTGAATTTGTGCAATGGTTTTATGTTTTTCTGGAAGCATTTTTTTTTTGTTTTCCATTTCAACTTTAAGATTCCTCACATATGGAACCCATACAATCTACTGTGTGAGGCAAGAAAGCCTTGTAACTATGTGGTGTATGTCACTCTCACATATGCCTCCCAAATGTTTTCTGGCATCCTTACTGACGGTAGGCCTCATCTCCATAGCAACAAGCCTGAGGCCCAAAAGCTCTCAGCTGAGAATTCTAAAGACCCCTCCCTAAACTGCCAATCCCATGATTCCACAGAATCTTCACAGCTAGCCAATCATGTGAGGTCTTCTTGCGTCACTCAGCCAATTGTATGAGGTCTTTGCCTGCCTGATGCAGACAAACAGACAAACTCATAGACAAACTTTGACTTTTATATAGTAGATTGGTTTTTAGGAGGAATTTGAAGAATCATGAGGAGTTTCTGAAAGCAGTTTTAAAAATAAGGAGCAGAATGAGATGCTGGTACTTACCATAAATATTCATTCAAGGATGGCAAGATAAAAAATCCACACACTTATGGTTTATTTGCTGGTGCATGAGGGAATAACCCATGAGTGCACAGACTGCTCTTCTGGGAACAAAGTCATTTGGAAGAGCTCCCTGGACAGCTAAAAATAGTGCGGCTTCTAAATCTTTATTTTCCTTTTATCACATTTTCTTTAAACTGTAATCTTGAGGGAAAGGTCTGAGAAGTAAACTGCTATAACGGCCCTTCTGAAGCTGAAGGATAGCATAAAAGTTCTTTTTACTATACCCATACATAGTCCAATTAAGTTAGCAACATTGTTATGTATTCTGCTCTGTAAAAATGGTGAGAATAATTTTCCCACCATTTTTACAGAACAGAATACATAACAATGTTGCTGTTATAAGGGCAGCAGCAAAAATGGCAAAAGAAACTTACAGGATAAGAAGCAGTCCTAAGCTGGTATATGCAAGATTTCTAGGTTCCTTTGTAAAGATATCTGAACTAGATGTCTCAAGGTCAGACTATTTGCCTATCTATCCCAATACTGAGAGGCCAGAACTCTAGGCAGGATTTCGCACATAACCTGCAATCTGCTCCTTTTAACCGGAGATGTGAAAGATGGAACACCGCACACATGCAAAACACTATATTCATCCTTAAATACCAGAGAATGGGGCCATATTTTATTTAATATTTAATAAATGAGTGTCCTAATCAATGGAGAACACAGCAAAGTAAAAAGGTTAGTTGCTAATTGAAGGTTTTCCTTAAGAAGATTTTACAAATGCCCAATGTATCAACCCTCCTGTTGCTAATGTATTTCTATGAGAATTACCAGTTAAAATAACTCAAGGAAACAGCTGTTAATAATCTAGGAAACATACTGAGTTTCCTTTTCAGCAACAGTTCTCATTTTGATATTCCCCTGGAATGCATAATGCTGATACTTCATTAAGTATCTTAACTTCATAACGCCAACTTACCGAAATAACACAATCTGCTACAGGTTTTTTAAGTGCACTTTCTGATGTCTCTTTAAGCTTAACCAACAGCATGCCTGTAACCTGTTCAATTGCAAATGGTCTCTCTTCATCCAAGTATCGTACCTATAATGTAAGAAAAACAGTACCCACATAAACACACACACTTAGAAGTGTTTCACATTACCAGTTTTTCCAATGTTTATGGAAACCTCTCAAAACACTCTCAAAAATGTAAAACCTTTCTAATCATGTGATAGGCACTATAATCTAATAAGGAACCCATGAAACTTATATCTTACTAAAAATGTACAGTAAGAAGTTTTACATGTATAGCTAAAGACTGAGGCATCAATGTAACAAAGGTACATAAGCACAATCATCAGCAAGATAGAACTGGTCATTTGTTCCCCATTCAGTGTTCATTCAATCAGAAAACTAGTTTTTCCACATTGCAAAACTGGAAAAGTACCTTCCCTTTATCACACTGAAACATAAATGCTTTTCCTACAGGACTATACATCTTGTACATTCTTTCATTGTTTAGTAACTGCTCACAAATAAAAGTATGATGAACTTGCTTTGAGATGTATTTTTAGTAGCGCTACTGTTTGTGACAGAATAAATGGACACCAAACACAGGGAGGATTAATTTATATTATCCCTTCCAGTCCCATTTTTACTGTCCTTCCTTCTTTTCTACATACATTCACTGGCTCCACGTAGTTGTTTCCCTGTTCTTTAGATACAATCATCTTTTTTGCACAGGAATATACAGATTTCACAGAACCACACGCACACAAACACACACAAGCAGAAAACACTTTCTTTAAAGATTCCCCCCACACACAGTTTAGTGGCAAACCAAACTAACCCCATTAAAAATAAGCATTAATTTTATTAAAGCATTTAACTGATTTAATGGCCTATGGAAAAAAATGGACCTAGATCTACCCATTTATGAAATTACAGCTGGTTTTGAAATTTAGTATTTGGAAAGGCAAACCAGGAGAATTTGTTAAGCAAATGATTTGTAGATATCTCAGAACCTGAAAAACCCACCTTTACTCCCACACTTCCATTAGGCAGTTTCTGAAGTTCATACGGTAATTTCATTCTTTCAGCTTTTATAAAAGGATCATCAAATGTTCTCCCATGCAATTTTTTGAATCCATGCACTGTGTTCTTAATGTTTGTGATAATCTATTAAAGTACAATAGAGCCATTATTAGTTGTGAAGGTATATATTAAAACTCCAGTTGCCGCATAGTCCTGCAATAATTTTATTAACTTGCTAGAGTAAAGAGGAAATACATTTGGGATACACTGGTAACCATCTAGAGAGTACATGGGCATGAAATCCAATCAAAATAATGAGAGAATAATGCACCTGTCTGTCAGAATCACTACTCTGCGACTATGAAACCTAGATAAATTGAAACTTGCCAGTAGATCACAGGGGTATGAATCTGGAGGTTATTTAATTAACCCCCCCACCAATTTTAATTAATTAAAATGTACCTCTACATTTGAAGCCTTATGCCACAAAGCAACAGACTCCCCCAATTAGCACGCAGATTGACACCAGGCAGAGTAGATCAAAAGAATTACAAGACTGTCCCCCCTCCTGCTGTACACAGCCCACTCACCACAAGCTTGCAGTAGGAACTACAGAAACACCGCTCTCACAGGACTAAAGGGTGCATCATGGTAGCTGGTGCATGAGGGGGTACGGTACCAATAACAGTGTCTTAATTTAGACACAGCAAGGAGTCTAACTAATTCATGTGAAACCAAGCTAGTCAACATACAAACAAGCACACTAATCACTGAACTGTCAATCTCCCTGCTGCAACATGCTGTTCACAGAATGGCCAACCATGGGAAGGCCACAAATAGAACATGACAGGAACAGAACCCCACTCATGTGCAACAGCTGGTATACTGGCTGTGACATACTGAGATAATATGTACCCAACATGATGATGATGATTAACTAAAGCTTTCAGGTTTCCCTTTATTTGCCTTTTTCTAAGCTACACAGACTCAAACACTGCAACCTCTCTAAAGCAGAACAGCTCCAATCCACTGATAATTTTATTTGGTCTCTTCTACACTTTTTCTAGATCTCCAATACCCTTTTCAGATACAGTGATCAGAACTGTACACAATGTGGGGCAGCACAAAAGAACTATATATGGATAGTATAATACACCTATATTTTTATAAGGGCAGTATCATGACAATTCCTTTCGATGTCCAACATGGAACTTAACTTTTTTCCATCACACAAACAATGGTTTGACATCTTCTTTCAGCTCCCCACCACAATCCCTTCCTGGATTAGTCACTGCTGGCTCATATTCCATCAGCATATATGCAAAGTTGGGATTTTATTTCTCTAACATTCATTCCTTACTCTCAGCTGTCATTTTAATGATCATTTTCTCAATCTGGCAGGATCCCTCAGAGTTCTTTGCAATCACTTTTTGTTCTAATCATCTTTAATAAGTTGGTGCCACTAGCAAACTGGGCTGTCTCCTTACCCAATTTCAAGATAATTTAAGAACAAGTCTAAAAACTACTGATCCCCGAAATCCTTTGCAGACTCCACTGTTTATACTCCTCCAGTATATAAACCAATCATTTATTTGATTCTCTAATTTCTGTTAACCAGTTAACAACTGACAAGAGGACTTATCTAAATTTTATCAGCAATTTTTGGTGAGGATTTTGTTAAAAGCCCTTTAGAAGTCCAAGTAAACAATGTGTACTGAATCAGCCCTCTCCACATATTTATTAACACACTCATAGAATGCTAAATGATTAACAAGACAAGGTTTTGCAAAAGTCATGCTAATTCATCTTCAGCAATGCTTCAGATGCACATCTTAAGGACATGTAATCAAAATATGTAATAAGAACATCAATTTTACATTTATATTTTTAAGAACTCTTGCATAACATGTAGACCTGGTGATTCTTTTGTTTTTCTTAGTTGAATTCATTACTCTTGTTTTCTACTTCAGAGTGTCACTTCCAAAGGCAGGTGTTTGGAATTAGCAGAAACGTTCCATGGAAAAACTAAGAAATGTGGCTGAATAACACAATGTATTTCATTACATTAACAATAATGTAATGTTTACCTGGCTCTTTGCTGCATTTCCAATGGTCCGTGCTTTAGAACCCAGTGATATACAAGCTCTGAAATACAAAAGAGGTGCTCAGTTTTTAAATAACTCAGAAAGGATGAAACAGTTACTAATATATGAAAACTTCTACCTGGAACTAGCATGTCAGCAATGTGTTACACAAAATCAAAATTGTGTTGTTAGCTATATCAGCAACAATACCACGTATAAGACGGTGCAATACTATAACGAACAGCAATGAAACAGACACTTCAAGAGATTCAGTACTTATGCGGTAAAAATCTGAACAATAATCTCAAAACCATCGCAAAGTATACAATACAGCCAATTCGCCTTATTCATCCACTCAACTTGGAAGTAAGGTGTTACAAACAACATTACCTGTAACGTATTACTTTTGGGTAAGTGGGAGGTGTTTTTGTTTTGTCCCCAAAAGCAGCATAATTAGTTTTTGTATTTTTTAGTTGAATAACAGTAGAATAACATGTTACTCTTTATAAAACGAACTTTGCTAACTTTGTCTGTTGCTTGGATTTCTTAAAAAAAACAAAACCAAAGGGCAACACATAATTAATTTTTAAAAATAAGGGTTCAAGCTCTGTTCATGCTGTTTTAAAGGACAGATGGTATTGCACAGTCCTGGAAGTCTCTGTCAAAAACTGGCAAGCTAGCAAACTGAAAAACACAAGTTTTAAATCAAGACAGCCAAGTTTCTATAGACACATTTCTATCAACACTGCAGAAAAACAATACAGAATACTAGTGTTAGTCCAGTAGTACTTCGCTAAAAAGCCTGCCCTAAATGTCTTCCAAGATCGTTTGAATCAGGCACTATCCAACAAAAAGCAAAACTAGTCACCCGATGATGTATGTAACTTTATCACAGTGGTACAGGCCACAGTTTAGATGTTTTAATTTTGCCAAGTTTTATACTGAAGCATGAAGCATTACAAAAACAAGGGGAAAACATGTGAACAGAGAACATGATGGGACATAAAAATAAACGTGCGGTCAATTATGGTCTCTGTCACTCCAACATCATTTCCTCAGTGTCCAAAAAAACTACTCTCTGTATTCACACTGCCAACATTATTATGAAGAAGGATGTAACAGTAGATTTGGGCAGCAGATTCTGAAGAGGGTATCAAAGCTTCACCATTTAAAAAAGAAAAATATCTCAATATGCCATTTCATTTTTTTTCCCTTCAGGTGACAAAAATGTCGAAAGAATGTTATTAGTCTTAAATTCAAAATGAATGAACATAAATACTACAATTGTACATGTGCAAACTGCAATTAATGAAACAACTTCTGAATGTTTTTCTACTTGTGGCTTTCAGCTCACTAATTTTTACTCACCATCACCCCAAACAAGAGCAAAAGCAATGTCCGTTCTTGTCAATCATACATATGAATGTAAGATTCTAAACACGTGTACAAACAACTATTCTTTTTTTCTCCCACAATATCTGTTTATTCTCAAATCACAAGGACAACAGGAAGGGCTAGTAATCAGTCCCAGTTCAGAAAAATCAATCCTAGCCATGGATGCTTCTTGCCTGTCAACAACAAAAATCATTTAAAATATTTGTAACCTACTTCTGTAATTCAAAGTGGCTCACCAAGAAGGAAGTCATAAAATATCAACATTCAAAGATGGCAGCTTATTTAAAAGCCTGACATCATCTGGGATATTCAGAGAGCCACTTAAGAGTCAATTTTTATCAGGCCTTTACTGATAATCACACAACTGAGCAAATTAGCTGAATTATCACCTGGTAGCTTTTCGGGGTAGGGACATGTAGTTAGATGGAATATCATAAATCTGTCAGATGTAAGGCAGATCAATATAATCCTAAGGTTTTAGAAAAATTAATGGAAGACCTGTTTCTCACTCAAGGCTAAGAGAAATTCTCAGATCTTATGTGAATCAGAAGAATTGGAGCTTCTTTCACCCTGCTAGAAAATGCTCAAAATAAAACTTTTATAGCATTCTGACTACTAAGGAATAACCTTTACATCTCTGTCAAACTGGTTCCATGGTGAAATGAACCCAGCCAACTCCCAGCTAACGACCTAGAAGACCACCTGTCCCCCCTTTGTAAGAGGATAAAAACTGGGTGCCTGCTGTAGCAGGCCTGCCACTGGCAGGGTTGCCCCTCTTCAGGGAAGCCACTTTGGGGGTGGAGTGAAGGGAGAGCAAGTCCCTTTGGCTGGGAAGGGAAAGAAGTCCATTCAGCCTATTCTGAAGTTGACACCAAAACATGTATTACATGGAGAACTATGGAGGGGAAGTAGCCCAGGGAGCAGCCATCATGATAGCTATGGGCTGATGGAGAGATGGTGTGGGGAAACAATCTTATTACAATGGTGCAAGGGAGAGCCACAGGGCTTTGGTCACCCTCCCCCCTGCTGTCTCTCACTTCAAATAGTCTGGATGGCCTTGGCAACAGACCCTCTGGGTTGAAAATCCTGCTGCTTAATGCCAGAGGGTGACTGGAAAAACATCCCTGATTCAGGACTTGATTCTGGATGTACATGCTGACCTGGCCTATATTACAGAGACCTAGCTGGATGAAGGGGTGTGTGTGTGTGGGGGTTAACCTTCATAATAATGGAATTCTGTTTCTCTTGGTTTCAACAAATGCCCCTTCAGTTTTAAATATATTTACACTGACATTCTGTTTAAGACCTGTTTTTGTGAAGAGGATGTAGCAGAGTAGTTACTCCACTAGCCTGAATACTCCGTACCATCTGTGAAGAAGATAAACAGGCATATGTACAGGTATTTCACACAGGCACTAAGAACAACAGAATTGCTATGAGCCAGCAGCAACAGACGTATGATGAAAAACAGCTTTGCATGTCTTTTTGGCAGAGTACGCATATCAAATATGAGGATTTTCTCCTCCACTGTGCAGTTGGTAGATTATTTTAGTGGTCAGTAGGTGCTTATAAATTCTAATGTACTGTAAATCAAACTATGTTTTTGTTAGGGTCTAAAAAAATTCTGCAGTTGTATAAAAAGTATTATGTACTGAAACATTACAAAAGGTAACAAAATCACATCAGGCCCCAATTACTCTTTTCTTAGCTGTCAAAAAATAACCCTGTATGAATGAAAAGGCTCTGAATTTTGTCTGAAAGGTTAACTGGGAGGAACTTCTTCCAGAAAACCATTCCAAAGCACACAAAAAGAATGCTAATGTCAACCTTCATCCTGGCCGGTAGGTATGACCTGAAAATTCCAGGTGTCCAGTTACCTTAAGCAAGCCACTAAAGAGTTGATATCCAAAGTTTGGAAAGGATAAAAGCTTCACCTGACACATTTCAAAAGCATTCCCACAGCTGCAAAGAATATTGGTAAGGGCACCAGTAAGAAATTCAAGCATCTACATTTATAAAGCGCTGCTTGGAATCACCTGAAGGAGAGCTGGGTTAGAAATGTAATCAGCATTTTAAGCTTTGAAGGCATCAATAAATAAAGACTGAAAAAGTACTGACAAAACAGAGCCTGAAGTAGTTCTTATATAAATCTTACGCCAGGCTGTTAAGATTGCATATTGTAGCTTGATACAGAAAAGCATTCAGAAGCTAGTGTGGAAATAATGCAGTATCACTTGCTTATCTACTTTTTTTTTTTGGAGAGATGTATTCCTTGAAGATTCAGCAGACATCAAGATGACCTAATCAAGATAATTAACAAAGCTTGTTAACAAATTAACAAGTGATGGGGGAGAGGGAAAAGGACCTCCTTTAACCAAAACATAACACCTTGCATATGCTACTTCTAACCTTTGCTAAAATGCACAAGCTGTACTAGTTATTATTTAATAACTGTATTAATAGGTGAAACTGCTTAACTTTTTAGTCTTCTTCCTGCAATGGGGTCTTAAGAATGGCTACTTTTGAACTTAATGCTGAACTAGGGATTGGTAAAGTATAATCCTTCTACCCTACTTTGAAGCTCCCTCAGCCCCCGATTTTTTTTTAAACAGTGCTATTTTCAGGTGATTTGCAGCCAAAAAACCATGCAACTCCCCCATCCAAACATGTAAAATAACTCATCTGCAATATCTCTATTTTCATCAATGTTGATCTCAAAATGGTAACTGGAAGTGATGCAAGCTCACTTCCACCATTTTGAGGGGGAATTAAATGAAAACTAAATAATTTTGGCACAATACAGAAGAGGTGTGGTGAAATGTGTGAAAGCATGCCTCAGTATCTCCATTTTCATTGGAGTCCCTCTCAAAACAGTCACTTCTTGTTGTGCGTTTTGAAAGACATTCAAGAAAAATGGAGGGGGAATCTGAAGAGAGAGGCTTGAGGAGAAAATTACTCCTGGTCCCTGTAAAAGGCTACCAACTTTGCTCTAAAATCAGGCCTGACCAAATCTCTCGATTTGAATGCTTCCTCCTGCCCTCTAAAGCAGCTACAAAGATAAGGCTGGAAACAGCCACTTCTTTTTCAAAACTAACATGGCCCGCTTTCATATCCAACAAAGACAAACTGTGTAGTTTAAAATTATGACTTACTGAAAGAAGCCTGGATCAACCTGTGATTTATTCCTCATTTGCTTCAACAATACAATTTAAACCAAGACTAGCCAACTGATGAAGGTTATAAAGGCACAATAGTCCTTACCAAGAAACCATAGAGGGTCACATACCCACTCTTGAAAAAATAAAAATCATTTTTACCCCGAAAGCCTCTGTGGGCATGTTTTTGGCCCTTCCTCTGAGGAAAAAAAATTGGTGCTGGTGAGGTTTCCAAAAATCTGTTTTGACCCTTAGGGGGCCCAGGAGGGCTCCAGATGTGAGGCATATGCTCTCTACATGCCCTATGAGTATTTCTGGAGCCAAATTAAAAAAAAAAATCAAAAAACTTTTTTTTTGTTTTTGCATGCAGCCCATGGACCATGTTGGTTCTGAGTGCCTCGCTCATAATCAAAAAACAAACTTCTACTATTTCAAATTATGAAAAGTGTGCTCCCAAAACACTCCTTGTGGCCACACTGAAGGAAATCAGGAGTCCACAAGCCTGGATTTTGGTATGGTTGTTCCCATAGTATAGTTTTGGATTAGGTCACAGAAATCTGTATTCACTTACAGCCATACCTTATAACATTTGCCTTCCCACAACTCCAGTCCTATCCCCTTCTTTCCCTGCTGTCAGACTATAACACTGATGGCAATTGTTCCACACTTCAGATGATGTTGAAGTGAACCCTCCCTTCCTTATCACTGGTTATGGCAGCCAAGTCTTCTGGAAACTGAAGTTCAACATCATTCAGAGGTCAAGTTACATGACCATCACTCCTGGACTATCAGCTACATACTAGTCTGCGATCTGTGAGAAGAGAGGTGGCTCTTTCAAGTTAATCCGAATACCTTTTCTAGGACTTGAACTTTTATTCCCATTAGGTCTCCAGCTTTTTTGCCTATGGAAAATGTTTCACACTGGAAAAACTTGCAGGTAATATACTGCTGAACTGCACTAAGGGCAAAGTGTATTCTCACTTTCTGACAATAAGCCTTACTACTGCAAGGAATCAAAAGATGACTGACAAGTACCTGGCACTCCAAATTTCTGGCTACAAGCATTTTATCTTTGGGATGCGACTGACTTTTTTTGCACTGTCAGGTGCAAATGTACTTCATACATAGCATTTTTTTTTAAAAGATGGCACCAAATTTAGAACTCATGTACTGAAAAATGAAGGAAGGATGGAATACAGAATTTGACTAGTATATTTAAACAGAATAAAGAACTAAGGTGATGAAAAACTCTTGCAGCTCCTCTAAAGTATGTCCTCACAAATGTTAAAAGAATTTCTCGAGAATGCTGGAAATTAAGCAGCACTAATGGGTTTCCTTAAGGGCTTCTAGTGAGTAATTAAGGATGATGGTGAGGTAGTGAAGTTTGCTGACTGAATATGGTGAAATCCAAAGTAATCGACTGAAGTCACACACACTACAATTAACACTACAATCCTGTGCATGTTAACTCCGAAGTAATTTCCAGTGAATTCAGTCATGTGTATAAGACTGAGCTACTAGTCAAAACAGTTTCGTTCAAAACAAGTCTGGGCAATCTCCGGAGCTTAGAGCGCTGTATTCTGGGGTTTTGGGCTTCTCCAGAGAGTCACAATGCCTGCTGTGACCTGTCATTCTGGTTACCGGAAGTGATGTCATGTAATTCCTAGTTGACTGTGGGGGTGACGCTAAAGGTTTTTTCCCCTGCTTTGAGGTATCTCAACAGCATTTTAAAGCCAAATTAACTCAAAAATTTCAGTTAAATTTTTGGAAGGAGGGTGCTACGAGCCTTTTGGTTCCAACCCTTAGCATAAAAACTACTTCCAGATTCAGCAGCAGATTCTGAGAATGAGATGATGAGAAGAAACCAGAAAAGCCACCATTTTCACAAAAATTCCTGTAAGGTGCCAAAATTCCTGTATGGTCACACAAACTTCTCCAAACTAATGCTTTTTTAATTTCTTTATTACATCGTCCTATTCTGTTATTTTTAATATAACAGTTGTATGTCTTACAAGCAACAAAATTGTTTTTCAGAGTGGCAGAATATAGAGTCAGTCACGATTCTCTTCTTTCTCCAAGAATCACACAAAGTATGCACATTTACAACTCTCAATTGTAACCCATGGAAACAAGCGAGAGTGAGGAATCTCCACCTACTTCCACATACTCTTGTTATTATCTGTACAGCAGACCAACTCTGACATCATCTGTGCTCAACAGGCAGGTGAAGCAAAAGAACAAGCAGTAACAAGTCAGGTGGCAGGGAGAGGGTGCTGTAATCCACAGCCTCTTGCTTTCATCTGCATCAAAACTAGCAAAGGAGGAACCTTCAAGAAATAGTTCCCATGAGTGTGATCTGAACTGCCCTCAGCTGGAGTATTTGGTCACTCAAATAAAATATTACAGCTAGCTTGGCTTTAAGAAGATGTCTTTCAATACCCAAATCTTGGAACTATTTACAAAAAGTAAAATTAATTATTTTGCCTCTGGTTAAACTCATCTCTGGTACTGTAGAGAATGGATACAGGTGAATGCAGGACAAAGGTGAGGATGGAGTAAAGAAAGAAACAGTTACTTCAGAATCATTAAATATCACAATCTATAATGGGTTTGCACTGGAAACACCAGCTCTATAAAGGGAGTACTTTTTTTTTTGTAGAGTGGGGGTGACAAAAACACAAGCAGGGAAGCAGACACAATAGCAAGAACTTCAGGTCTAGGTTAACAAGTCTGGAAAGGCTCATGTCCACTGCCAAGGAAGACCCTGACCTGACTTCTAAAACCGAAAGTCATTCTTTGTTGTTGTTATATACCTTCAAGTTAACTCTGACTTATGATAACCCTATCCTAGGGTCTTCTTGTTAAGATTTGTTCAGAGGAAGCTTGCCATTGCCCTCCCAAGGCCAAGAGAGTGTGACCTGCAGAAGGTCACTCAGGAGTTTCCAGGGCTGACTGAGGATTCAAACCCTGATCTCCAGGATTCTGAGTCCAACACTCAAAGTGGGACACCACACTTTCCACAAGGAAAGATGACTATCCATCAGAGTTTCTTAGCATAAGCTGGAGAAAGAACTTTGCCTCTCTCCAACTGTCATTCAGCAACTATTCCACCAGGCTAAAAACCTCACAACATTAGGAACCTGCACTTCAATTCTCTTGTTTTCCTTGTGTCTTTTTTTTTTTTAAATAACCTGTTCTGCAACCCTTTCTCACTGGAGGACAGAATGTAAATGCTCTCAAAAACAGTTCTCTAAAGCAGAGGCAGAAAAGGGGAGAACGAGAAGGATAAACAGCTCCAGAGAAGAAAAGATAAGTCAACACTGCCCACTGATAAAAAGTGAAAGGACCACATGTTAACCCCAGCATCTCTAGGCTGGGCTGAGAAAGCCCCTTGCCTAAAATCCTGACAAACTCTTTCCACTCTGATTGCAGTAAATATCCAAACAGATGAAAGACCAGTCTGACGTCGGGATTAAGGTGACATGTTATGGAAGAAAGCGAAACAAAACACCACAAATTGGAAGGGGCTCTATCTCCAGCAAGGTAAGAGAAGTTAGTGAAGGCGAGGAAAGGGCAGAATGGGATCCCTCGAGGAATTAAAAGAACGGGAGGGATTGCTGGTTAAACTGGAAATAGGCATAAACAGAGATAAATCCAGATTGCAAATAGAGAGCCAGGCCGCTGTTGTGGTCGATGCGGCCACCTAAATGACAGGAATCCTGGAAACTACCTTTCTATTCAGACCACCGGCCCATCAATAGCCCAGGATTGTCAACTCTGACTGACAGCCTGGGCTCTCTGGGGATTCTTTCTCTTCCATCCCCGTATGAAAAACCGGGCAAGAAAGCGCAAGGAGGGAAAAACCGGTTTGGACGCGCTCTCTCAGGCAAGAGGAGGCCACTACCTAAAGCCCTTTATTACGCGGGAACAAACAGAACCTTCTGCGGCCAAGAGGACGACAGTTAATTTTTTTGGGGGGGGGAGGACGGGAGGCTGTCGCGTGCCAGTCAGAAAGGAAGGCGAGGCTGTCGGCAGTTGCCCTCCCGAGAGGGAAAAATAAACAAATAAAGAGCCCCAAGCCGGCTCCGGAGCTAGCAACGGCCGCTGCCTGCACGGCGGTGGGATTCCTGGGGGCGGAGGAGGCCGGTACTCACGGGGTGCAGCGGTCGCTGTACTCGTTGGCGATGGTCTCGATGCCGCCGCTGCGCGCCACCGCGATGTAGCAGTTCTGGAAGCCCAGGTCGATGCCCACCACAGACATGGCTGCTCCGAGTGCGGTCGGGCTTCCTTTTCCAATCTTTCTATTCCGCCTCCTCCCTCCTTCCCGCGGTTGTGGGAAGGCTGCCGCTGCCGCTACCTTCGCCTTCTTCCCCGGCCGAACGCTGGCGGCTGCCGCGGCTGGAACGACGCAGCTTCTCCCTCCTATCTCGCTCGTTCTCCCACTGCGGAGCAACAGCCACCAACCGGCACTTGCGGTCTTCTGCGCAGGCGCGCGGCTTCTCTCTCGTTGCCAAACGGCGGCGCCGCCGCGAAGGCTCCCGACTGCGGCATCGGCGCTTTCCGCGCACGTTCGGGCTCTCTTGCCGGAGTTCGAGAAAGATCTGGAAAAGGGAGGGGGGCGCAAAAGGGAGAAGAGGGAGTCGTCGCCATCTTGTGGCCATTGGGCCATACTGCCGCCGGCGAGGTTGGGTGTGCTTCCTCGCCTCCTAGAAGAACATTGCCAGAAAAGCGCAGCCCGCCGAGTGGCTGACCTAAAATAGGAAGCAGGTCTTGCACTAGCACCGTTACATTGCAATTAATGGAACACAGTCAAAGAGACTTTTTTTTTAAATCAAGATTTTTAAAAATAGATTTGGAATTTGTAGCCTGATGTTCTCAAAAGGGTCCCTATGGTGCTTAACAGGCAAATATTGAAAAGCTATCAAACTAAAAATACACATTTGTTTATTATTTTTATTTATTGTATTTGTAGGCCGCCTTTCTCCCAGAACGCAACCAGGAGGAGTAGAGGACGCACGTAAAAAGGGTTTGAAAACAATCAATAAAAAGTCCAGTAGTGATACATCTCCGAAGAGGGCAATATCACTAAAGGCTGCTTTTCCTCCTCATTCTTCCCCAGGCTTGGGTCCAAAAGCATTATCCAGTTGCCCTTCCTTCACTATTTCCACCCAACACTGTTGTAGTGCTATTATTTCACTTTCCTCCTCCTGTGGAATTCTGGGGTTTGTAGTTTACTGCGGCCAAACGGCTCTCTGGCTGAGAATTCTAAATGCCCCTCCCTGAACTGCAAACCCCAGGATTCCAGAGGATGTTGAAAGTGGAATAATAGCACTACAACAGTGTAGGGTGGAAATGGTCATGTATGCCTTTATGGTGTCATGATAGTAGCTTCTCAAAAGTAACTTTCCAAGCTTGTCCCTGAGGGCAGGTGAACAAGCACTGACAATAAAGAGGGCAACCTCCCCCCGAACAATTCGATGTCCTTGAAACATTATTCCTCTTTTAGTGAAAGAGGGAACATCTATTCTTTACTAGTACCCTGTTGCTTCGTTTGAGGGGAGGCTCTGTTGCCATTCTTGGATTGTGCATTTAATTTAAGTAAAAAAAAAACATGCTAGCAAATAAATGATCAAATAACAGGTTAACAAGTAACAGTGAGAAGTGAGTCAGAACAACAAATTTTAAAAATACCATTCCAAACTCTGAAACAGAAGCTCTGCTTGCAATTCATGTGTGTGCAGTTTTGGAGAATGGAAATTGGCAGGTCCCTCAAGATGCCAATTATTGAGGCTGGACACCTGTCTAATATTCCACATAATACATTTAGCTGAAATGTAGTTTTGGTTCAAATCTCAGTTTAAAGCTGTTTCATGCCTTACATTTTTTAAAGATAGAAATTAAGATAGAAATTATCTGTCTTTTTTTAAGGCATGTATAGCATCAAAAGTGAAGGCTTTAACTTGTTGAAATTACACAATCTTGCTGAATAGACATGTTTATATTCTTCAGCTGGAGGTGGCCTTAACATTAAGCTGAGTGAGGCAGTTGCTTCGGGCTGCAGATTTTGCCTTATTTTGAAAGTGGAGCTGTCTAATCGTGGTTTTTGTATTTTTGCTGCCAAGAATAGGGAGAGGTGCTTGCAGGATTTCTGCCTCATGTATAGAGATACACCTGGCTGATTTTGGATACTGGGTATTGGACTTGGAGGAGGATGGCATCATTTGTTGTTTTGCTTCAAGTGCCAAATGTCTTAGGCTGGCCTAGTCTCCAGGAGAGCGTGTCCCAGTTCTGAATAATCTGATAGCCTCCAACTGTCCCAGTTTGGCAAGGACTCTCCTGATTAATCTTCTGTTGTCCTGCATTTTCAGCTGCTTTTAAAATGTCCCAGTTTCCTTCTTCTCTACCCACTTCCCACCTTGGTCCTTGGCTTACATACACTGCTGCAAACTGAGTTCAAAAAAGTAGTTTCCACTAGATAACTCAGCAGGAGAAGAGAGGATGGCTAGGAATTTTGCCAGTAGGAATTTTACCAGTAGACTCAGGCAAAAGCAAACTACTGCAGCCTCTTCTAGCTTGTGTGTTCTTCCACCTTTAATCTTAAGTAGTTGTGTCATTTTTCAAGCTTTGCGTTGTTTATATTTCAGCCAGTTCAGGTTGGCAATCCAGTTTGTATCTATGGACCCTTTCACACTACATAATTAAAGTGCTATATTACACTTTAACTGCCCTGGTTCCATCCTATGGAATCCTGAGATTTACACAGGATTCCATTCTGTGGAATCCTCGGATATTCTAAATACCCCTCTGCTAAATGGCAAATCTCTGGATTCCACAGGATGCAGCTAAGGCAGTCAAAATAGAATATAGTGTAGTGTGAAAGGTTTCCTCAAATTCTGATTCATTTTATATAACAACAATAGCAACAAATAATAATTTTGTTAATGCATTGGGTTTATTTGGTTAATGTGTTGGGCTTATTAGTTGAATTCAATGGCATTTACTTCCAAGAAGGTTTAAATACATTGTCCATAGGTATGCATAATTGCTTGAAAATAAATAGTTTGCACCTACAGTGGTTTTCATGTTGAGAATTGACAATCTATAAAATTTTACACTATATCATGGGTTCTGATTATGGGTCTCCACCCCAAAATAGCCCCAATAATTTCAATAGCACAACTCTTACATTAATGTATTTGTTTATTGATTTTATATCCTGCCTCTCTCCCAAATGGCCTGAGGATTTCAATCTCAGTGAGTCATTGGCTGATTAAGCAACAAGTAGGTATTAACTTATAATTTTCTATAACTACACAGATTAATATAGCTCAGCAGATTGTATTTCATGTCAGGAGTAATTATGATTTATACTGTAGGTCACTGCCTTTTATCTGAAGACATGAAAGATCCGCAAGGCAAAAGAAGTATCTGTTATTATAATTTCAGTATAAAGAGGTCATAGGATGAAACTAGCAAAATGTTGATCACCATTCTTAATATAGGGTTACTGGCTTTTAATGGCAGGAAAATTGTATCACAGAAGCATACTGGACTTTTGTCTGTTGTGATAATATTAAAGGTACTAAAGCCCTGCAAGAAAACAGTGACAAACTTAATTCCAACAGCTACAACAAAAGTGGTGAAAATTTAGAGAGAAGATATCACTTCATTGCTCTTAGAGCTGAAACTTTGATTCTACATGATATCAAAAGAAGCCAAGATTCAAACATTTCCTAATGCAAGTTGTGTGATTTTCAGTAGGGACGCAATTTATACAGTCGGCAGTAGCTTGCAGAAAAATAGACATCTGTCTTACTAAACAGCTAATAGCCTTGTGCTCAGTGGTGGTTTTATTTTATGTATTTATATTATTTATTTAAATATTTTTATTTATTAATATTTTATATAGTAAAGCCCACATTTATTCTTTGCCCTGTGATTGTCACCAAACGTGTGTGACCAAAGGCTACAAAACAGTCAATTGTATAAAGTATTTCCCACTCCTTCCTCTAAAATGGGCAGTGGGGATAACAAGACCCTTTAACTAGGGTTAGGCAAGTATGACCCATTGAATGCAGGCAGTCCCCAACTAGACAGAAGAGGAAGAAACTGCCACCAGAAATCAGCAGTGTGAGCTGATCTGCCATTGCAAAACTGCAATTACATTAGCCGAAACAGAGTCATCCACAACTTCTCTGATTCTGCTTCAATAAATAAATGAATTTTCTAACACTGGATGGAAATAGGGCTTCTATACCACAGCTATAGCACCTAAGAAGTGTCTTTCCTATTGCTCCTTCTATCTTTCTTGGTCTTCCTTCCTCTTTCTCCATTGATAACAGACGACTGAGTAAAGTTCCTA
Organism: Iguana delicatissima; assembly: GCA_948472985.1. Lineage (NCBI taxonomy): Eukaryota > Metazoa > Chordata > Lepidosauria > Squamata > Iguanidae > Iguana > Iguana delicatissima. The sequence continues at coordinate 1,411,945 of CAOKZL010000572.1, read as the reverse complement.
CACTCCTTCCGTCTTCCATCCCACTCTTCCTTCTTTTTTTCCATTACTGGCAAGGCCAATATCACTGCCACCGATGAAGTAGTACCAAAAAGGATGGGAGGGAATGCTCACTCACTCATTCTTCTGCTGAAGAAGGAGGGTGGCATCATGGCACAAGGATGCTTCCCGCAATCACTGGCAATATCTTTTCAGGACAGGTTACATGCCATTGTGACATGAAGCATGGTAACATTATGACACAACACGGTTTCATTGTCTCACAATGCATGAAGTGGACCCTGTTGAAAGGGGTGAAGAATCTCCACAGCAGGCAAGTCAGGAAGGTATCCAGATCTATTTTTCCTTTCCTTTCCCCCAACTTCTAGTTTATATGTTGCTACTTCAAGGTTTTGTGTAAAACTTTCTGCATCAAGGAGACTTGAATACATCATTTAGCCTGTAGAAAAGTAAAGCAATGTTGATTCCGTACCCATTAAAATCTTCTAACAAGGTTATATAAGTAGCCATAAGAATTCAGAATAAGGAACATAAAAGCTACACATACTGCTGCCAAAGTAAAACAGTTATTAGCATATTTTCTTGGAGTAGACATGGAGAATATCTGACCTGTGATCCTGTAGAATCTCTCCATTTCGGTTCCATCTTCCTTGTCCCCCATCTCTGCTTTTCATTTCTCCATATCATGGTGGCAGACTCCTTTTGCCACTTGCACAGGAGGGGAAATCTATATTTCCAATCACCTGCAACTGGCAATAACAGCCTTTTCAATCTGTCTACAGCATATAGTCACAATGTGGTCCGTTTTCTTGCCAGGAGAATCAGGCAAGCTCTAGTTTCATTTACAACCCATCAGGTCTGTTGATTAAGACACAAAATAATTTCAAGTTTCTCTTAATGCATGAAGTCAAAATCAGTTTAATTCCTTGATGACCCCTGCATCCTACTTGAAGCAGTCTCATATGCCACTGGTAAGTGAGGCATGCAGACATATGAAGCTGGCTTCTGTTTCCACTGAAACAATTAGCCCAATTTTGTCTTCTCTCTTTTTAACTAATCCTGTTCAGACATTACTTGGTTTCAATCAACATATGAAACATAGAACATCTAGCCCTGCCTCCCCTCCACCATTACTTTCTTCACATGGAAAGCAAGGAGTCTGAAGAAAGTAAATTCCTATTTCAGTAGAGACTCCAGGTAAGCAGGAACCATGGAAAATCAGTGTTCTTGCTTGTGTGGAGATTACTGATAGAAACAGGAACCTTTTCTCATCAGACTTGGTGCTCTCCATGTGAGGAAAATAACAACAGATGGAAGCAAGACTAGGTCAAGAGCACTGAAGATGACTTTGTTGACATGTGTGTAGTTTTGCACACATACTGGTATATTCTGGTTTTCTGCATATAATTGATTTTTATGGTTTCATATTTATAGCTGAAGTCCTACTTTGTTTCTTTTCATATATTAGCTTATGTTGTATAGAACAGTATATTGTATGTTGCAGCAACTTTGACTCTCGCTGTTACCTTATTACTGGTATTTTTAAAAATATTAATTAGAAAGATTCACTTATTTTGAACTTTATTCTTTACATGAATCCCAATTTTGCATGTTGATTATACAGTGTTGGGATAGTCCCTTTTTAAATCCCTTTTTTACAGTTCATAAAGGCGTCCACACCAAGTGAAATAGCCATAACTATTAGGCAGACCACTGAGTCAGATGTATTTTCTGTAAAATATGGCCCTTTCATCAAACAAGAGGCTCTCCTTGCTGTCCCATCTGACCAGACATTGCAGACATTGCCTCTGTGACATTGCAGACAGGACAACAAAAAGATCAGAGCTGCAATAAATTTTCAGGAGCGGTCAAGACCTCAACTCTTCAGCATTAAATCACTATTTGGCCTTTTCAATAGCTGTCAGTGATCCACAGCTGTATTAGTTCATGCTTCTGTGTGCTGCCATGCTGAAGAAAATAAAAATGTGTGGTTGAATTACTTATAGATCTGTATGAAAAGTGCCAGGAAAGAAATAATGAAGCAAAGCTCAGCAGAAAGTCATGTGTTAGAAGCTGCCACAACATGCTACTGATTGTTTTCCCAAAGGCACAGCTGCAGTGTCTGTAATAAATAGCTAGACATTTTATTTGCATGCTCTGTACACATTTTTCTGTACAATAATATTAATTACACTGGAGTCTTTTACAGTATTTTTTTTTTACTATTGCTTTTTCAAAATTAGCTGCAAATGCAATTAGAATGGAGGTTCCACACATCGCTTCATCTCACACAATATTGTGCAGCAAAGATGTGTATTATTTACAAGACTTATTTAGCAGAGGTCCTTACCAATGACAATTGAAAGTATCCTGTTTTCAGGTTGTGACAAACTCTATATTCTGGTGCTGTCCCCTGGAGTATGTCATAAGTTAGTATCCTGCCAGGTACCATAAATAGACCAACTATCACTTTTTGTAAGCTCCTTTCCGCAGTGGTGTCAAATCAACTGTCTCTTTGAGTGTGTAAATGTAAGATCATAAAGAATGTTGGTCTAGTGATGAATTATTTTACAGTTAGATTACTAACATCAAAAAAGGCATTGCATTACTTGATGAGACAGTTTCTGCTGAGGTTATGGTTTTCACTGATTTCCTATGACTCCTTCTCCTCATCTGATAGCATATAACTTTCTATTAGCTTTCTAGTAGCATTTAACTAGAGCTAATATTCAGAGGAAGGCAAAGAAAAACCCACTCTAAACAAATTCTGCCAAGAAAACTCTGTGATATGTTCACCTTAGGGTTGCCATAAGTCAGAAATTACTTTAGGGTACATAAGAAGAGCTCATATGCTGTCTCCCAGACCAGTCTCTTTATAATAACTCTACATATAATCTAAAAGCCAGGAATCTACCGGAAGAAGTAAAATTAATGTCAGACAAATGAAGGAGAAAAATTCACACTGTGGATGAAAAAAGTCTGTTAAAGCTATCATGGAACCTTACAGAAATTTTTCCAACAAAGGCTTTTGTAAAAAGCTCCTACCTCACTCAGCAGTCTCTTGATAATTGGACCTTATTTTGAGAGATGAGCTGCCTATCTAAGCACTTCATTAAAGAAGTGGTACCTTGTGACTCGAGCAACCACTTTCCTTAGGAACTATTCCTGCTGCAGACATCTCTGTGAAACAGGCTGTAAATCAATTTACCAGCATATTCAGTTTCAAACATTATGCCTCCCTCAAGAGCCCCAACTGTGTAGCGATGCTTATGAAAAATAAACCACTGAATATAGTGCATCGTGCATTCATATAAAATGCATTCTCAAGCAAAACAAGTTTTGGATTTTTCTGTGTTGCTGTGGTAACCATAAGGCTGAATTTCTAGACCTTGTGCCCTTAATGCTGGCCATGCTATTACATATTCTTCTCAATAAGGTCCCCAAAGGTTTGCCAACGTATTGTATGCTAGTTTATGTGAAGTGAAAAACATAAGAAATTGTCTTTTGACAACCCACAAAGAGTGGGAACCTTTTCAGATGGATGAAAAAAAAACAAACCTGAAGATGCCTCTAGATCCCTCCTCCACAGAATTTTCCATATCTTTTTTTAAAATGGCACTTACAGAGTTCCATGTTATAAAACAGGAAAGAACAGCCCAGATTTCTAAGAGAAATGAGAACATAATTGAAAATCCTAGTCTTCTGAGACTTTTCTGGTTTCCTTGAAATGGAAAGGTGACTGGAAATTAGGCACATTGAAATGATCCTGTTCTGTCCTTTCTCAAACTTTCAAGGTAGAGCCAACTGAGCATCTGTTGTCACCACAGGTGTTTACCTTGCAAGAATGAAAGGGATGCATGTGGAAAAAACAACGCAATTTTTCTGTAAGCTTCTTAGCTATCATAGTGACATTTCACACACTTGCCATCTGTTGAGTGATGAACAGATTTTTTTTTTCCATTTTCTGTTTTGAGGCAGCAATGGTTTTCGAAATCAGTCATTCAACTTGTGACATTATATGCATTTTCACATTTGACAAACAGCCAACTTCAACTTCAGGGAATCTACCACGTCAGGTGTATTTCATGTTTTCATTAGATGTTGGGTTTTTTTTAAAAAATTGAATGAAGATCCTTGCTTGTTCCTGAAATTCTCTGTTCATTTTACCATGATCCATGATGGTTCAAGTCCCATCTAAATGGAAAAATTTGATGTCACTGTAGCTGCATTGAGTGCTTATCCATACTTGCCAAGAGATTATGTTTCTCAGTGAACATGTCCACCCCTTCCCTACCCTATGTATTCTGGTGAATTTTAGGATACCATCTTAGTTTTTCCTATCAGTGGAAAAAACATGACGTACAGTAAAAGAGGGAAGAAACACAAAGTCAAAAGTAAGGCAGCCAGTATATAAAAAAAGGACAATACCCATGAAAAAAAAAGACTCTAATGCATAGCTTAGGTTGTAACAGTTAGCAATCCTCCAAGAGACCTCTGTGATGAAAGGGCAAGGCACCATGCCAGCATGGTGAACAGCTAGGGTTAAAACTGGGAAGAATGCAGAAGAAAAGTTATGTGACAGGTATCATTCTAGTATGGCAGCCCAAGGCAAACAAACCAATGAGGGCACCTGGCCAATGTTTATGTAGCCCTCATGTAGATAAGAATAGCATATAAGCATAGAATGTAAAGGAGATAAAACCCAGCTTCTCCATGCTAATGAGGGCGGAGTAACACAATTAAAATTTGAGCCCCAAAACGAGTATGAGAGAAAAGAGGTTATGCTAATCATTACATAAAAACAGCCATTTGTTTGGCAGCAGAGAGCTTGCAACTGGATGGCCCCCAGAAATCCAAGTGGGCAAAGATAGGAAGGGCCAGAATGGAGAGCTCTGCCCACAACAATGCGATAATGACGCAATTCACTAGGAATGGTTCTCCACAGCATAAGATATAGTGGATAGGAGAGCCATACCTAAACAAGGGGACCAGACCAACAAATTCACTTACCAGGTTAATTTCGATGTGGGGCGGAAACCCCTCCCGATCAAGAATGGGAAATATCCTGCAAGGCAGCTACACTGTCCTATGACCAACAGCCTCATGGAGAAAATTGTAACATCAATCTAAATTTCCCCCAAGTCTGTACAATTTTACTTATCATGAAAGTCTATAGAACAGGGATTACTATTAATATTTGGACTGAGCTCAAAAAAATCAATGTCTTTTCCTAAGGTGTGTCTAAATAATGTTAGCACTCACATTTCTCATTCTTTAAAGATGTTCTCTAAGCTACACTCTGGACAATCAACAAAACTGGCCTTACCCTTAGGCAAAATGAAAGCAGTCACTCTAAGAGGAAAATTCTTTGTGCTAAGAAAGGGCAACAAGTATATAGTTGTTATTAGTGTATTTTTACCTGCAAAGATGGAGAGAGACAGTTATAAGATTTTCCCTCATTTGCTAAAAAGCTTTGCCTGACTTATGTACTATGCAGCTTGATCCAGTTCGACATGTGGGTGGACAATATTTGTTGTTTCACCTCAAGATGCAAAATATCTTGGTTTGGTCCTCTGCCAGTTAACCACATTCTAGTTATATCCTACTACACTACTGTAATGTGTCAGACATGCGGCTGACTTTGAAAAACATCCAGAAACTTCAGTGGACAGACTCTTAGCTGTGAATGATCACCATAAACACATCACTGCAGTACAAGTACAAGTTTGTTTACAGGTTAAATTCAAAGTATTGTACTGTTTCTGGTCTGGTTTCTGGTTTTTATAATGGCTGGGGTATCTGAAGTCTCATCTTCTCTTACATGCAGCAGATCATCAATTAAGATTTTCCTCAGGCTCCCCTCTTCCAGGATCCCTGACAGAGTGATTTCTCCAGAAAGGTATTCAAATTATTTAACTCCCATCTCAAACATATTCCTCCAGAATCTGATGAACAGAAGAAGTCTGTTCTGTTTTGTTTTGCCCATAATAGCTATTAAAGGTAGTGAAAGTAATGTAATTTTCTTTTAGCCTAGCTTTCAGCTTGTATCCCTTTTGCTTTATCTCTGCTTTAATTTTCTGGTTTCTATTGTTGTTGCTTTTATTGTTTTTCAATGCTTTGCATCTTAAGTGACTTGAAGCGATCTGGATAGAAATACTGTAAACAAACACATATGCAAACAAGCTGTCTAAGAAATACAATAGGCTATGTCTAATGACTATTATCAACTTTTCTCCATTCCTGTAATTTACACCAAAATACTGTAGTCCCATTGACTTTTAAATGGATCATTCTAGAATAAAAGGTTTGAGGATTACCATCTTTGCTACCTTGATGTTTCTGGATCATATTAAGGAACTTTCTTTTAAAGTCGTGTTAAACAGGCATAATCTGTTTAGGCTTCCAAATGAATAACTGGTTCCCATACCCCTCTCCCCCCTTTTTTTCTATAACTTTCTCTTTCACAGAGCTGGAAAAATTTAAACAAAGAAAAATCCGAGCTGGCAGGCAATACCATATTATTAACATTCTGCAGTATAGCTATATTCAACCCTAAACAATTCATCAGCGAGAATAAGACATTGTGCTGCCAGCTTTAATAGCACTGTTATCTTGCCTGTTTAGGCCCTGCTTTTTCCATTCCTCACAAATGGAAATCCTAGCTCATTCAGAAATGTACCACAACAGTGGGCTTTCCCCATGCCAGTAGTTGTCTCTCAGTCTTAGTTGTCTTGCCTGTGACATAAAATAACCATATTATTTTTTATTACATAATGAAAAGAAATGACAAATGGAAGAGTCTGGAATAATAAAAACAGGCATATGTAAACAAGCAAGTTACAAAACAGATAAATGCAACTTTTTATTAAAGAAAACAAATCATATTCTAGCTGTTTTTGAGTACATATAGAATTAGCAGGTCCATGCAAAAATGCTAACTTTTTACAATACTTATGATATAATAATGAATAACACTGTATTCAGAACAGCAAGACTTCTACCTCTGCGTGAGATACAGGTAAAGTAGATTGCCATCAGTGGCTCTAATCAGATGCTCTGCCTATTGAAGAATCAATATTAAGAAATTCTTTTATTTTGTCATACAGGACTAACACCAGTGCACCTCCTGTCCCACGAAGAACATTTGAGAAGGCTCCCCGAAAGAAAGCATTTATTCCTTCCTGGCTATATATCTTGACAAAACAGTCAATAGTTCCTTTGTACTGACGTTCAGCCTCACCACTCTGCATTCAAAGAAATTTAGACAGACAGATGACTCAAAAACATTCAAAATCCATTGCATTTTTTTCTGTAGTATTAGGCATTTTAATAGTAAATCTAGAACTCTCTATAGATAATTTTGCCTGTTTTAGTATAAGAACCTTAATGAGCAACTATTTCCCTGACTTAGCACTCTGCATCTAAATTTAGCAAGCCTATGATCTTCTTGTGATGTTTCTTTAAGCTTCTGAGTTAAATGAGGTCACGTCTTTCCTCCAGGCATTTTGAATAAAGCTGCTCTTGGAAAAAGTGTGCTGAATGTTTTTGGAACAATGTTCTTCAGTGAGTTTTCATTAAATTTCACACTGGCTATTTTAACATCAACACATACCAAACTGAGAAAATCTAAATTTTGCAAAAGTTGGGAGTATGACTTTTTCAAGCTTGGTGGTCTCAAATCTCACACTGAGGAATTTCAGTTTCTGTAAATAAAATACTGAGAGAGTTTTGGGATTTTCTAAACATAGATTTTTTTAAAAAAGATACATTCAGGTTGTGGAGGTTACTCTTACTGGATTTTCAGCAAAACTTAGAAGAATGAGATACCATAGAGTAAAAATTTTCAAGATTTTTAACATTTACTATGCATCCCCCAAATAGGCATACTTCCTCTTCAATATTTTCAAATATTTTTGTATACATGTATTACACACATAAAACATAAGTATATTTTTAGATATGTGTATAGAAAGCTGGATGGATACAAATATATTCAGAAGTAGAGAAGATTAGTAAAACAATAAAAAAAAATATGCCAGCATCTTACTACTTGTTCCGCTTTTCTTGCCAAGCTGCTGCCAGAAGACCTAAAAAGTACCCAAAGCGACTGACTGGTGACAGAGTAACAGAGTCAAAGAATCACAGAGTTAGAAGGGGCCTCATGGGCCTTCTAGTCTCATCTCCTGCTCAACATAGCATTTTCAGCCAGAACATCTATCTATCTGTGAGAAAGAACATAAGGTTTTTCACACAGGTGATTCCAATTTTTAGTAATTTCAAAATATGCAAATAATAACTATTATTCTGCCCTTCTGCATGCAACATCTCATTCACCAAACTATATTCCTTATTTACTAATATCGCTTAAGTGGCAGAGCACAAGATTTTAGACTTAATACTTGTAATTTCTAGACAGGAATGGGCAAGATTCCTCCCCGGAACTCTAAAGAGGTATCTGTTGCTGGTCAGTATATACTGAACTAAATGTTCTAACAGTCTGACTCAGTATGAGGCAGTCTCTGTTCCTAAACCAAGGGGTTTACTTTATTTTATATTTATTTATTTGAGATGGGGTATTCTATATCTGCTTGAATGACAATGTGGTTCATTTGTTTTGGGAAGAGTGTAGAAGAAGGAATCTACTATCATGGAACAAACAGCATTGATAATGATAATGTATACTAAATCCCATACAAAGCAAAGTTTGCTAAAGATGTTGTTTACCTGCATCATCATACGTCTTCTGACCGTGTCAAAGGGGTACGACAGTATCCCAGAAAATACAGTCACAGCTTGAGCAATTGCAAAAGCGAGAATGAATGGTGTTTCTTTTGGATTTGGCAGCAGTCCCTAGGAAAGGAAAATAGAAGTGAGAAATCACTGGGTTGTCTGAACATAATCTAAATCTAAACATAGACAGGGTCAAATAATCTTACTGTTCCAACATTTCTGATTTTCATAATGTTCTGACCAGTGAATAATTTCACATTCTCAGTGTAAATTAAAAGATTTTCCCCCTTTAAAAGTGCCAAACAAATTATCGAAAGTAACAAAATAGAATGTATGTGTGTCTGCCTGTCAGACCTATAGGTTGAAGAGCATGAAATCCCGGCATCTGAGACTGGCATGTATACTAAAAAGACCCAAAAGGTATGACTTAAGCATTTAGTTCATTTTAATATCTTAATTATTGATCTTCAATCACCAGGTGGCACATTTCTCTAACCAATTCATAGGTTTGCATTTTATTCTTTTTGAAGCCAGGGGAGAGTTGTACAAGGAAGTAAGTTATAGGGGTATCTCTTCCTGCTGTTGCAGATCAGTCCCTTCACAAGCAAGGAGTGAGCAGACTTTTTTGGCAGCTCTAGAGAAGCATCATGGCAACAAGCGTGCCTAGGCTTACAAATGACAGTATTGTTGTTGTATGCTTTCATGTCATTTTTGACATATCACAACCCTAAGATGAACCTATCATGGGGTGTTCTGGGGCTGAGAGTGTATGACACACTCAACATCACCTAGTGAATTTCCATAGCTGAGTGGGCAATTGAACCCTGGTCTCCAGAGTCATAATCCAATGCTCAAACCACTTTACTAGGCTGGTCACAATGTCCCCAGCTGAAAGCTTTAGTATAATATCAAAGTAAGTGCTAATTTATCTCATATAAAGCTGGCACTATTACTGTCATTAATATGGATGAATGAGAATCAATTTAGTTTACTGCCAAGATGGTCAATTTTTGGCCCACAGTGTAGATCAGGCCTTTAAAGATGCTTTATGTATCTCCAGTTTTCATAGAAATTTTAGGCCAGGTTAAAAAGAATAGTTCAGGTTCATTTTTAAGGGGAAAAACCCCCCAACGTACACATTTGTATTCATTTCCATTGTACTTTTAAAAGAAGCCTATCCAATACTCTGTGAATGAGCTGAACATCTGTGTAAGGACAGTGGAAACGAAACTGTTCTGTAGGTACACAAAAATAATTTATTGGTAATACCAGCAAAGAACTGAAATCTTGGGCAGCAACAATTTTGATTTTATTTGTAGCATGGATGTTAACTAATGTTTGTTTCATGCTTTGGACTATTGTAGCACCATTTAAAATTTTTTATAGGACCCAGTCTAAGCAATTACAGCATTATGATTCCACTGTAGCAGTCATCGTTCCATCCTAAGGAATCCTAGGATTTGTAGCTTGGGGGCAGTATTTAAAATTCTCAGCTAGAAAACTTTAGTACCTCACCAAATTATGACACTGAGGATTCCATAGGATGGAGAAATGACAGTTCAAACAGAATATAATGCTATAAGCATGTAATGTGGGTGGGTCCTGAGTTTGGACAGCTGACCTGAGGTGGCATACTATCAGCCCTAAAGGGTCAGTCCAAAGCCCAAAAGGGATGGCCTCCACATACTCACATGCCGCGAACGTACATACACCTCATTCACTCACACATCCACAGACCTCATTCACTTATTCATATGTACACAAAGCCCCCACTTATTCACATGTACTCCATTCACTCGTCCATGCACACACCCCTTTCATACAGCTACACTCCCTACCCACTAACCAGTCACTGACACTTTTGGTTTTGTGTTGGACAACAAGAAAGGAAGCCCCTTCACCACCATGAAGCACAGAAGCACCACCTTCAGGAGACAGAGAACAAAAATGATATAATTTCAAGATTGCTGCACAGTGCTAAGTAGTGAAGAAGGAAACTTTTTTTCTCCTTCATTCAACACAAAAATTCTAAACCCATCCCCCCCCCATACTTTACTGCCTCACTTGCCTTCTTACCTGAGAGGTGAGTCAGTATGGGATGGAATCCTAATATTAACTCTAGACAGATATATGGAGTATATTTTAACTATTGCAACGTTTTTCATATATGAAACTTTTATTGTTAATTAGGGATTCCCATAAGTCAACAGATGACTTGAAGGCACATATACCCCCACAAACATGGTACCAGTTTTATAGAGCTGGGTCATCTGTAATAGAGCTGGATTGTTCTGATCTCTAGGCAACTGTCCAGAGAACCTAGTGGCCTCTGAGACTACAGAAGATGTCTACCAGTGGTTTAGTGCCAAGGTGGGCAAATTCCAGAAGCCCAGTTCTGACCCCTAAACCATCCAAAGAATACATCAGCTTCTCCAAAGAAATCAATGTCATTTCTGGTTTTTATTTTAAAACCTTTTGTAATTTTAATTGTTTTTTTCTTTTTTAAAAAAAAGCTTCACTTATCTTTGTTTTAGAGAAGAAACATGTCTTTTCAATGGGTGATTTCCTCATTTTTTGGACAAAAATAAACATCAAAACAGATTTCTGGTGGATTTCTTTTGGCTTCAGAGAGGCTCTGCAGGCTGTAAAAATGGTACTGTGAAAGTCACTAATCCCACCCCCAGTCTAACAAATAGAATATTGGATTAAGTCTTAGGCCCTTTCTGCACCCTACCTTGTCCTATTATGCCCTGGTGGCGATCCCGGCAGTCGCTCTGCTGGGATGGGAGCACTCCCCTCCACATAGGACCGGCTCCCTGTGGGAAGGAGTGCAATGGACACACAGCTTCCTTCCGCATTAAAGCCAGGTACTTTCCTAGGCTTACTGCCCTTCTGCAGGTCAGGTAAATGCAAGATAGTGGCATGATCATGTGGCATTGATGGGGAAAACCTGTCAATGATTTAATCTGGGATCACGCCACCTGGAGATGGAGGAGGAGTGGGACTGTGACAACATCATGCAGAAGCATTGTCGCGGTCCCGCTCCTCTCCTGTCCCCATGCTGGGACGGGAAGACACTGCAGAAAGAGCCTTAGAAGATCTGATGAGAATCAACCCACTGAATAAGTTTTTCTACAGTTGCAATCCTAAACACATTATTAGGGGACCAACACGCACTGAATACAAAGCAGTTTGTTTAAGAATCCCCACCCCCACCAGGAATCTTCCATCGATTGCTCACATTCTGAACTAATGACTATCAAGTGATGTATACAAGCATCCCCAAGTAATATGCTAAGGTGTTCTTGACGCAAGGTCTGTTGCATTTAACTCCAAGTTGGCAATGAATGTCTGTATGCAAAGCAATGTATGTGTAAATCTGCTTCCTCATCTGAAGTCAACAGAGCTGTTGTTGCCATGAGAAAACTTCAGATTGCTTGGCCCCAGTAATACATTAATATAAACTTCCTCATGCAGTTATTTCTAGATATTAATAATTCCCACCAGCTCCAGCTGGCATAGCCAGAGGTTAGGGATGATGGGATTTACTGTCTGAAATTTATAGAGAGCACTGGGTTGGAGAGGGGAATTAGCAAATTGGGATCTAATAAATACATGGAAAAAGTTTGCTAATAAGCATTGTCACTGAACACAGCAGCGTATCTCTAGGCAAACCTTTGCCTCTTCTTTCTCAGTTTATGAAACAGAATTAGTGACATCACTGACAGGGTTGTTGTAACAACTGAGAAATACTATCAAATGTATTATGTTGTAAAAGTGGCATATAAATAATCTAATCTTCAGTGAAAGGTGTGAACTCGATCAGAAAACTTACCTTTATGGTGTCATAGCATCCAAAATAGGATGCCCGATATACAATGATCCCTTGTACTGAAACACCAAATCCTTGATACAGGCCAGTAACTCCATCTTTTTTTGCAATTTTAACAATACAGTCAGCAAGGCCTGTAAATTGTCGCTCTGACAGGCCTAAGATGAAAGGGAAAGAAATTAAGTTTATGCAGTAGGATCAGACAACTGGTATTTGTGATAGTTGAGAAATAAAATGAGCTAACAGGGTGGGGCACCTGGAGCTGTTAACAGAGTCTAATCTTTGCCTATCATGAACAGACGTATATTAAATACCTTCTAGCTGTCACTATTAACCCTCTGTTGTCCCACTTTTTCAGCTGGTTTTGACATATCCTGGTTTCTGTTTCCTCCTTCCACTTTTCCCCTTTGTTCCCAACTTAGTTCAACTGCTGCAAAATACACTTCAAAGTCCAAGAACAAGTTGCCCTCAGTTAGCACGGGGAAGAGGAGAAGAGGACTGGACTCTTGTCCTTCCCAATAGGCAAAAGTAAACTGCTGCACCCTCTCCTAGCTTGTTTGTTCTTCTTTATTAATAACTCTTGACCACATGTCCCAACTTTCATCGGTGGACTATAATTCCCTCAGGGATAACTTTGAGGAGCACATGCCAGTCCTCTCTAAGACTATGACAAAAAGTGAACAGGCAGATGTCCTCCTGTACGTTCCCATTTCAGAGACAGAAACAGACACATATCCTTAGTTCTCATATGTAATTCTCTCCCACTCTTATACACACAGTCTGGAATAAGTAAATATGTTTAATATTGTAACTTCAAGTTATAAAACATCAGGAATACATAAACATAAAACAGCAACTTCAAAAACAATTACAAGTAAAAAAAATACAAAAAGGTGGTTACAAACCATTTTTTAAAAAATCCATCTATTGAAAATGCCAACTACAATTTAGCCAAAGATGCAGCAGATATAGCTCCCTTTCTACATGTCTCTACATGTATTTTAGTATTGACTACTCCAGATTTTATCATTAAAAAAAGATAAAATCTGGAGTAATCAATACTAAAATACATGTGGAAACAGATGCAGAAGTAGACCCAGAGTAGTGTAGTTGTTTGAACATTGGACTATGACTCTGGAAACCAGAGTTTGAATCCCCACTCAGCCATAGAAACCCATCTGGTGACCTTGGGTAAGTCAAACTCTCAGCCTCAGAGGAAGGCAAAGACCACACTCCTGAACAAATCTTGCCAAGAAAAATCTGTGATAGGCTTGCCTTAGAGTGGTATTTTTGTTAGCCTCAAAATAGTCATAGTATATAAGTGGCTGTTATATGGACCTACCTGATTCAGAGTATTGTGCTATAGAATATTACATTTTGGGGAGATGTAGAAGGCAAGGAGCCATGTTTGTAGCTTTCCTGGATACAACTAGAATGGGACTAGAATTGGAAAAACAATGCTGGAGAGATGGTCCTACGCTATGGTTCCTGTGTTATGACTGTGACCCTTTATCAGGTTGTAACACTTGTCTTTTCCAAAATTGAATACCAAAGTATGTGAATATGAGGAGCAGAGTAAGCACGCTCTCCCTTAACCAACTAACTACAAGTATGGACATCCCTGAAAACAGTATTATGCCAAAGTCCTTACCTTTTCCAATATCAGCACCTAATCGAGTTCGTGCAAAGTCTAATGGATACACTACACACAATGATGTTGCCCCAGCTGCTCCACCGGAAGCCAAATTTGAAATGAACCACCGCCCAAACTGAAATGGAAACACTGTGCTCAGTTCAAAAACAGAGTTCCAAGATCACTTTCCAAACAATAAATATTCAAAGAGATAAAATGAAGGCAGGTTTGAAATTCACTGGGTTTTCTAAATTCCAGATGATTAGATGTAAATATAAGCAAATGACCTCCAGAACTGTGAAGGCAATGCTCACATTTGAGGACTCAGAATTACAGAGGTTTTTTTTTCTTGTACATTCTTAAAAAAATACCCATATCCTTCCTATTTGTGTTGATTTTTTTTGTGAAGGGCTTACTAAAGTCAATTGGGACATGCATAAAGTAAGATTTCTATGTACAAAGGCATGCAATGTTTTCCCATGAAAACCTATTGTCAGCTCAAATTCTATGCTTAAATGTGATTTATCATGAATGTATATATTTATCTGCTTTCCATTTTGGGGAAATTCCATCTCCTGGTATTAGCATTTAAAGCTTTATATTCAACTTTATGTTTTTTATCTCCAGAAATTTGAGTGAGTTAAACCAGACTTACTGCATTGATTTTAGTGGGAGTTATTGAGCACATGTAATTTTTGATGGACAGAGATTTGAAAGTGAAGCAATACTTTGTCACTGAACATTTTATTTGAAAATGGCATCTAGGATCTTCCTTCCAAAAATAATTCTAACATGGGTTGGGTGAGTGCAGGATATGGGTCTCCCCAGAAGCCCTTCAAAGCCCCCCACCATTTTTTTAAAAACTGGGATAATTTTTGCCCCCATACCACCCCAAATCTTCCCAAACTAACTTAAAATGGCAATAGTTTGCTCCCCTAGACCCCCAGCTCCCCAACTCTCTCTGAAACAAATAAAGAAAAAAAAGTCTGCTGAAAATCAGCCAAAATGGCATCTGGAAGTAACAACATTTTGCCTCAGGAATCCTGTACCACTGGGTGGGTACAGCAAAGAAAAACGGCCCCTGCTCTGTTTGCAGTTGCCCACCTTGTTCTATGACATAGTATAATCAAAATGACATTTACATTCTGTATCATTTATACTGCAAGGTATTTTGAAATATATTTCACATTTTCTAGAGTAAGACTTTTAAAATTGAAATGGCTTATATATCAATTCGTCTGATGGAAAACGAGCATGTAATGCAATGCTTTACATCCAAATGGAAGGCATTTGCAGTTATGCATCAGTAAGAGAATGCTGCCCATGAGATAGCCCTAGCCATTTTAGAAAATAAATCTGTGGCAATGCAAGAGGGCTTTAGAAGAAAAGAAAATACAGTAAACCTGTATGTTGGGTTTATAACAGAAACAGGATCGCCATGGCCTTCCAGATGTTGTTGAACTACAACTCCCAGCAGCCCTACCCAACATAGCCAATCGTGAAAAATGTTGGGACTTGCCACTGAAGAATGTTTAGGAGGCAGTATGATTCCTGTTCCTGCATTATCACAGGACTATCAAAACTATTGCAATAAAAATCTCCTCCAAATACACATATAGTACATATGATATAAAATATGCTATCTGTGTTTCTGATGTGACCATGTACTATCTGTTCTCTCTTCCCAAAAAGTGGGAAGTCAGGGGTGACTAACACATACATATATGTGCATATGACAAGATGCTTTATAACATGAGAGCAATTCATGGGTTCAATTTTTCTCAGCAAAAAATATCTCCAGCTCAAATTATCTGGAGAAGAATTGTGTGAACCAGAAGAACATAGCAGTGATTTCCAACAGCATCTCAAAATACAGTATAATGAATAATGTCAGTTAATTTTTATGATATAGTCACAGCCTCACGCATAGCCTTTTTTTTTTTTTTTAGTATGACTGTTACAACAGGGGTGGGTACTTTCCCTTACTCTTGGGATGTAGGTTGCAGCCGATGATAGGTACTCTCCAGCAAAATCTGAAGGACCACCATGGTTTAGAGAAATCTCAAGTACAAAAAAGGAATGTGTGAAATGGCTACAACACTAGTGAATGTGTGAACACCACTGAAAAACTATGGTTTGAAAAAGAATTATTTGAGAAATCTGTGATGGCTCTTTTATAATTAATTTTATTATGATTACCTCATATTAAAAAAACATTTCTCATTGTACATTTAACCGAACTATTACAGCATCTTCCACACCTCTCTGGATTTCAATACTGTTATTTCATTGACATATCAACATTTATGCATCGCATTACATTTGTTAACATACAAGATAGATCCTGCTCGTCATCCCTACTTTACAGGTTCCATGATATTCCACTGATTTTTACTTCTAGCTACTCGTGCTACCATGAATCAAGAATTGTTGCCTGTCAATACCCAACCCATTTCCAGAACAATTTGCCATTCTTTGTTAATGTCATCATCTGACTTTCCTTTTAATCTCTGAGAGACTATGTGATGGCTCTTTTAGAAATACAGTACACATTATCACTTCACTGAGTGATGAAAGGAGTCCATAAAGCTGGCCTTTTCAGGCTTATTTCCCATTGGAGGGACAGCTCATAGTGTCTTTTGAAAATATGTTCCTGTCTGCATTTACAGACGGTTACTGAGGAAGCAACAATCAGTAGCATCAGTGCTATTAAGAAGAAGATCATTTCTGAACTAGTTCTTCTCACGTGTGCATCCCATGTGACAGGACAAACAGGCTGGGCAGACTCTATGAATCAGTCAAAAGATATGCCTAAGGTGAATTACTCACATTATTAAGTGGACTTAAGCTGTTTCTTTTGACAGAATACAGGCTAGGAAGACTGGCTGGACATTACAAAAAGTTAAAATGGTCTTATTTGGACTGGAATAGCAGATCAAATATTTCCTTCACTAGCTCTGTATCTTAAAGCAAAGTACGCTAGGTCCTCCACATTTACTAGGGTTAGGGGTGCAGAATCCTGTAAAAGTGGAAAAATTGCAGATATCAAAATGTATGTGTGTGTCTGTGGATAGGGGGCCAAGATATGGTGGAGAGAAATGGGAACCCAGGGTGCAAACCAGGTCAGGCAGAGAAGAGGGAAAGCGAGTGGGTCGGTATGGCGACGTTATACTTCCTCTCTCTCCCATCTCTTTCTTTGGTGGGGGGGCATTGGGAGAGGGTTTGTGATGCTGAGAAAGTGGACTGCAGGCCATCCTTAGCTGGGGAGGAAGTGGCTGACAAAGGAGGAAGAAGATATCAGGAGTGGGTTTTGAAACGGCAGTGCAGCCTGATCAAAGATTGCATCCACCAAGAGGGAAGCTTCCCCTGGAAAAGAAGTGCATGAGGTTGGGGGTTGGGAGAAGCTCGCAAATAAATCTATAAAAGTTAAACCTGCAAATGTAGAGGGCCCACTGTATTTTAAATTTTCATTGTACTTTAAAAATAGACCAGGGGTAGCAACTGTCAAGAGTTAAGGGGACACACTGTTCCCCCAAGAGACCTTGGAGGGTCACACCCTCCACTGTACTTCCTTCACACACACACACACACACACCAATTTTTGCCCCCAAATGTACTCTCGAGGCATGAGGGCATTTTCACCATGTTCTTTCCCTAGGCTGTTCTTGTAGGAATATTTGGTATCTATATCAAGCACAGTGCAGTGTAGCAAGTGCAATATGGGCTTGTGGCAGTAAACAAGAGAAAAACACTCAGGATGTACTTTAAGGTAAAAAAGGGGAAAAAATCACATTTATTGTTTCAGGAAATCCATCTTGCAACAAGAAAGGAGATAGGCAAAAGAAGACTACCTAAATTTCAGCAGAAGAGCCCCTAAAAGCTGGGTCTCATGTGTGGTAGTAAGCCATCCGGAGGCAAGGCCCTCATGGATGCTTCCTTCCCAGATGTAGGGAGGCAAAAGGACTAACTTTTGGAAGAAGGGGGAAATTACCTTTGTAAGCAGGAGAGATGCAAAAAGGCTTGAGTTACATAAATCAAGGAAAGAAACAGGGAGATGAAACGAAAATGCAGGCATGTTCTCTGGCATTTGCTTTCACTTATCTATACAAGAGCTGATGCCTCTTTTCTACAATGGGAAGTGACTCAAAAGTCTGGTTCATTATCTGTTTTTAAAAAAGGCATTTCCTGCACCTTAAATGCTCCCAAACCATAACAAAAGTGTCCCCTGTGACACCTCGAGGACATTTTGAGGGCAATTTTTTGAACCCTCAATGGCCCTGGTGCTCTTTGTTCACCCAGTTTTAGAGTCTAATTAGGATTCCACAAATGGACCGACTTCTTCCAGTCACAAACAAGACCATGGTCCTGTGAAATATCCTACTGGCAGAAGGCAAAGAAGAACAGTTTTCTCATCACACCTCCCCCTGCATTCCCCCCTTTCATTCCAGAGTGAGGCTGCTCCCAGGAAGAGTTTTGGGGGTCGAGGGAAGAAAGGGCAGCAGGGAAAATGAAAATCAATGAAAGTCAGCTCTCTTTTTCTGTTGATGCCAGGATTCTGTGTAAGAAACTCTCCGCAGTTGATGATTCCATCAGTGGGAGCAAACTCAAGTCACCACTGATAACCTTTCACAAACATGAGCCAGAAATAATCCAAAAGAATTCCCTGAAGTATTAATTTCTGCAAAAGGTTTGAGACATGTATATACATCTATTTTAGTAAACCATGTATTAAACCATACTTACTTGTTTATCTTTATCCACTCCAGACATGAAAATCTGCTTGTATTTGTCCTTAAAAGCGAAGTTTAGGGCCTGAGTTGGGAAATATCGGATAACATTGGCAAGATTGCCACGCCAGAAACTGAGAAAGCCTAGACAGATTTAACAATGTACAGTCAAATGTTTTCTATTGCATGACTATATTTTTATTATTTCATGTGATTCAAATTACTGCAAGCTGCTAAAAAAACAACATAGCATCATTCCTTCTCTAGATTGCTTCCTTATTTTTTCCATAAATGTGGATTTTAGAATGATGAACTACTTCAGATGTTATCTATTTGACAACTGCACCAGGGCATATTGGACAGGGATATAAGAGAGAATATAACCTTCCTTCTTTGATATACAGTATACTTTCAGGTGCTTTTCTATAGATGTGCCTTATCAGTAGTAATTTTGGATTGACTTTGTTTTTCAGGACCTTTTCGGATGGCCAAAAAAGTGATTTTTAAGTGCTAGTGCTTTGAGAATTGAGCTACAACTCTGGAGACCAGGGTGTGAATTCCTGCTCAGACATGGAAACCTATTAAGTGACCATGGGTAGGTCACACTTTCTCAGACCTGGACGGAGGCAAAGACAAATCCCCTCTGAACAAATTTTGTAAAAAAAACCCTCTGTGATAGGGCTGCCTTAGGGTTGCTATAAGTCGGAAATGACTTGCAAGCACACAACAGTGTTGCACCACTAGTTGGAGAAAATGTCTGTATCCCCAGTGACAAAATTCCAGTTTGGAAACCAACAGCATGGAATTTTCTTTTTGGGAGTACTGGATTTAATAACAAACCATCTTTATTTATTACCTTCTCTTTTTGCAATCCAATAATTATTTTACATTATGCCATGACCTAGGGTCATAAACAAGAAACCAACCTGAACACAGCAAGCTGGTTTAAAAAAACAAACAAAACTCCTGTATATTCTCCACGCAAAAACAAAACAAAACAAAACCCCAGGAGCATCTTCAAAGACCTTTCTGCCTATTCAGATGATTAAGGTGGTCCTCTGTTACTTAGGCAGATGTGTTTTAGAGTCCTTGTAAGCATCATGGCCGAAGGTTAGTGGCATGGAAGATTTAACCTGTATTAATGACCTTTTTTGGATACTTTTTGCATCCCCTTTGCAGTTTTAGGCTGGTAGCCAAGAATCAATCAATCTTTTGCACTTTGATTTCCTTTTTTTGCTTCTGTACCGTATAACCCGTGGGAGTCTATCTTCCATTGGCCTTGCCCTTCACATGAGGAAGAAGATTGCACCCCAGCCCAAGGATTCTCTGTATGTCCAGTGATGGGAACCCAAAGGATAGTCTGAGTAGAATTTGTTTGAGGGCTTGGTTCTGTCATTTGCTCTAAGGGGTGCCGGACCCTATCAGTGAAAGGATTAGAATGCTTTTCTATTGTGTACCATCTGCTGCATCATTTACCACAAAAAAAGCTTATGCTATAGCAGTAACGTTTCAGCATTCATGCACTGAAAGAACCCGTGGAGAGGCCCGGAACTACACCCAGACCTGCAGCAATACACTGGCTTATAAGAATTAATGATATAGAACTGAAAGAGGAGAGAAGAAAACATTAGAAGCAAATCTATATAGGTTGGGCATATGAGTACACAATGGGAAAGGAAAGCCCTTATCTCCCTATCTCACCACTCTACCAGACTCAGTGTGGACATTTGAGAGAGTCGTCAAGGTGGCTACTCTTTGGCTTTGGAGTTCTCTTGTGAGAGAGGCTTGATCTATGCCCTCTCTCTTGACTTTTTCTTGGCAGGCAAGGACCTTCTTGTTTAAACAGGCCTTCAGTCTTGGCTGATCAAGCTGCAGTGATGTGCAGTTGGGTGTACTGTTTTAATTTACCATGTGTATTTTAAGGGTTTTAATTGTTTAATTTTTTCATGTCTTAAAACCAAGGCTTCAATTGAATATACTATATATTTTTTTAAACATTTATACTTCATAAGGTTTTAAATGTCCTGTCTCATTTACCCTGTAAGACTCTTTGAATCCCATTTGGTAGAAAATGGGAGATAGATAGATAGATAGATAGATAGGTAGGTAGGTAGGTAGGTAGGTAGGTAGGTAGGTAGATAGATAGATAGATAGATAGATAGATAGATAGATAGATAGATAGATAGATAGATGGCACACAAGGCCTCCAGCTCTATGGTTTATCAGCTTGTTGCATTTAAATTACCAAATACAATAAAATTAGGTGAGAGATGATTATAAAAGGGATAGAACACACAGAACACTGTGTTCCTGTACAAATATGCACCTACATCCATCTTGAGAACTGATTACCCCATTAAAAAAAAAACGAAACTGAAAAGAGAAGCAATGAAAGTGATCATGGTTGAAATATGGGCTTCACAGGAAGAAATGCTAAGTGTTTTATAACTTCTTAGGGAGGAAAAGAGATGACTGAGAAAAATAATAAATATTGTTACAATACATACATAATTTTGCAATACAGAGATTTCATACCCTCCAACTGTTCCAGTCTGACAAGAACAGTCACAGTTAATCCTATTGTCCCACTTTTTCAGCTGCTATAAAATGTCCCAGTTTCTTTCTCTTTCTCTTCCTCCCACTCCCCTCACTTCCTCCTTAGCTTATTTCCACTGCTGCAAAATAGTTCAAAGTACAAAAGTAGTTTGCACTCAGTTAACTCAGCAAAGGGGAAAGGAGAGGAGGGGGTGGAAACTTGCTCTTCCCAAAGGCAAACTACTGCATCTGCTCCTAGCTTTTGCATTCCTCCTCAATTAATAACTTTTTCCATCTTGACAACACTCTCATGTTGCTTTACCACACGTGTCCTGGTTTTCATCTGTGGAATGTTAGTGGGTATGAGGTTTATACATCTGTGCAGGTTTCCCAAGGCTGATTGAAAAAGAAGATCTCGAAATAAAGCATATAGATAATAAAAGAGCAGCAGTGACATTATTCATAGTAATATTATGGGGATTACTAATGCTTCAAATAGCCAAGAGACTTGAAATGAATTGTGAACGAAATAGAGTGCTCTGTTAGCAGACTATGCTGTTAGCATGTGCTAAAGCTTATGCATCTATCAAAGGCACAACACAATTTCAAAGGACTGTTACACTGACACAGTATTGCTGTTTTTAGGTTCTAATATTTTTAGCCACCAGAGGGGGTGTTAAGACCTTTAGAATCACAAGTGGTGGATTAGGTTTTGTAGACACTGGAAGCCAGCGTGCAGCAAGATTTTAACAATCATAATCCTTATACTGTTTGCACAGATCCATTCTTTGATCAGTGTCAGCTTTTCATAATGTTCTGGGCTAAGTACAGATTGTCCACCACCAGATTCATATTTGACCAATAAGTTGAAAGCAGCTTTCCTGGGGCTGTAGGCTAAAAAGGAACGGGGAAATGTCTTTCAAGCTTCCTGTGACTCCAGATTCTTTCTTCCATGAATCCAAGGCTCAAAACAGAACAACAATCCTAATATTAGACAAATCATAATTTTTTGAGATGCTTTGATATTTGTGTTGTTAGGGCTAAAAAGGTGTCGTGCATTAGTGCCTTACAAAGTTAAAACTAAATCACAGAGGAGATTATTTCTAGAAAAAGACTGCAGAGGAGCTGTAGGAGTAATATATCTTTTAAGGAACAGAAAGACTTTGAGGTACTAGTTAAAGAGTGAGATTGACAGTCCTGGATTCAATGAGATGTGTGTTTTAAGAGGTAATTCTTGATATGAAGGCAGCACAGAAGAATAAGCAAAGATTAAGGAAGGGACAAATGGTGTTGCTGAGCCCACAAAAGCAAAGGTCTCACTGCAGGAATATAGTACAGGACCTAAAAAATATTGGAGGATGAAGCAGTAGGAATCCTTATAGCACAGTACATCAAAAGGAAGAAAAGAACTTTTTAAAAGGTTGGTGTGATCAGAGACAACATGGCAATTCTTTTTTTTAATTTAAACAGACAAGAGTTAAGAACAGTGGTGGAGAGGTCAACACTGAAAAGAAGTTTAAGGCAAAAACTAGCTAAAAGAAGAACGAGCATTGTGTCCATAAGGAGAAACCCCCCCCAGCAGTGATCCTTCTTTCTTGATGGGCATAGCATAAGGACACTCTCATTAATTTATGTAAATTTTGCAAAGTATGAAGATTTACAGAGGTATAAACTGTGTTAGTCTGTTGGATCTATACCGGCAAAAAAATAGTTTGTATCAGCATATAACATATTTAATATGGTGAAATCTTCTGTGGAACAGGCTGTTTCTCAAGATGAATTCACAAAAGCCTATGCCATAATAAATTACTATAAGATGATCCAAAATTCTTAGTTAATCAAAATTGCAGAGAGTGGGGGGAATGCCTACCATTTGCAATGAGAGGTAACTCCTGCTAGTGTGTTCCCACTGCACAAGCCCCCACCTTGTTCTGATCGGAATCATGTCAAAGACCAAGAGTTAGAGCTCCCCATGCTTTCTTTTTGTTAAGGGGAAGTTAAACCTGCAATGCCATATTGGTGAATCTGTTGGGTAGCCCTGGAGTACTGTATTGATTTGAAGCTGCATTGCCTGGGAACACACTTGTGCATGATATCCTATGAAGAAGAGTGTGTTAATAAATAGTTTTTAAATTCCTTGTACAAACCTCTTTTGTGTTGCAATTGTCGTTTCTAACAATAAAAAGGACTTGCTTCTGCACTTCAATATTTCTGCAGCATACACCATAACATAAAATACATGCCTTCGAGGATATGATACAAGGTTTGGTCTTTTTGCAATTTATTCTTATTTTTACTACAGTTCTGAAGTATAGTGATGAGTTTGCACAGTGAGTAAATCATTATTTCATTCAACCTAAAGAAAAAACTATAGCTCACACCATTTTTACCCCCAATGGGCTGCCTTCAATCAGCCCTGCCTTCAATCAACACTATTTTGTATAAGGATAATTAAGAAAGAAAGCCAGCCATGGGACCAAGGGCTTCTTAAGAATATTCTAAAACTAAATATTTCAGGCTACACGCACAAAGGGGTTTATTATTTGACGTTGGTAAATCATGGCATGAACTATCAATTTTTTAAAATAAAAATCTTCAAAAGTAACATTTGAAATATCTTCAAAGTATGTGTCCCACTATAACCCTCAAAAGTTCAGTTTCACATTTAGGCATAATATATAATTTATTCTATCACACATTAGCATCATATCTTAAGAGCAGCCCTGTCTTAAATCATGTTGATTCCATTTGTCCCCTCATATTCAATGAAACATTTTCTAGTAAATTGCTTAGAACTACAGCCTAAAATCAGAGGACAAAATCTCAGTTCTGTGATGCAGATGGCAATAAGCAAGTATATAAAGCGTGTTTGCAGAATAACTACAACAAACTGATTTTTTTAATCCATACATACAGCAAAGTCCAACAAACTATGCACAGTAAGGAAACAGGTATCATGTTTGCTAAAAACTGAGACAATATGGACATAACAGAATATGATGATGCCCTTCTTACTGAGGATAGCATTGAGAATATCTGTTTTCTAAAAAAAGAATCGACTGGAGAAGTGTGAAAAGGAGGCTGAAATAGTGCTGAGAACATATACCTATCGGGAACTGCAAAGCGTAAGCATTTCTTTAGTGCTGAGTGTTCAAAGAACTTCATATACACTTCCCAACAATCCTTACAAATCACACCCAAAGGTAGGTCAGGAGTATTATTGCCATATTGTTGTTGGGCTAGAGAAACAATATTCTCTAAGGACATCTAAATGGTACAAATGAGTTTTAAGAACTGGGCTACTTTCTTTAAAAGGTCACACTGGAAGCCTATGCATGCACATAGAGGGTCTTTTTCTTAGAAAGACATACCTTGCTCCCGAGGGATGCGCACAAAGCAGTCTATCATGCCTTTGTACTGCTGGTCAGCACGGATCTGTTTGGATGAGGCCTGGACCTGCAGGAGCAACTTGACTCGCTCAATGGGTGCTACTGCTGTCTTGGAGACTGCTGCTGCTACCCCACCTATCATGAGGTCCTTCCCGAAAGAGATGGGATCAAACAGCTGCTGCCCCTCTGCCGCCTGCATGATGTTGGCTGAGTAGAGACACGGAGTTTTTGGTGGGTGCAGAACCCTCACCTCTGAGCTGCATCACCTAGCACCAGGCAACTCTTCTAACTGCCACTGCTCAGAAAGAGCTCATGGATTCCCCCCTCCCCCTCAGAAGAAGATACATTCATTCTCAAGCCACATGACCTAGCCATGCCCAATCAGAGGTGTCTCTGATTATCCTGAGTATCCTTGTTCAAAGAAAATTCTGGACCTCCAGAGATAGGAATTAGACAAGTGGTGCTGGTGGTTGTTAAATGCTTGCAGCTATCTAAGATCTAGAAGTGAACAACCAGGAATCAGGGCAGGAAAGAGCATTAGTGGTTGTTGTTAACTGCTTTGAACGTAGGTTTGACTTTCATGGATCCATCTAGACCTCCAGAACACCGTTATTAACAGCTCTACTACGTCTTGCAAACTCAGGGCTGTGGATTCCTTAACTGTGTCTCTCCACCTGCAATGTGGTCTTCCTCCTTAGGAAAATTAGTTTGATAGGATTACCACTCCTAGAATCCCTGCTGGGTTCTGAGACCTGTAATGCAAACGTTCATCTTTCCAGACTTTGCAAAAGTTACTTTTAAAAAAGTTCCTCAGATTAAAGTTGCTGTTATGAAATGACAGGCATTCATGTTTCATCTGCTGACTGACACTATCTCATTATTAAGTTTGGTTGACAACATATGATGTGTTTTATAGACTTCATTCAGGAAGAAACATATTTCAGGTGTGGCTCTGAAGCAGCAATTTCTGCACATCCTGTTCCAGTTCTCACAAACAATTCACTGCTTGTCTTATTTTGTGGGACAGACGTTTAGCAGTGGTGTGGACCATGTAATATCATAGTGATAGCTTAGGTTGTGAGTTCCCACTTGTACAGCATAGCAAGTTTTTTGGGAAATCATGCACATTTTTAAAATATAAAACAATTTGGATTTGTTTCAACAGAGATATTTCTATTGTAAGATTTTCAGCATACATTTACGGAATACTTAAGATGATGTTGAAAATAACTCCAAGATTCAGTAACAATTCCTTCAAGTGTAAGGTGGAAATCTGAAAACAATGTGGACAAGAATTTGAAACCAACACAGGAAGAAAGTTTCCAGCTTTAGCAAAGCAAAAATCTGGCAATTCCTCCCTGTCCCATTATGGGCTGTTCTACTTCTTTTCCACCCTCAAATAAGATCAATTAAAGGCATTGCTGGCTTTACAGTAGTATTTTGTGTACAGATCCTAGAAATACATGGTTTAAACACAATTCTTGGACCAGTCCACAACTAGATATTAGAAAGTCAGTGCAAGAGCAGGATTGTAGTTTGAGACCATCCAAATACTCGGAAACATACATGAGCGTGCATATGTAACAAATGAAAATATCACTACTTTGTAATATCCCAGATTTAGAATTATTCATTGACAATGGGATATATAAATCCTTATAAAATGCATGCCATCAGACTAGAATCCATATGTGTAATGGTTTAATAATCTACTCTTACGACTCCTTATAAATTTAACAGCTTTTGATTTCAAGGGGGCTACCTGGCATAAGTAAATCCAGACCCAATTCAGTATATACAGATATATACAAATTAAGGACTATAGTAAGGGTACAAAACTACACAGGCTACATTTTCCCCAGAAAGAACCTCCTCCAAGCCTCCTGGTGACATTATAAACTGTTTTCAATTGGCCTGAGTGTATATTAACTCTATAGCCCTAGTGGTCTACAGTCTACAAAAGGCTAAAATGCTATAAATCTTTTCGTTTTTGTGGTACCACAGGATTATTAATTTCACTGTAGATCAGTTTTATTATAAATTGTTACACAATTTTCTGCTGTCCTCTGTCAGCTAGTGGCCAAATTCAAATGAAGAAACAGATGTAAGCAAACGTTTGGCCAGGTCTGCTGAGAACAGCTTTGGTCCTGGTTTAATGAATTTTTTTTCCAGGTCTCCCAGCTAGGATTGCCAAGTTTTCCAAACAGC
This sequence comes from Iguana delicatissima, assembly GCA_948472985.1. Lineage (NCBI taxonomy): Eukaryota > Metazoa > Chordata > Lepidosauria > Squamata > Iguanidae > Iguana > Iguana delicatissima. The sequence continues at coordinate 1,384,894 of CAOKZL010000572.1, read as the reverse complement.
AGTATGGGACACCCCTCTTTGTTGCCAATCCAGTAACAGTAGGACAGGCCTATATAAAGCCTGACTCAAATCTCACGATATGGCCTCCTCTCATAAGACTTGACAAAAACATTACATATGCTTGCTTCATGTGCTGCTCATTTCAGTTAGTTGGGCCGGTAGAGCTGAGTGGAAGAAGAGTGGGTACCAGCGGTGCTCACAAGAGACAGACCCCTGCTGCATTTGGTATGTAATGTGAAACCACTTTGGACATTCAGGGGTTGGTCAGTTGCGAACTGGAAGCTGTTCTTACTGGATCAAAAATGCTCCAAAGACAAAAAGATGACACAATTGGTCCCTGGGCCCCCTTCTGGATCTCCAGGGCCTGGTAATTTGTACTGGCTCTCCCTCCCATCAGCCTTGCATTTGGCATATTTTACATTCAATAATGGAGACCAAGATTAAATGTGAGGGACTAGAATGAAAGGGTATTAAATGGAGAGTTTTGAAATAAAATAGACAGCATACATGCCTGTAAAAGATGGCATTCCTTATTATGTGTTTGCTCATATTTGGCTTTCTAACTGTAGGTTTAACTATGCACGGTTCTGTTCCGTCTTGCAACAGAGATGGAGAAATGATCTTCCTGAAGACCTGAAGAGGTGTGATGCCATTCACACAATTAGCAACTTGAACAGCTATTAAAAAGTAAGTAGCAGACAACAATCAGACTTTTGGGCAAGATGTCAGTAGATGGGCTTTTGCACTTAGCCCCCTGCTGTGATCTACAATGGCTCTTCTCAACAACTATTTGCATTGCAAAAAGGCTGCTTTCCATATAAAGACAAAAACTTTTCTTCTAATTCAAATATCTACAGGAATCCCAGTCTAGATTGGAACTGCCACGGAGAGCAAAGGATTAATGCATCTATTGCCATCCAAGGTCCCACTTGGGACCAGCTACTTATTTCCAAAAATCCACCAATACAATTGGTAATTGGACCAATGATGGCAGGGCTAGTTTGGCCCTTAGTCTCTGGAGACATACTGACACGTAAGAGTGACACTATCAGGCTCCATGGAATGGACTTGCAATATAAAGCAGATCTGAGAACTCCAATGCAAATTTGCTTTTACCATCTCAGTGAGTGACCCTATTATAAATGAATGATGAGGTGTTCTGAACATTTTGATTTCCTATAATAATTCAATCTCTCTAATTGCCAACAATATAATGAAAGTATCGAATGGTATGTTATAGACAATTAAATGTCATAACAATGTTGGAGAATATATAATACAAAAAGCACACAGTTTTGCAAATATATGCCTTTATTGTAAAAACATACAAAAACAGTTTACACATAGTTTGCAAAACAAAATGGTGAATTCCTCCCTTTGTTTGCCTCAAATCAATTTTAGTTTATAACAAGAAATATTTTAAAATTTACACAATTATAGGTAGAAATCTTTTGTATTACAAAATATTTTAGCCCTTTAAAGTAAGGTAGTCACTCCTTTAGTATACAAGCTAACCTGAGAATTAAAAGAAAAAATTCCCCTCTCTCTATTGAACTTTTATTCCTAGAATTTGAAATGTGCTACTACATAGTACATGAAACATTATATTCCCTTGGTTGAGGTCTTGAAGGGTTTATGTACAACTGAGTTCTTCTGGCTGATTGTTTTCAGAACGTACCCTTGCTCACTAACCAACTGCATTCTGAATTTGGGGAAATTCATAAGAGACCTTGGCTGTCCTGAAGAAGCAATTTCCAGGAGGAAACTTAGATCTGAGAAAAATATAGTGTTTTTCCTCCACACAGTTTGTTTCACTTAGTTCACTTCCTTCTTGATTACAGCCCTTAAATGTGTAAAATTGGTCACTATACAGCAGAGATAAATAATCAAAACTTCACTGGATTTTTAAAAAAAGAATTTTGAGGGTAGTATTTTGAGGATGATGACCCTGGAGAGCAAAGTTCAATTCCCTGCTTGGCCACAGAAATCCACTGGGTGACCCTGAGTGTGTCACACACTCTTAGCCCCAGAAAACCCTGTGATAGGTTTGCCTTAGGGTGACCGTAAGTCAAAAACAACTTGAAGGCATACTACAACTACAACATTTTGAGGACAGCAGGCAATACCATACAAATTTTATTATAATTGTTCACAAAGTTAGCCTGTTCAGGTTATTATTTTACAGGAAAACTCCAAACAGCACCCAAGACAAAAATGAATGTAATTCATATTCATGTGTTTAAGCACCTTGGAAGTTTTAGCGCTCTCCTTACAATGGCTGTACAATTAGACGCATCTACAGAGCTAAGCCAAAGGACAGCTTGAATGCCAATTCAACAGCAATCTCAGTGACTGAGTCATGAAAACAGACATAAAACTCCCGAGGCTTTGGATCTAGGAAAAGTCTCCTGCGGAAAAAACAAAACAAAAAACAAATCTCAGTGTCAAAACAAGGTCTTTAGACAATTCTAAAAACAGTCTTTGTTTTTGTAAGGGCTTGCTAAGGAGCTAAAAACAGAAGTATATAGACATTAGAACTGATGACAACATTCCAGAACAACTGCTTCAAAAAATCTTTGCTAAGTGTATTTACAGACAATGAACCCAGCTTTTGCTACATTTTTAGTACTGTGTTGTAAAAAAAGGTATCCTTGAATAGATAGCTTGACAGGGAAGAGTCTAAGACCACCCATGTAAAAGCTGCACTTGGTGAATTATAACACCGGGACAAAGATATGTTGAAGATTTTAGCAGTATACAACACACATCTGTAGGAAAATAGAACAGGCTTACCCTACAACCCAGTACATTATACTTGGTGGGGGTTTCTTTTGGTCAGCGCAGTTGTCAGAAGAACATTCAAAGAGTACACCATGTTCCTTCACTGTTTGTAAGTCAGAATTATTTTTGGATTCTGGTTTTCCCCTAGATTTTTTAATCTGCAATAAAAATGTATAAAGCAGGTGGTTAATAAAATGAATTGGCACCATACATATCTGTAGATAAAATCATTAAGGAATACTTTTATGTGGAAATTTAACATTTGAAGCAGCAGTCTACTCAGCTACCACCTGGATATGTTCAGATTCAAAAGGTACAATATCTTTGGTAATTTCTTCTTAAATATTTATTCTTACATTAACTTTGCTACAGACATGATTAAAACCAGACTCAGTGCCATCGATAAATGTTGCAAGCTATGAGGAAAAAATGATCACCCAACGTACTTTACAGCTAGATTTTCTTGCTAAAATTGCCACCTGAAATACTTTGCTGGAATCACTTTTATGCACTTTGCTCAGCTCTTGGCTTATACCAAAAAAAGGTTTTATCTGTGTTATTTTAAAACATTATATAAGAACACAGCTATTTTTGACAAGGCCATATGCATCAAAGTTGAGATAAAAAATATATAATAAAATTTATGTATTTTTTTCATTCACTCTGTGCTAAAAAACAGGTTATAAGATTGTGGAGTATCTGTGGCTAGTACAAACACACAGACACCTTCCTATACATACAGCACCGTCTCATCTCATCCTCCGAAATATGAAAGACTCTCTGTTTTACTTTATGAACGCATGTCATGGCCCACACTGAGTTTTTTCCATGAAGCCCCAAGAATGGCAGTATGGTGTGTATGTTCACATAACATGCAAATGTGAGCTGGACATTTATTCACATATATTTTGGTTTTAAAAATCCTCCTAGCAAGTCTACCTCTTACTGCCAATGCCAGAGCTACCCCTCTGGAAATTGTTTTAACGAGAAGCATTACATTTGGCTAAACGGTTCAGAAGTTCGTCAGTCTCATGCTATGCTTGCCAACTGAGGATTATATTTCATGCATCTATCTATGAAAACTTGTACCATTATAGATTTGTAGCCTCTGAGGTGCCATAAAACTCTTACTTGGGTCTTCTTCAAATGACTAATGTAACTGCTCCATCAGAACCTGTATATGGTGTTTTTCACTTGTACCAGCTGTCTCTCCCTCACACTTCTATTTGAAGAACTCTGGGATTAATGGTTCTTGTGAAACCAGCTCACACTGGGAAGCATGAAACACACACTCTCGCAAATTGCAGTTTCTAGTTCAACTGCAAAAGCACTCTCTCTTTCTCTTGACTCTAGAGAAGGACTTATTACCCCTAGAAATCTCACAAAATCTAAACGACAGGAAGAGTGATACATGGAAATGGGTTTCCAATGGTATCTTCATACTCTTAACTGCAGTACTTGAACCTTTCCCTGCATCTCTTGGCCTCTTGCTGAAAAGAGTCCCAACAAGGAACTAAAAAGGTCATACCTGCCCCAGCAAGGGGAAGCAGGCTGGTTAATAAGTTACAAAATGGTTATAGCCTAGGGGAGACAGCAACTAAAATATCACAGCTGAATCATTTCTTCTGCATAAGGTAAATCTGTTTCTTGATCTAACCCATGCGCATACTGTCTGCAAAGTCTGCTGGTTTAGCACCTTTTTTCCTCAGCTTGCTTTGCAAGCAGTGTGGTGTGTGTGTGTGTGTGTGCGCGAGCAGTTCCAAGAAAGCCTCTGTAGGCAAGATGAACTGATGAAAGACAGAACCCCTGTTGAATTAATGGAACTTCATTTGGAATGGTCAAAAGAGCAAGACATCAGATAACAGCGTTTCAAAACATGGGGGCTTTCTGTACCTAGGAGTGAAATCCCATGAATTCCCTTTACTTCTAAATAGAAAGTACAGCACTGCATTGTTAGTAACAGAACAGCATCCCTCAAATAATTAGAGATTGTGGCACATACTTCTCTCATCATGGTTTCCTGGAAAATTGAACGGATGGAAAGGCAACAGCGATGGAAGTTCTTGATGAGTTGAGGATGGATGGTTCCACCAAGCTGTTCTATTTCAGCATGTGTGGGAGTGATAAAAATTCCATGCATTGTTTCTAAAGAAATATAGTGAAAGAGGGTATTCTCAGGACCAGATGTGAGCCTTCAAAAGCAAAAGACAAAAGTTACTGGACTATCAGTTTTATAGTAAGAAAGCATCCTTCCATGCAGAACAAACCCACAAGAGGACATGAGAAAATACGTATTACTAGGCTGCAGTGGCTGGTGGTTTCTGTGTTGATGGTGCCATGAATCTCTTCCAGGTTTTAGTCTGAATGTTAAAGATGCTATCCAATATGCTGAACCTATTCTGGGGATAGGTACCAGCTCTTGGATAGGTCATTCAAAGTTCAGTCAGACCCACAGTGGATTCACTAGCCCAACAACATGGAAGCCAAGAGCTGCCATTTTTACTAGCAGTTTTTGTGTTCTTTATGAGTACTCCATATACTTGCTTTCTGAGCTACTATTTAGAGTATCCATGGCCATAGTAAATCCATGAAAAAGAAGAGATGCTTTAGACAATAATATTCCAATGATATTTATTAAGTCAAACAGAACACTGCTTCCCAAATTATCTGATGTGGGACCAGTACCAAATCTGTGTCCACTAGCTACTATTGTTTTTCTTTCCTGGAAACTAACCAGGGACTGCCAGCCAATGGTTCATGGCCTCACACCAGTCCATGGACTGCCTGTCTGAGCAGCACTGATAATAAAACACCACACCTTAAAGTTATTATACTTTGCAGAAAACTAAACATGCTCTCTAGCTATTCCTGCCTATATTTGTTACCGCAGAAGAGTGACAGTTACCTTCTTTGTTCTTCTTAATAACAACAACAGAAAAGGGCTTGAATTAAGACTTAATATCAATCTCACTTAACTTCTGTATACTACTTAGGCATAAGATACACATTCACTGCATTATGATGAATCTTAAGAAAGATTTAAACAAATTAGAAACAGACCCAAGTTTTCAATAGAAATTATTCAACGGAATATGGGAATGGTAAGCACTGTGCTTTTGGAACCTTTTACCTTTTAGAATAAAATAATTTTACAGAATTGTGCAAAATTAAGTTTTCTTTAGTATGCCTAGGTGCTGACTGTCCATGTTCTATTATAAGGGCTGGTGAAGTCTCTCAACTCAGGCCTACTTTGTTTAGCTGAAATGAACTCAAGAATATGGAATTTGAACAAAAATGCTCAAAATAGACAATTGAGCTGAAGCAAGTCACAACTTTATAACATACAATTTCAACAAATTTGGTTAAATTTAACAGGTGTACTCCTGTACTTCTGACAGCTTCAATTGCTCGCTTGAAGATTATCTAGGGAGGACAAATGGCTTACAATTCCAAACTACAGGTGGTGGTAACTCCATTCTTAGCCAGCATAATGGGGGTGCTGCATAGGCTGTCAGTTTCTGTCCTCAGATAACCTGTCTGAGTCTAAAGGGGTGCCCCTCATTTCTTCTTGAAGAGAGTCTGTCTCAATTATGAACCCTGTTGAAGAACTGGACCACTGTAGGCCCTATCGCCACTACATTCTAAATTAGAGAACAGAGAACAAGGAATTAAGTATAACTCAAGCAATAAGGACAGCCAGTTTGGTGTAGTGGTTTAAGTGTTGGACTAAGACTCTGGGAGACCAGAGTTCAGATCTCAGCTATGAAAAACCACTGGTGACTTTGGGTGAGTCACAGTCTTTTAGCCTTAGAGGAAGGGCAATGACAAACCTCCTCTGAACCAATATTGCCAAGAAAACACCAGGACTGGGGCACTAATGTGTTGCAGCACACCATCTGAAAAGCCCTGATCTAAAGAATTGGTTTTAAAAAATGTAACAAAAGCAAGAAACACACACTTTGGCATTTTAATTATAAATTACTTATTTATAGCCATATTGAATCCCATCTTGGGAGATCGGTGGTATATAAATCCAATAAATAAACAAACAAACAAACAATGAATTACATTAGTTTGTAAACATATTCCAACTACAATTCTTTTCTCAGAGTTCCATGGAATTCTGGTATGGGCCTCCTCCACTTATCTAATGGGTTAGGGACTGAAGCACTCTCAGAAACTGGAATTGGTTTGAGTTTACCTACCCTACATCTCCATCCTATGGCATGTGCTTTTCCATATGGTTGGAAACACATGAATCGAGGGTATGCTGACCGGAAAAGTCAAGCTAACCTGAGACATGGTCAGGTCATAACTTTCAAGGGGATTAGGCAGGAAAACTCTGGCATAAAAGGGGTTCAGGTTAATCTCTTCATTGATCTCAGATCTTTGCATTTCCAAATGGGCCTGGATAAGACAATCAGAAACCATCTCTTTGGATCTCACCCTACGGAAATCTTTCCTACACCCCCCACCCCTACCAGACTTCAAGAGGTTATCACAATTCCCATAAATTCTCTCACACTGGTGTCAAAGCAGTCATTTATTCTGGAACCCTTTTTCAGTCCTGTGAGAAAGTTTTAAGCCTCTGTTGGGAACACCCATTCAGGATAGCAAAAAGGGTATATAAACCCCAACTTTGGCCCTGGCAACTTGTAGTACTTGGGAGTAATACGTGCCTCCCAGACCGCTGCTCGTCTGTGCTGCCCTCAGATGCCTTCTGAGCCTCTCCATCCTTCTTCTTCAGATTGGTAGCTTTCACCCTTTTCCCTTGATTTCTCTCTCTGTTGAACCATTCATGCCTTGTATGATTCTTAAAGTATATTATTTTCTATGTGTTTCTGGATTACAAACAAAATAGTCTGTTTACCTGTAACTGGAGCCTCTCTGCAGTTAGTACTTCCATACCAAGGTGAAAAAATCCTGCCATTACCCTCCTCTTGCAGGCCTTCTTTGAGCTATAATTTCCCCAAGTTCTAATGAGACTCTGACATTGTGGGTGGACATTAAAGTCCCCCACTTCTTAGGGTAGCGGTTGAAAAGTGGAAACCCACATAGGTACATGAAAGAATTATGGAGGCTCGCTTGAGACTGACTGAGCACACATGCTCCTTGCAAAGTTTCTCAATTGGCTTGGCATTTTTTCCCCTTCTTAGCTTGCTTTACAAGCAGCACGTCCTTGCAAGTGGTCCCAAATCAGCTTCCATAAATTGTAGAGAAGCTCCAGTAATTTGACAAGGGGCCTGCTCTTTCTGTAGGTAAGACTGTGGGCCACACATGGGTGTGAGTGGCCCCAAGTGAGCCTACATAAGCAAGAAGAACTGATGAAAGAGTGGCTCCTGATCAAACTAATAGAACTTGTTTGTAATTTGCAAGTGTTGAAAAAGCAGAATGCTGAAAAACAAGTTGACGAAAAGCAAGGGGGATGCCTGTATGTAACCTGACACAGAGCCCAGACAACATAATTCAGAATACAGAGAAACTATGAGAAAGATTCCTTTGAAAAAAAATATGTCATGTGTGGCAACTGCTTCTAATTGAAAAAGAATGAAGACGACACACACATGCACACATACATTAGCAAGTAATCCCCTGAAGTAATTAAAAAGATGGGCTGCCTCCTACGTGGGAACATTTGTGGCTGAATTGTAACTCTCAAACAGTTCATTAATTAAATAGTATCTTAACTACATTTTCATGTATTTGCATGCAAACCCACATAAAATATTAATGTACCCAGAAAATATCATGGTTACACAATGATGGTAATAGCCTGAATCCTATTTAGTCTCTACTACAACAGACAATTAAATCAGTGTGATTAAGTTATGTGTTCACTTACTACTCAACAACTGATTCAGTGGGTCTACTTTAATTGGGACTAATAAAGAGAATTCAAGCTAATAATGCTAGGGATGGTGACGATGATTATAACAATGATGATACTCTCAAAAATAACAGATTTCCTTACTTCATAATATTATACAATTCAGTTTCCTTATCTGAAAGACTCCTTTTCAAGGTTCCTAAATTAAATGGATTTGGAAGACTATTCTTCCTTTTAGCAATCTGAAAAACAAGAATAAATAAGTAAGAATTTAAAAAAAATTCATATTTAATCCACAAATGCCAAGAGGCTCCTATTAATCTGGCTAACCAGATGGCTTGCTTCATGAACCTATGTTGACTGAAAGTGCTGCAAGACATTCCATGCTATTTTTGAAAGGTTCTATGTATATTTTATACTTTTAGAATGAACTTTTATTGCAAATTGATCTAATTCATGCTGTTCATTAGAAAGTAGACTTCAGAACAAAGACATATTCTATACTTTTCACATGTTTAACTGACTTTGACTAGATTTTCATATTTCATTAGTTCCTCAATTTAGAATTACAACTACTACAACATAGGATTTCTCCACATTTTTTTCTGGCTGAACAGTGTGGAAATATCTTTGTAGGCAGCTAGGAGAAAAGCTGGTAGCCATATGAAGGGATCAGGACCTCATCTGGATATTCCTTGAATACTGGGAAGAAACAGGAACCATCTACTCCTCTTGCAATTAGAATATTCAATATGCTCTAGAAAAAGAATTCTATAATCATGCCAGAATAACTTCCCATTAGACTGTGTGTCACTCCTATATTGCAGGCCCATTTTTGGCAAGTCTCAGGCATTCTAAGCTGTGCACATGGGTGTGTGTATGTGGAACAGATCAGATGTTTATTCAAAGAAACTAAAGCGGAAGGTATACAACAGAGCTTTCCAAACTTTTCATGTTGGTGGCACACTTTTTAGACAGTAATTCTGTAAATAATTCAGTAAGTGGAGGCAGCCCCTCCACCCAGACTTAGCCTGCTGCTGCCACCCTCGCTGGGGTCTTTCTCAGTCTGGGGCAGTGGCAGCAGGAGAGGCAGCCCCTATACCCATTATGTTCACACGACAAACCTATGCACTGCAGCCAATACACTAACGTGTTGCGATACACAGTTTGGAAAGCTCTGATGTACAAACACGCACCATTCCTCCTCCTACTCTGAAAGATCTTCAGAAGCTCTTTCCCCTAACAGAGCAGGAAACTTAAGTTTTAAGGTACACAGGAATAGCAGTACCTTAAAGAGACTACTACTTCCATCAACTCCACTATGGCCTCTGGATTGCACAGCATGTGGACAAAGGTTTCCACTTCCTACTTCAGGACTGCTACTGATGTTATCAGAACACCCACTATTTCTTAAAGGACTAGGCCTTTGCATCCTTAGGCTAGAATTGCCAAAAATCACTCTTTTGCTTCCTGAAGTTATGGAGTTTGTTGAATGGTGCAGTTTGTTGAGAAGAGACAAATTGGTGAAATTTTCTAGTTTGTCATGTGATGAAGGGAGGAACCAATCTACACAGGACACCAGTGGAGTAGAAGGTGATTCTAATGTCTCATCTATGCTCAAATCTATTCCATCCAACTGAAGGATAGTTGCTTTGACTTGATCCACATATATGCAATCTGGTCCTGGACTTCCAATGGCTTTGGAAGAACAGCCTCCTGCTTCCAGCAAGACACTCAACATGAAGTGTTTCTGTAAGAAAAAGGAAGAATACTTTTGCAGCAGATTTGTTTTAACAGCTAACCTACCTTTCCATTTTTTCAGAACACAAGATAATTATACAAAAGTCATAAAGCATATCAATTAATACAAAATACAAAATAATTAATACAAAATACAGGCGCTATCGAGTCCAACTCCCTGCTATGCAGGAACACCCATCAAAGCATTCCCATCAGATGGCTAGCCAGCCTCTGCTTAAAAACCTACAAAGAAGGAGACTCCATCACACTCCGAGGCATCATATTCCACTGCTGGACAGCTCTGACCACCAGGAATTTCTTTCTGAGGTTCAAGTGGAATTTCCTTTCCTGCAGCTTGAATCCATTGCTCCTTGTCCTAGTCTCTGGAGCAGCAGAAAACAGGCCCACTCCCTCCTTGACATGACATCCCTTCAAATATTTAAACACGGTTATCATGTTCCCTCTTAACCTTCTCTTCTGGAGACTAAACATACCTAGCTCCCTAAGTCTCTCCTCATAGGGCATGGCTTCCAGACCCTTCACCATTTTGGTTGCCCTCCTCTGGACACACTCCAGCTTGCTGATATCCTTTTTAAAATTGAGGTGCCCAGAACTGGACACAGTATTCCAAATGAGGTCTAACCAATGCAGAATAGAGTGGTACTATTACCTCCCTCGATCTAGACACCAGACTCCTATTGAGTATGTCAAAACACTGTAATTATTTCAAAGATCAGTACTAGAGCTACCAATAAAATGCTTGAGATACAAAAGAAGTTTCAATACAGCCTGTGAAAGAAAGCAACAAAGGTACTAACTAAACCTTTTGGACAGGTCTGGATAGTACTGTGACTGTGAAGGCCTTCAATCCTGTCTCTATACACCCAACCTCTTGAGGTATGCGTGAAGTGCTTGAAGCAGGGTCTCCTCTGCTGCCCTAACAAAAAGATACTTGAAATGCGTAAGTGGAAAGGAAATTGGATAGATCACAGCTGTGGAACTTTAGCATTCATCTTATCACAGATTTTATCAGCTAGCAAAAAATGAAGTCATATCCACACCAAACAAAACTTACCAAACCAACTATAAGTAAGAAGTATCTTGCTTTGGGTTCTCTGTATCTTTCATAAGAAGTCTCACATGTCTGAAGATGATATGATGGAAACACTTCTCGCCATATTACCAACTGACCAATTCGCTGTTCTGATGCCAATGGCAAGAGACAGTAATGCCTGCTATACAAGGCAATATCAATGAGGTCCTCTTTTGGTAAGTGGCTACTAATTAAATAACCCTGAATTAAAAAAAGAAAAAAGAAATTATACATAAATGATACTGTCATTTGAGAGTGATCTACATACATGCAAAGGCTTGGTTCACATTTTATTGTAAAAATAAAACTGTGTATCCATTAATATCCCAACAAACTCAACACGCATTGTATAATTTCACCATTTTCAAAATTATTTTGTAGGCTGGAGCTCCTTTCACAGCAACTGTGAATCACTGTACTGTTTATATTTGTACTTCATATTTATTAAGTGACACATATTACTAGAGAGAGGCAATTATATTGCACAGAGTATGTAACAGCAATGGGGGTGGGCTCAAATGTAAAGTTGCATTCTCCATTCTATTTTTCTTGGCTGATAATATATTGTTGGTGTATGCCATATCAAAATCTAACACAGCCACCATCAACAGCCCAAGATTAAGAACACATTAATCCAACTTCAATAATCTTCAGATGTGTCATAACAGTTTAGACTACTGAAGTAATCCATCAATCACTATATCTTTTTTTTACTTAAAACTTACAGAAAAAAAAATCCCATTATTCCTGAAACTTGTGTTTTGAGGTTAACTATCTTTTCAGCGTACATTTTCAAAGTCTTACCTTGTAGAAGAGACAGGAGCCCAAAATTGTATACAATCGTCTCCTGTCATAATAATCTTCAGACTGTAAAAGAAGAACATTGTAAAGTCACAGGTTTTTTAACTGAGTATATTCTTAACAAGTGTATTCTTAGGAAAGATAGTTTTACACAATACTCTAATTACTTAGTATGGCTTCTTTACATGAATAGTGAAATAACACACAATTTAAAGAGGTATGCACCTTCCTCTTATATGTTCATATTCATTATAAAATTGAAATTTTTTTGTCCTAGAAGGATATAATTCATACAACGACTGATAAGTTTAGATTACTTTTCAAAAGGTATCTGATTTTATAGGACAGGATAGTTTTAGTTTCAAAAGGTTATAAATAGCACTAGTGTTAGCATGGTTCCTGCCACTGGATGCACTTCTTACAGTGCAAATAGCAAATCATAACCTTTCATAACACTAACATTTTAAAAAAACTTGTAAATCATATTGATAATAGAAGCCATAATGATAAAGAGTATGTTGTAATCATTTAATAGCTTTCTTCAACAAGACATAACAAGTTATATCTCACATACTTATTTATTGGTTATTACATCACAAGTCATGATGATTTCTTCATTAAAATATATTTCATTTATTTTAGAATAGCTTAACTTCTTGTATTTAAGTTGCCTTCTTCAAATATTATATTTGAAGTTTATGGGAAAAACACATTAGACAGAAATTATTTCATAAACAGTAAAAGATCTATAATAAAACATTTTTAGAATACAAAGAAAGCAGCAGAATAACTAAAACACAGAGTTTATGTCAGTGAATGTAGTCCATCACAGATTACTCTCCACCAGTATCATTTGAACAACAATTTTATGGTGGCTCTCAGTTTTCTAAATCATATTTTCTTCTTGCTGTCCCAATTATAACAATTTACAGATAAGAAACTATAGATAAATTATGCTTCCTGAATCCTACTGACAGGATATTAATTACCAAATTGGTCCTCTGCACTGGATAGTTAAGGGATTTCAAACTGTGTCCTAACCTGACTCTATCTATGTCAAAGGATTTCACCCAGCACAGGCTCTTTGGCCAAGCCTACAATTTTTATACAGATCCAGCCGCTTCCGCTGAATGTCCTGCAATTAACGACATAGCTGTAAGAAGAAATTCATGCGTGAATGGATTATATGAGAGACATAAATACTGGAACTGAAAACTAAAGGCATTGAACTTTTCCGTTTCTAGATGGAAGATAAATCAGGGGCCTGTAAGCAAGACAGCCTCACAGTTACGCACTTCAACCCCTCCTTCAGTGGATACCTAATACCTCCCTTACTGCTGCCACTTACTCTTTTCCACTCTGGATCCAATTTGCCTTGCGGCTCAGAGGGAGAAGCAAGTGTGCAGGTGCGGACATTCTCCTCTACTTTCACCCTCTCCCAACAGAGAAAAAGATATTGATAAAAGGAGAAGGAACAGCCATTGCTCACCTGTCATATATGTAAAAGTTGACAGCAAGAAAAGGAGAAGAACAGGAGAAAGGAGACAACTGGTACTCTTTCTCTATGCTCCTGCCACTATTCACTCAATTCTTTCCTTCTAAGACAGATGAAGTGAGAAAAAAGAACGAGGAGCAGCCAAGCAGAGCCAAGCAGTTCTGAATATCAGCAGTGAGACCCCTGCCATGACATGATGCTTGTAAAATTCCTAATGAACTGCTCCCCTTCCTATTCTGGCCCTAACACAAATTGTGGTTGATTCACTTTGAAATGAAAAAACCATGACAGAGTTTCACTCACCAATAGGTGAGCTCTGAACAGAGTGATATGAGCGTGTAATATATTGTATTAAGAACAGATTCCTTACTAATTCTCCAAAGTCTGCTGCCTCCAAGTCACTCAGAGTTGTATCAATTTCTACCTGAAACATATATACAGTAAATGAACACATTTTACTACCAAATGTTTTTCCAGAAATGATGAAGACAGCCATCCACACTTCAGCAATAAAACAATGCCCCAAATGCACAGAGTTAACAAGAGTTACTTCCTCCCTTTCAGAATCACAGCAACAGTCAAGTGTCACACTCTTTCAGATGTGAATAAGCAGGATCAAAGGAAAAGATCTAATAGGAGCATACTTTCTTCTTCAGAAATGAAAGAAAAATATTCTACTTTTCAGCCCATAAACCCATTGTTTAATATAAAGGACATGTCAATCTCCCTTTCCCCCATGAATTAAAACAAGGTAGGTGGCTCCCTTGAGATCTGGCAAAGCTTTCGTATCCAACTGAGTTATTAGAAAAATCTTTTTCATTCTGGCTTCAGTTTTTGTCTCTATGGAAATTTTCCAAAACATTCTCACATACTTTCTTCTACCTAAGAAGCGTTAAATTTGCACTCTTCAGCATCTAGCTGGTTAGAGTTAGTTCTGCAAGTATTCGCTTTTATTTATAGATCCAAGCAATTGTCTCAAAGGTACAAGCCAAAATATGCTCTATTCTAAGAAGATAATAAGAAGGTTGTGCCACTCTCCATGAAACATGTAAACAAGGCGGCTCAGTAGGTAAAGCTAATTTTTAACCAGTTCTAACAGAACTGAAAGTCATACAGATGGTGTTCAAGTTCCTGAGTTTCTCCGTTCTTGCCTATCTTTGATTGAAAATCTATTTTGTTCACGCAGAGAACAATCAAATTTTCTCAAAGTTTGCATTATGGCTTGACACTATGCTTTCATGTAGTAATGAGATAAGCCCCTTTTTTGGCATAACCCTACTTTTTTTAAGCCAATCCATCCAAACTATAAAACTCTGCACCAAAATAGAATAATTCCAAAAGCATGAGGGGACAGCATTTTAAAACTGTAGGGAAAATATAGGCAGTACTTGAGAAAAAAGCCATCCATTCCAGAATGAAAGCAACTTCTGTGTAGAAATTTTGCAATATGTATATGTAGTACACTCATATAAAGTTAATACACTACAAGTATACGGAAATTTCCGCCCATATTTAAGAGATCTTTAGCAACTACTAACTCATTTCTTCTGTTAACTCTTCTCTAGAAAGCTGTAGATATGATTACCTTAATTTCTTGTGGCAGCAATAGCCACCGTACCCCTGGAAAGTTGTATAAAAGTAATGCACTGCAGCTATCACATTGGTGAGTACTGGGGCTGCCAGCTGAGTTAAGCCTGGTGGGTTGAAGGGCTTGCTGGAAGAACAGGCTGAAGAAATGATCCAACCGTGAAGTGTTTTCTACTTGACAAAAAGCACTGAACAGACATAAAGCAGACATCAGAGCAACAAGAAACATATAAGCTGTCTGAATAATGTAAGCGTACAGGAGAAAGTGATTTATAGCAGGATGATACAGCTAGATTTAAACTTCCAGAAAATGGAAACAAACAAACAAAAAAACCCTGGGAAGTAGATGGAGTAGGAATTTGGACTGCAAGAGTATAATGGTATGAGAAATGAGTGGGAGAAATTTCAGAGATGCACATTACAGATTTTCATACAAATTAGGTATATAAGTAAAGCAAGTAAAGATTCTTTTTAGCTATTCTTTTATATGGGATTATAGTTAAGCTGATATAGTCATTATCTCTGAAGGTAGGGCACATCTATATTCTTCTACAGCAAAAATACTTGATATGAAGGAAGAATGCACTGCTTCCAAAAATGTCATTTAGACTTTAATTGCAAAATACACTGTGCATTATTTAGACTTTGCACATGCTACAAAAAACAGTAAGTTCAATGCAACAGGTAAAATAGGATCAGATTCCACAGAGCTCCTAGTTGAAAAGACAATTTTGGAATTTGGAGGGAGATATCTCTTAACTGGACAAAATCCCTCTGTCCCTTGATCCTGCACTAGCCCCTCTGTGATTACAGCACTCAAAAAAAGGGCAGTTACTGAAGGTACATTTTAAAAACATTACCAGTGGAACACTTGGAACTATTTCAAAAATGCTTGGAGGTATGGCATAGGTATCTGCTATTCAAAGAAAGTTTTTTAAAAAATGTTAAAGAATAATATGTAAGCTCTTGGACAAGCCTGAAATACTTCTTTGAGCCTCATGTCTCTCATATGACATTTCAGGAACTTAAAATGAAATGGAAATTATTATGCTCAGAAGACAGAATTAATTCTATTGTTTGAAGCAGTAGGTGAGTAAACAGCCACAAAAAATACAACACTCATATGTTGTGGCCTTAACTACCTGACTAGTTCTACATACCCAAAATGACTGTAGAGATTCATGAACAACTTTCCTGTGATCCACACCTTTTGAAATTCTCAGAACTTTGAAGAACAGTTTACAAAACAGTTTACAAAGTCTTTGTAAAGCCAATTATAAGCTACATAGTAAGAAACCTCATATTTGCAGTTCTTTAGGAATATTTACCTGTCCAGTGAACTGTACATGAATGTTAGAATTCGGACAACATCAGAAATCATGTTCCTTAGCTGAGAAAGGGGTACACTAGAAAACCAAAAGAAGCACCAGAGAATTATGCAGACTTAACGCAATGAACACAAATGGTTGGGAAAACAGCTTCTTCATTTTAAAGTGCACAATCCAGAGATAAGGAATAGCAAGGAAGTGTCAGTGAACACTATGAAATGAGGTTTGGGTTAGGTGGTATATTCAGAATGTTCAGCTAATAATTTGTTATCTGCCTATATTTTCCAGGACAGCAGAATTTTGGAGACCATAGGGTACTGGTGGAATGAATGCAATAATCAAATTTAAGAGAAAAGAAGAAAAGTCATCTTGTAAACTTACCTTTCAGCTGGGAGACCAATTACAAGGAGTTTGTCAGATTCCTTCCAATAAGCCACATGGACCAGTTTCTCACATAAAAACATGGAGGAACTATTTAAAAAAAGTTTGTAATATATTACGAATATATTCTGAAAACATTTAACACAGAAACATATGATTTGAGTAACTTTGGAATGAATTAAATTATCTACCAACCAAAGAGACTGCATAGTCAAAACATCTAATTCTATAATTTTGAGCTTAAAATTAGTGTGTGTGCATGTGGCAGGGGGATGGATTCCCATGACAATCAATAAAAACTCCACTTGCTCTCTTAATTACCTTTTGGGCACTAAGTTATCTCCTTTAATTTTTCAGTCAGTGTTTCATGATTCTTTTTATAAGAGTAAAACAACAGATATAAAGACACTCACTCACTCACTCACTAAATAAATAAATGGATATTTGAAAGACTGCCTCCTCCCATAGGTAACTGCTCAAAATTTGAGATCCTCAGAGGAGGTCCTGTTGAATGTCTCAACACCTTGTGAGGTTAGGTGAGTTTGTACATATAACATAGCTTTCTCTCTGGCAGCATCTTGACTATGGATCTCTCCACCCAAGAAAGTTAGACTGGCTCCAGTACTGGTCTGCATAGCCTTCAGTGCTTGAATTACTTAATTTTAATTGTTGTAAAATTGTATTTTAGGATTTTTTTTAAGCTTGCTTTTAAAAGTGTTTAAACAGCATTTTAATGTGTTTTTGAAACATTTTCATCCTTATACTGTTTTAATCGCTTTTATATGTCATTGCCTTAGGAGCTCTTATGGACTCGGAGGCAATATAGAAGTATTTTGAATAAATAAATCTTTTTAACGCAAATTTCATTAGCAACCAGGCTAACTTAATACAGGACAGTCAATCATTATTGATGTCAAATCTGTAGACCTTTAGATTTTGCAGTAATTCAAGCATATTTACACACTGTACAGTCTCCCCCTACTTATCTGACAGGTTAGGGAACGGAGTACTATCAGGAAACAGAACTGGTTGAAAACCCATGTACTGTACTGTAAGAAGCATGAAGGATTTATGGAGACTCATTTGGGATTGATCGCATACATTCTGCTTGCAAAGTCTCTCAGCTGGCTTGGTGCCTTTCCCACCCATCCCCAAACTTGGTTTGCAAGGAGTACATGTATCTAAGTGGTCCCAAGTGAGCCTCTACAGGCAAGAAGAATTGTTGAAAGAGTAGAACCCCAGCTGAATTAATGGAATTTGTCCTTAATCTGGAAGGAGCAAAAGAGTGAGTCATCAGATAACAGGGCATCAAAAGGCGAGGGCTTCTTTCATATAAAAATGTTAGAACTACAAAGATCAAGAAAGTAAAGCAAATTCTTACCTGATGATATGAGTTCCTGTCATATTTTCCAATATGTCACACAGTGTGAGAAATATGCCTCTTACACTTTTCATTTTTTGGGAAGCTTCAGATATGGGATATTGGTAAATAATTTCTTGCTGTCAAAAATGCCGATTTGGATACCAGTTAAAAAAAAGAAGACTTTCTTCCACTGGAGTCATGAAAGGTTCATTGTCAAGTAGCATTTAACAGAATGTTAGCTCTTATACTTAAAAAGTCATACATAATGTTTGCATAGTGATCTTAAACTATGTATGAAGGGAAAAAATATAATAGGTAGCTTCATACCTAAAGCATTCCCTTACACAATTCCCACTTCCCACTATAATTCACATATAAACTTATAAGGAATAACGTATTTTCAGCTGTGACATTCTGACTATGGAACAGCTTCCCCCTAAAATTTGCCTAGCAGCTACACTGTGTCTCCTCAAATGTTTGATAGTCTGTTTTCTAGGGCTTTTAACAATTTGTATGAGTTTTATCATCCACGCTATAGCATTTCTGACTTCTATGTACAGTCATGAAAGCTAGCCATGAAGAAAGCTGACAGGAAGAAAATCAACTCATCTGAAATGTGATGCTGGAGAAGAGTTTTATGAATATCACAGACTGTTAAAAAAAAAAAGAAGAAGAAGGATCTTAGGGCAAATCAGACCTGAACTCTTACTAGAAGTGAAGATGACTAAACTGAGCCTGTTGTACTTTGGACATATCATGGGATGTTGTGACTCACAGGAAAAACTGATAAAAGTTGAAGGCAACAGGAAAAGAGGGAAACAACACTACAATTGGGATTGACTCAATCAAGGAAATCACAGCCTTGTGTTTGCAAGGCCTAAGCAGGACAGTTGATGACTAGACTCTTAGAGCAAAGCTTTCCAAACTTTTCATGTTGGTGACACACTGTTTAGACATGCATCATTTTGCGACACAGTAATTCCGTAAGTAGAGGCGGCCCCTCCACTCAAGCCTGGCCTGCTGCTGCCCTCACCGGGACAGTGGAGGCAGGAGAGGCAGCCCCTCCACCCATTAAGTTTGCGTGACACACTGCAGCCAACACACTAATGTGTCATGACACACAGTTTGGAAAACTCTGTCTTAGAGGTATCTCTCATTCACAGGATCAAGCAAAGTTGAAGGCAACTTGAAAGCAAATAACCACAAATGAGTTTTACTGCTCCTGAATTTTACTATGACCAATACCACATAATTGTATTTTAGCTTGTATTCATGATTTGTATGGTTTTATTTGTATTGCAAGTAACTTTGAATATGAAAACATAACAGTTGAAAATCAATATAGTTATCAAAATTATCCTAATTGTGGTACCAAATATAGATAATAAATAGATCAGATTGCAAGCATATTTCTTTGGAAATGCTTACTGATTTTCTCTTCTTGCCTCTTTTTAACTGAAGAGTGTCATGCTGTATTACAAATTGCTTTTGAAACTCAGTGCTGTTTGGTCCATGCTTTGAAAAACTATTGACACACTAGTTTCTTAAAGTTTTTAAGAATGTACATATTGTTAGTTATAAATGAAGCCATTTTACATTTTGCATTAAAGACTGTGTGATATTTTATAATTGATTGTTTATGGAAATAAACTGAAACATGATGCCTCATGTTTCAGACTTGTCATCAAAGAGTAATGGCACTACTCAGAATAGTGTTTCTGGTTCTTATGTTCCAGAAGAAATGATATTTTTTTTTATAAAACAGCAGACTAAAACCCATGCTCATTTGCCTGGATGTAAATCCCACTATGTATGTATGTGCATGAATAGGACTTAGAAGAATTCTGCTTAGGACTGCAGCTTTATCTTTACTCTAAATAAATAATGAATCTTACTTCTCTTTTTCTATACAAGCAGTGCCAAAATCAGTTGGGAAAATGTTCTTTTCAAATACATTAAAAAGAACTTTGGATCTCATTGCTGAGTGGAACTAGTCTGGCTGTCTACCCAGTTTAATTATCTGTTTCTAAAACGTCCAGCTAACAAGATTCTGTGCATCAATCTGTCACATCAAGGTGAAAAAGAGATTTTTCTTCCTAATTACTGCAGTCCATGAAATGGAAGCGAAAAGAACTTGCCCCCTTTTATAAACAAACAAATTTTAACAATGCTCATTTGTGAAACAGCTATACTCTGGAAAAGAAAAGCAAAATACAAGATCCTAGTAGCAGCCGCTAAACTTGACATGCTGGTAAGGTCTAATGTGTATCAAAGCAAACTTAGAAGAGTGACTGAGTTTAAGGAGTGCAAAGGCCAGGAATAATGGGTTTAATACATGAAAAGAAACTGCAGCTGTAAAAACAGAGGCTTCTGGACAAAACACTGCTCCATTAACTAGTTTGACAGTCAATAAATTGCATTTTCATTTCAGTTATCTTCATTTCTAATGTAATGAACTTCGAAGAAGACCTTTTCTCCCAGTCAACAGAGTCTTGGTACAAGGAGAGAGCTGAACAGAATTCTTAATATAAGAGTTGAGCAGCTGAAAGATTCCAAGAACTGGGCTCCAACAAAAGATGCTTTCTTAAAGAATGAGGTTTTCACAGTGAAAGGAGATAATAGTCTGCTGCTCTGTGGAAAACAAGGAAGTATAACCCCTATGCAAATTCATCCTATTAGTACTGGGGCTATTTTATGAATACTTTAGAATTTAAGTACTAGAAAGTATTTATGAAGCCAACAAGGTCTTCTAAGTTTTTACTTTACTAAAATACTGTTTCCATTGGCAGCACTTACTCTGTAAAGGCATATACAATGTAAAAATGAATTAAGCACAGCTATATCATGTGACAACAATGGCTTGAAACAGTTAAAATGCAAACAATACGAATAGTAGTATTATTAACAGTAGTAATGTTAAATAAATAGCTGTATGGACATTTCAAATATATTTTCAAGGATATAAATAAGGACTAGATAGTTCCTTTACTCTTTCTTTCTACTAATTCCGTATAGCAACAGTAATGATTTCATGATTAGAATATACACCTATAACTTTATTTTAGGAATACATACTTACCTCATCCTTTGATGTATCAGAATCCAATTTGAGTGACAGATACATAATAATATGTGGTATACTTTGAATAGAGAACTGAGGGTCGCTGTTATGATCTTTCCACAACACTTTCAGCAGGTTATTCATGGAAGATTCTGCCTGCCTGCAGCTTTGCTGGGATGTTCCGGGTGGTTCAAAGACTGATGTTTCAAATGTCAGCTTCACCTATTGTAAAAACATATTTTAATATTGCACAATAGGATGACAAATAATCTTTGGTTCTCAGCCAGAAAAAGAAAGGTTTCAGTGGATATTATCTGAACGTTATCAATTAAATATGAAAGAAGGTGTTATGACGTGGTTTCAACATCAACAGAAACCATGGTTTATCTTGAAGGGAATAAAACATAGCAAGCTTCCTAACTGTCTACTGTTCTTTTCCCTCCTATCTTCTGGCACTGCTCAGAAGAAACTGCAAACTTTAGATTCTGTTTTTAATTAACCACATAACAGCATTACACCTAAACCTTAAACTCTGGATGACCCTAACTGTGGTTTGAAGCAAGTACAATCACTATAGACTAGGCAGGTATGTTGGGGTGGCGGACAGGGCCAATTTCCCCACAGGCCCCCGCAGTTCCACCTCAAACAAATTCAAAGGCCTCAAACAAACTCAAAGGCCCCAAAATGGCAACTGGAAGTGATGTTGTGCCATCTCCTGTCATCATTTTGAGAACAACAGAAGAAAACAGAGGTGTTTGGAGGTAACGAGAGGTTCTAGAGGGAGAGGCTGCATGGATGGATAAGGATGGTTTTGAATGTTTCCATGCATTGGGGGATTTTGTGCACAGTTCTTAAGATAAAAACTGCTTGGAAATCCCACCTTTTTAAAAAAAAGAATAGGGATGGGGAGTTCAGGGGCTAAAAAAATGGCATACAGGGGAACATTCTGCCCACTTCTGCTGTAGGCACCCAGAATTAGAGGGACCAATAGTCTGATTTGTAGTCAGACCAAAAGCCTGGCACTAGGAACACCTACTATGTTCCTGAAACAATATACTATATACAGTCATTGGATGAAAAACATTCTTTAAATTGTTCTTGGATTTAATCTCCAAAGTATTAGAGCTTGTTCTGATACTGAATGGAGTGCAGTAGCTTACAAGCACTTCCATGCAGTGCAGCTGCTGGATCTGCATAGTCAATTTCAAAATAATCATTTTTCTTGCTAGTCCTTCTCAACAAAGCTACAAGAAGTATTTTCCATTTCTAACTGTTCAAGTTAAAATTCTCCAGAGGCTTATATTTAAGGATCTGGCTTCTGACCCAGCTCAGGTTGTTCAGTATATGAGGAATAACTGAAACTTAATACAGCATTTGGAAAACTTATATGAGAAGCAGTTTGATTGTGTCTGATCACTGTATGATAAATTTGGAATGCTGAAAATGTTTACTTTGCATTAATAGCAACTACTATGAAAACTTTTAATTTGGAATATCTAAGCAAAGTGAAAAGTGATGTTCTACATACAGATGGAAGACAGACAGGAAATTAGCTAAGCAACACTGCCCATTCTGTCCAAATACCAGCGTATTGCCCTTACTGTAATGACTCTTTGTTTGGCTAAAAGAAGACTGAGAACTAGATTCTCAATGGGTATTTTTCAATATTTCATCTTAGTTTCATAAATAGATTCACAGGGCCAATGCAGGACCAACTGTTACCAACATTTAAATTATACAAAGTGTAATGTATTTGCTGGCATGTAAAACACACTGATGTATAAGATGCACCCCATTTATATGCCAGCAACTACTATTTGTTGGCATATAATATGCACCTCATTTTCAAACAGTATTTTTCAGGAAAAAAAGTGAGTCTTATACACCAGCAAATACAGTATATGCTTCCTTTCCTCAGTTTTTAAATTTTACAGAACTACGGTCTCCAAGGCAGTTGAGTATTAACCATGGCTCCTCACTACAGCGGAGCATTAACTGCGGTTAACAAAAGGCACTAGTGTAATGTTCCTTACTAATCTGAAGCTGGTTGGTATGCTTTCCATTATTTATTTAGATGTTTATTGTTTTCTTTATTGAAAAAAATCTTTTAAAAGAAGCAGCATATATTCAAATTAGTAAATAAAAACAATGATTGATCATAATAAAATCATAATTGCAAAATTAAAACAGCCAAAAAATAAAGGAGCATTGGAAGCATGATAAAATTAAAGGTCTCGATTCAACTGTTGATCTCAACAAAAGCGGTCCTAATAAATGAATCAGACTGGTTAAATCATCACTTATTTGGTCCACTGATTGAATGTTTTTTCTTTAATTGAGACTCAAAATTTCATGTAGCCCCAAATCTACAGGAATTGAAAAAATCAACGCCTTTACCTACAGCTAAAAATATATCAGGGTGGGCACTAGATGAACATACAGAGAACATTTAAAATTCACTGTTTCACTCTCAGTGGTCATTATGCACCTCACTGTAGGAGGTGGGGCTACCCAAAGGATCTTCAGTAAGCTGTGTGGTGAATAGGCAGGTATATAAGCAAAAAGGTCCCAAGCTAAACAGGACTTTAAAGATCATGACCATTGCTGTAAACTATGTTTGGAAACTCTCAGCTACTGCAGTTATTTCAGTTTCAGTAAGATGTGCGTTTTCAGTCCTAGTAAGGTTTAATTTGTAACTCAAACCAGTAAGCAGCAGTATCCTGAATTAATTTGTTAGGAAAGAATCTGGCCAGCATTAAAAATGATTAGCAATGGGAGAGATAACAAGGCATATCCATGGTTTATTCCAACATGGGACTGCAGGAGAAATTCATGTTACAGAAGATAGATGAGCATGTTGGAGGGAAGGAAAACAAGATCCCATGGCTTAACCCTTCCATCAATCCATGACATCAAATATGACTCTGTAACTCATATATGTTCATCAGTTCACAACACATGTAACTACGTATGGATACTATAGTCCTATATAGGCATTACTAAAACATCTGAGTAGAAGGAGGAATTATACCCCATAGCCCCATTCCCTGTGTCAGACATTGCATATCTCTTTGTCCTACTTCTTCACCACATCAGTGTTGATGCATCCAAAGGAGATCCCTACAAGAGTACAAATGTAGATATTCAGGCCTCCACATGAGCTTAAACTCAGTTTCTACAACCTGGTCCTGCTTAAGTGTCATGTTTTTAGTTCTGCTGTATGATGTTGACATTTTCACTATCCCCATCTATATTCAGATTTACAGCCACATCAATCTTCCACTCTTACTAGTCAAAGCATCATGACTGGATAAAGGCCTTGGAGCATCAACTTTATTGCCTTAACAATCAGATTATGTAGTCCTCTGCCTAGCCTTGTCTTCCTGCAAAACAAAGACAAAAAATTTGCCCCACTTTTGCAAAGGAATGCAGAGACAACTACCCAAAGGAGGGGAGCATTTCATTGATGTGTCTTGGTTAGATTTCACATTTCAGCTCATAGTATACATTTCCATGCTTCCATGCATTTCCTTCCAAATTGGAAGGGGCCATATGCTGCTAGATTGCAAGTCCCAGCATTTCTCATAACTTTGGTTACAGATGATGAGAGTTGCAGTCCACCAACCTCTGGAGTGCCGTACTTTGCCCAACCTTGCTTTGAAGAATGAAAAATAAACATCAAGCCATACTGAGTCCTTATTTTGAGAAAAGGTAAAAGATGGACTAACAACAACAACAACAATAACTAGTAATTAATAATAATTACTATAATCATCACTATCATCATCTGTAGCATACCTGCATAGGACCAGGAACACAAGATAAAACCCTTTCTATATTTTCAGAGTTTACATCAACATCATTTACTGCAACAAGGACATCTCCTGAAAACAGAAGTAAACAATGAATTAAGAGCTCACAGTCCTTCAAACAAGTCCCTACTCTAACTGGAAAATTTAGCTCCCCACCCGCAAAATTGTTTAAGCTAATGTTAAGCATGGAAGATGAACCAATGTTTCAGTTTCTTTGCTGGCTGCCTCCCGATACTTCAAAAGTCATCACATTATGGAAAAGTAATAAACGCTGAATCAGTTCAATGTGGCCAAAACAGAATTCCACAAAGGAATAAGTTTTCTTGGCAGTTATAATGAAAAGTAAATCTCAGTAGGTAGAATTTACAAAAGTTCTTCCTGTTTCCTCACCAGAGAAAGCTTTCTTATCCTACCTATTTAGCAGATGTTTATATACAATTCTGACTGACCACTGAATTCAAGTATCACTCATAACTCTAAACTGACTGAAGTCATGACTAAAAGCATCTTTAATTCTATTGTAACATTGTCTAACTAGAGAGGTGGGTGATAATACATCTGAGAAAGAAAAGCATCATCACCAATTTTTGGTTTCTCATCAAAAATATATAGTCCCTAAAACAGTGGAAAGCTTTTTGTGGTCCCATGGGAAGGCAAATACTGGCTAGGTGCCATCTTTAATGGTGTATTGGTTACTCTTCCCCACATGGAGAAAGGATGGGAAATCCAGCCAATCAGGAGTGACTTTCTTGGGTGGAGGGGGAAAGCCTCTTAGGTCAGGCTAGAGGCTTCATCATGGAAGCATAAAAGCAGCTCTGAGGAGTACCTCACCAAACTTCTGGGAGTTTCTCACCAAAAATTCATCTGACAAAACATGATCCAATAATAAATTAAGTGAAAGTTGCTCCTCATTTTTAATTTATGCGTCCCTTTAGTTAAGGGTTATGAGATACCTGTTCCTTTTAATTGCAGTTCATATGTACTGAGCTCAACAGATACTGGGTAAAATCCTGTTACTTAGTAGACCCACTAAATCAATTGTTCAGCAGCGAGTTAGCACATTAATGCAAATGATTCAATTGCTCTGTTCTAGTCAGAATAGGGTTAGGGTTTAGGCTATTGGTTGCCACAGCTTATAGCAATGAATATCTTTTTATTACAGGTATTTTTTGGCTAGCCATATTAGATATTTCTAACTGCTTCTAACTACTTTTGCTAGCTATTTCAGATACTACAGCTAGATTTCAAGAGAAGTTACTTTTCTGTTTTGATGGAACTGAAATGTTATTATCTGGAGGAAGTATATAGGAATAATATTTCCTGTATTCAGCTTTGGAAATCCATTTTCTAAAATTTATTTTGAGCCTGCACCTGCACCATTAAAATGTTTCTTTGTGGTCAGACAGATATTGAATACCTGATATCTAACCACTCGAGCTTCACAGTTACTACCTTTTCTATAGACTGCCCCTGCAGTATATTGTTACAACAGAACAGACGGCATGAAAAAAGTGAAGAAGACAGATGTTGCAAGGGATACCCATTTTCATTATAGACTTGCAATCCAATTTCTCTTGCTGTTCTCAGGCTCTTTGTCTTACTTGGAACACAGAAAGAATTATGGATAAAATATGTATTGAAAGACAGACAGTAAACTAAAAGTAAAAAAAGGAGTTTAAAACTTCTTGACTCTGGCTTTAGCATTAGCCAGAGTAAAGGATGGCCTTGACACATCTTCAGTGGGTTAGATCCAGATATAGGCAAATGGAACTAGTCTGGTTACAATGGACTTCCCTGCCCATCCTCCTCAGGGTGGCTTGTCCAGCTCCCTGCAAATGCTATAGAGAGGGCTGGGGAAACCTGCTGAAGGGAGTAAATCCTGTGGTGTGCGGTGGAGAGGGAATTCCCCCAAGTTGGGCACAGGTAGTTTCTATGATTGGAGGCCTTTCACCTACAGAAGGCAAATCTTGGACACAAGCTCCTACAAACACAGCTGGGCAAGCTCAAGCATATACATGCTTATTAAAGTGAAAAACAGACTTCAAATTATAGTGTTCAAAATAAATATCCAACGTAAAGGTCAGATGGTGCTATGGAGAAAAATTTGCATAATGAAAAAAGTTTAGATTTTTGTTGGCCTACAAATTCTACTTTTTAATTTTGTATCCTAGCAAAAGCTTACCAGTGACAATGGTTATATTAGCACGTGCCAAACAATGTCCTGAAAATTAGCATTAGTAAAGATACTGGACTCCACTAAATTGCTGTAAACAAGCTAGTATAGTCCAGAGGATAGGTCATGGACTGGATGTGAATGCCACGCTATTCACTGAGCGATCTGGGGAAAGTCCCTGAGCTTGATCTTGACAGTTTTCAAAAAGCTGTATGGAGGCAATCAGTATGAGATGGGATGTAGAACCTAGCCCAGATGAAGTTAACTTTGATTAACTCTTACTGCTTTTGGTGGAATACAGACACAACTAGCTTTACTTGCATTGGGACAGGGGAGATGTATTTACCCTTCAGATAAAGCAGGAAGGAAATGATAAATAGAGAATTAAAGAGTAATTTATTTGTAACAAATACTCAAAACCTTATTTGGCAGAAACCTAAAGAAACACTGTATAAGAGGCAAACAGAATAAACATGTGGCACTGCCCACTGAATACTGGTTTACTGCAACTGTTTACTTTTACAGCTAAGCAAATAGTTCTTATTCATATATTAAACTGTTTAAAAAAATGATAGTTTTAAACTAAAGTTAAGCCTACCTCATGTTGACACAAGATACACAAAACCAGGAAAATGGACGCTAATATTACAACAGACATGTCCCATGGCTAGGAGTGATGGTGTACAATGTCACCAACTGGGCTTGCTTACAACTCAAAGTCTATGCAACAACATTTTGCCATAGTCTTTCAGGCCTAAACACTAATCAAGAGGGCTGCTACCACCACAAGGCATAGAACAGGGGAAGTGGGAGTAAAGGCAAGGTATAAAGACAGTGGTAACACCAGCAGGCTGGAGGTGACAATGATGGGGATAATGGCAGCTTTTTTGCTCCTGCCTCAAGCAGTGGGAAAATCTAGGACACCTTTGCTCCCCACTCCTTACCTTGCCTCCTTGTTCCCCTTCTCCTAACTTATTGTAAGGCTGCTGCCTACCTGCTTGTGTTTAAAGCAGCACTAGCCACATTATGCAGCCAGTGGTGGCTTACATGGAGTAGGCAGGTAGCAACACAAAGGCAGGCAAAGGAGAAGGAAGAAGATTGTGGGGATAAGTGGTGGGCGTGAGAGAGAATGAAGGGAGGGAGATTGATGCAGCAGAAGCCTTCAGCACAATTCATCGCTCCTGGCACTCTGACACTGAGGCAGGTGCATCACTCATCCTAACTTTTTCACAGCAGACTAAGCTGAACTGTCTACATGCAACTTGGATGCAAGTCCTGTGCCATTCAAACTCGACTCATACTCATGAGTGATATGAGGAATTTGTGCAACTCTAGGTGTTATGGCACAGGCATCTATAGCACTGTACCAGCAACATTTAAAAATGTACATGATTATGATGTTATCACTTATTTTACAAACAGTTTGCTTCTTTGGCAATGAAAACTAGTGTGGCAACCACATAAAACAAAGTACCAACTATCTTCATGCTACTCTCTATGCAGGCATGCTCATTACCTTCTTAGTAGTCTACTCAAACATCTTTTGGTCTCGTTTCTGGAACTACCTGATAGAGAAGCTTCCTGAATGCTCAAAATAAGATTTTGCTAAATGTCATGATCACATCCATTTTTTACAATTAGACTCAAGTGTTGAGAAAGATGTTAAAACTTTTCTTCCTGTTCTGAAAAAAAATTGTAGGACACTTCCTATTCCAAAAATACTATGGTAACATATATTTTATTTTTGTCCCAGAAGCAAAATCTGATCAAGATATTTTGCTAAAAAGTGATGCATTTGGGGTTAATTATAAGTTATTTCTGCCAACTGCAATAAAACCTATGAATTTTATACAGCACATACATTTTTCTGTGTGCCACATTTAGATCTAAAAGTACCCAGTGTTCACTGCACATCTATAATTTTAAAGTATTTTATAAAGAAATTATATATTTTTATATGACCTGGCAATATATGCAGCCCATTTACCAGTTCAAAGCCAAAGGACTGAATTATGATATAAGCAAAAACAACTGGACCATAAAATCACAGTTGATGGCTTAGGATAACATATTAAACTTTTCAAGCTGCTAATTTAAACAAAACTAGTTTTACCTCTCTACTACTCATTTTATCCAATTACTTCATGCCTACACAATTTTTCTACAAATGTAGAGTTCATTGTCAAAGTAATATTTTTCTTTTATGGTTCAAAGACCTTGAGAATGGATTTCATTCTTGGTAATACTCAGAACTGAGTACACTTCAGAATATGATAATCAGCCATTCTTATAATCACACAAGAAATTCAGAAGATATGTATGACATAAGGAAAATAATATTCAGGGCATGTAGACTATTACTTTGAAGTATTTACATTTATGAGTGCCAAAAATACAATCTAAATCCCTACAAAGGACAATGAAATAGCACAGTATTATGAATAAAATCTCTTACAAATGGAGTCTGAGATTTCCAGTGAAAATCACACAGACTGTGTTCACACAGCCTGTTAAGCACACGTTCATATCTGTATGCTTCTCATTTTTTCCATAATTCTTAGAAGCAGTTATAGCAATTTGTGACATAAAGAACTTGGTTATTCTTTGTGTGGGAAAATAAACAGTATACTCAACCTTTTTAGGAGTAACTTTCACGAGTCTCAATTTGTACTAGAAGTGACTTTCAGGA
This sequence comes from Iguana delicatissima, assembly GCA_948472985.1. Lineage (NCBI taxonomy): Eukaryota > Metazoa > Chordata > Lepidosauria > Squamata > Iguanidae > Iguana > Iguana delicatissima. Next base: position 1,354,763 of record CAOKZL010000572.1, on the reverse strand, counting down.
GTATCTTTCAAGATTCTTATGATCCTCAAACCTCAAATGCACATGCACTAATTATATAGTCATGTAGTCACATCTGCAAACATTAACCCAAACTCTTCTTCATGCTAGAGTGTCAAGCAGACTTAAATCATTCATTCCCCTTATAAAAAACTGAGAAAAGGAAACCAAGATCAGGAACTGCAATAATCTGTTACTCTATCTATACTTACACATCTGTTGCATAGATTTTAGAAATAATTTGGGGAGAGTAAATATAAGAACATGTATTTTATTCATTGTTCTAAATGAAAATATTCCATAATCCAAGAGGAGAAATAAGGCTTCAGAAAGAAAAAAAACACACCTCCTATACCTTCAAATTTCTATACAAAATACTCTTGGCTAGTATTTGGTGTTTTTTTCTAGGATCCTGCTTATTGTATCCACCTCAACCACACTACTGTGATATACATCACAGCTTAAGAATTATCATGTAACTTTTATTCAGAGAAAAATACTTTTATTGGGGACATCATATGCAAATTTAGAAAAAATATTCACTCCGTGACTCCATTTTCTAACAATTATTTCACATTCTATGGGGAAAAATCTATTATACAAATTCTACAATCTATAACAGGACCATCAGTAGACTATCATTTGGAATAAAAGAACCCACCCCTTTCACCTTCCACAATATTGGTATTACAAGAATTGTGTAATATCAATGCAAAATTACTATAGAACTACACAGAATAATAATGTGGTAATACTACACAGTATCACATCATACTTTTATTGTCAGAAATGCATAAAGTGCAGCACTTACCAATCAAGATAAAACCAGATTTTATTGCTGGGCTACCCGGGATCAACCCATGTACTACAAGTTTCTCTTCATTAGAACTGCGTCTACACTTGTCTTCTTTTCTCCATGGCGACTGATGGATAATTCCTATTAATGATTCCAGGAGTTTGAGTTCTTCCCCTGTTTCAACATTTGATAGCCTCTTTGGGTTTACATAAATGCAGACATCTTTGTACTGTTGTTGGACTACATCTGCCATCTTCAGACTGCAATGGTGCTTCAATATGGAGGCTGGACCAGAGGCAGGAACATCACATTTAGCACTTTGTTTCTTTTTGCCAGAGTGTTTTAACAAAAGACCTTTATTTTGTAATATTTTAGTGAACTTTTCCAGTCTGCATTTACCCTTTCTGTCTTTTCGAGACCTCTCATGGATGACTTCAGCTTCATTTTCACAAAACCTAACGCGATTCACTGAAGGCACAACCAGAGTGCTGTCACGAAGGATGGTTTCTTCCTCATCTTCACTCAGTTCTAGATAGAACAATTCTCCATTTTTCTGCACACTATCCAACCATTCAGGTTCAAGGCCACTGCATAAGACAACAGCGGGATTAGAATGACAGTGAGGAGTGAAAATAATGACATCTTTAGTTTTGCAACCCTCTGGGGCCAGTTCATACCGAATATAAAATCATTTTCAAGGGGTGGGATGAGATGGTGAGCTCAAAATAGCATTCAACAAACTTTCTATTCAGACACTGCAAAAGCATCCATCATTAGAAACCAACATTAATGAAGCCTACTTTACAGTCCCTAGGCCTGAATAATCAATTGTATCCATATAAGTGAAAGGTCTTCTTTTGATTAAAGGAGTAAGAGGTAGCCTACTTCCCCATGTTGTCTGAACACATGGAAAGAAAAGCACTTGTTGTGAATCACAAGCAAATAAAAGCTGGCCTGCATTACTGACTTTTTTTAAAAACATGGTGCTTTGCCTCAAAATGTTCGCGTTTTGACACCATAAATAGGCAAATAGTTAAAATAGCTTCTTTGTTTTAAACTAAATTTGTTCTTGGATTAAACAATTCAGTTTGGAAACAATACAGCTTTCCATAACAGGGTATCAAGATGAAATACAGAACTACCAAGATGACAATTTCAATGTGCAATATAATCACTGTCTGATTCATAGCACGCAATGGAAAGAGAATATACAATTCTTTCTTTTAATTTTATAATCCAGAAAGTTGGGAAGAGACAAAAAGACAATATTTACAATTGGACCACTGATTGTTCCAACTTTCCCTGTATCCACAGGCTGCTACAGGAAAGATGTGAAAGAAGACATCGGCCAGGCCAGCTCCGTCTTTACCACCGTGACTGGACACAAAACCACATTACATTATTCCCCGTATCACAACACAGGATCCCTCTACTTGTGGTCTAGCATAGATCACATTGTTTTTTCCTTTATCAGTCATCATTTCCAATTTCTCCATGCAGCAGAACTGTATACCTTGCTACACATTTCCTTTATGGGACAGCAGGACTGTCAGACAATACACTCCATTACTGATACTCATCTGCAAAGATATTTGCCAAAGATACTCAAACTCCCTTCAGCTTATTCTAGTATGGCCAGAGATCAGAAATGCTGAGTACTGTTGTCAAAAACATCTGGAGGGTGGCAAGTTAGGGAAGGCTGCTCCTGATGAAGAGATTTCACACCTTTCTTGTTTCACGTCCTCATTGCTCTCACTGCTAGAAGGGTTTTCTAACATTTTTTGGATCCAAAATATTGGACAGATATATGATATCAAGGTCTATAGACAGGATTCCTCAAGATTTTTAAACAGTTGTGGGCGAGAAATTCAAATCAGGATTGTGACATTAAAGTGAAAGGATTAAGCCTAACCTTCGTATTCATTTGTTCAATTTAAAAACTCTTTCTACAAAGCTGTTATTTGCCCCACGGTATAATCATAGAGTTATATAGATACAATTTATATGTTTTGCTCCATGGAGCAAAAATACTTTCTGGAAACAATTTTAATTGTGAATGCACCTCTTCATCCCAATCCAAATCAGCCACACCATTACTCTGGTTAATCATTTTCTAGTTCCTTTAAAGGAGTATTTGCAGTTAACACAAGCTAATTCTTCAGAATATATTCTGGTTCACTGTTGGCCAAATCTGTTTTCACGTGACTGTGTAAATTAGGATCTCTGCACAGTTAGCAATTCCATCAGGATCCACTCCACCTCCCTTGACTGGTTTATTGATAGCTACAATGTGGTCATAAAGCAGGCACATTTTCAACAGTCAGATGAAACACAGTTCTGACAGCAATATACCATGATCACTAAAGATTCACTTTTCTGATACTGAAATAGTTAGTGCGATCTGGCACTAATGCAAGCACTAGATCAAGTTTCATATTTTCTTGAAATCTACAACTTACTGCATTCTGCTACCACTGGTGAGTTTTTACTCAAGTCAGCAACAAAAACATCTGTATGAACTAAGTGGGAAAATGTTGCCAATGAAGCTGTACTGAATTTAAGAGTATATAATCTTGGTTCTGTTGTTAAAGCCAAATAGAAAAATTCAGATGCAAAGACACTGGCACTGCTTTCAAAAACAAGAGCACAAGAAATTACCAGGGAAATCTGTGGACAAATGCCAATTAAAATCCTATTGCAAATGGCAAAATCAAAGATGGGGCTTTCCTACATGAGGGGGAAGGGAGGGACAGATTGGAAAACAGGAGTTTTGATCACCTTAATTCTGTTTTGGAGAAAGGCAGACTCTGGTATATATCCACTGTACACCCAAAAATTGTAGGCTCCACCACTAGCCTTAGATTAATTTTAAGCACTGGGACTTGATTTGAAAATGAGATTATACAAATTGTATAAGGAAGAAAAGGTGTGTGGACAAAAGAGTAGCATTATAGATTTAAAAGAGGCAGTAGATGAAACATTTTACTCTTGCCTTTTATTTCAGGTGTTTTACAAGTTCAGACTACTAACATCTATTATCCAGTATTTTTTGTTCCAAAGTCCATTGCAAATTTAACATCACAAGCTAAAACAGGAGAAGCTTTTCAGAAGAGTCAGTGACACTCTTCTAAATAAGATGTAAAAACTGATGTCCTAGATCAGATCATGCACCAAAAGTTGCCTCTCAGACGCTCACAAGTGGTCTCCAGTTGTTTACTAAAGGTGTTCAGAGGTATAATACCTCAGATCAGTGATTTAATTTAAAGGATGGGTCTGTAATTAATAAGAATATCTTCAGGAATTTTGCAAAAGTACTTTCAAAGCAACTGAAATCAACAGCATTCCTGACAAGTAAACATAATTATGAAGACTAATGATGTATATGAAAAGATATTTCCTCTCATTCATTCTGAATTTGTCAGACAACTTGACTACTGCAAGTTGTAGTATTGCAGAGAAAAATATAATTGCTTTCTATCTCCTGAGAAGACAGCAGCTTGCACTTTGGAATTATTGATACTTCACAAAGCTCCTAAATCTGCAGAAAATTTTCATGCATGAACTATAGCACACTTTCAGTTTATAAGATGCAGAGTTTCCTCAGGTGTAAACATGTGTCCTGTTGGGACTTCTGAAAGTAAAGAATAGTATTCCGAGCAGTTGGCTACCACAAGCCTTCAGGCTGGGCATAAAGAGGAACTCGAGGGATAGCCAAGTGGGCAGAAGGTGAGTCACTGTGGTGGTTGCAAACACTGCTTCCTCTTACTGTCTTTTTGGATTGCATAGCTGGAAAGATTTGGTTCACTTAATAGAAGCCCTACTACTATGCTGTCTAGAGGAAGAATACAAGGGGGCAAGAGAGAATAAGACAGCTCTGGTTGCTCCTAGTTTGATCAACTCTGTGTGCTACACTATGCAGCATGTGTGAACAAAGTGAATGAAGAGAGGCCAAATCTACTCCACTACAGTGCCAGAAGAGGGCAACCAAGAACATCTAAGTATAGTCACTGCCTTCTTCTCCTTGTATTCTCCTTGCCCCTTCACCCCCAAAGCATTCACAAGAGAAACCAACTGTGCCTTCTGCATAATCTTAGGTTTTACTTCTCTCAAAAGGAAACAGCAAATCTGAAATTTTCCATTTGTTTATCTTTTATTTCTGAGTGATGTGGCAAGACAACCTGGAGTTGGGCATTCAATGGATGACAGACTGAGCTTAAGGTGACCACTCTCTATATGAAGGACATCTGATCTATTCCTGGTCACAATTCAAAGTGCTGGTTATGACTTATAAAGCCCTATGCAATTTAGATCTAGGTTATTGCAAGGACCATATTCTTCTGTGTCAGCCTGGCTGTGTTGTGAGATCTTCTGAGGAGGCCATTCTCCCTGTCCCACCACCGTCACAGGTATATTTAGTGGGCACAGTGGCTCAGTGGTTGCTCTTAGGTTGTGGAATTCCTTTCCTAGAGAGGCTAATCTTACATCCTCTCTGCTTAATTGTTAGCTGTGGTCAAGCCAACCTTGACTTATGATGATCTTATCAATGAGAGAATTCCAAGTCATGCTATCATCCACAGTGCTGTTCAGGTCTTGCAGATTCAGGGGTGTAGCTTTGTTGATTGTGTTTATCCACCTGTAATGTGGTCTTCTTCTTTTACTACTGCTTTTTACCTTACTAAGCATTGTTATCTTTTCTAGTGAGTCATATCTTGTCATGATATGTGCAAAGTATGACAGTTTTAATTTTGTCATCTTGGCTTCTAGGGAGAGTTCACGCTTGATTTGCTCTCTCTTGGGAAGCAGGTAAAGACTTTTTGGTTGGTGATGTTGGTGTTGTTTCAGCAAGGTTTTTATGGCTGACTGACTGGAGGAAAGGGGCCTCTCAAAATATGCTGTACACTTTACCCGTGTTTCCTTTCTAATCATCTTATTTTAATTGCTTTTGTTTGTATTATTGATTATATTTTTAATGTTTGTATGATATGAATTTTAAAGTTACACCACCTATTTTAACCTTTGTAAGCTGCCTTGAGACCCAGAATGGGAAAAAAAACAGGATAAAAATAAAGATTAACAACAAAACAACATCATAGATCTGTGGCTCACATCACCTTTCCCTCCATATGTGGCACGGAGGAAATGAATTATCAAAAGGCAGCTGTTCTTCCAAGGAGAAGTCACTTCTGCCTGCAAACTCATTTTTCCTATATGAGTGGTAAGGACCACTGAGCAGCTGGTCCCAATCCACAGCATCAAGTGACTTAGAACACATGCAAGTTAGTAGATGAGGTAGGGGGCACCTCTCCATGCTGTGATTACCAGAGGGAAATCACTGATAAGCACGCAGGGCTGTCTGATTTCTGCAATGTATGATCAGTCACTGTGGCTGTGGCACTCTGAGAAAGGAGATAAAAGCTGCCACTGCCTTCTCTTCCTTGCATACTTCCCTGTCACCATCCCTCCCTGCAAAGCACAGAAGGGTCTGGAGAGGGAGGGGGAGACCTGGTGCTGTGTGGAAGCAGAGTCACTTGCCCTTGATCTTTTCCATCCCCTGCAGAAGTGACAGGACAATGGGAGACTGTCTCTCTTTTCTTCTCATTCAACCCATTTTTTGTTCAAAATAAAATTAGGAGCATTAAACACTCTTGTTCATATATGTACCTTTCCTACCGTGTCTACTTATTTCTAGAAGCTTCTAGTGAAAAGGACACTGTCCTGTTTGGGAAAACCCAGGACGTGAGGGGCAGAGGGAATTCTAACATGACACAGATAAGAATGTCGTTAAAGAGCAACACAGAACACTACATTCTGCTACAGAATAATTTGGGCCATTTCCGCATAAGCCTGTTATAGCGCTATTATTCCACTTTCAACATCCCATGGAATCCTGGGGTTTGCAGTTTAGGGAGGGGCTGGCAAACGGCAAACCCCAGGATTCCATAGGATGTTGAAAGTGGAAAAACAGCACTATAACAGGCTAGTGAGGAAATGGCCTTGGTCTTCTAGCCTAATCCTCATCCTGTAGAAAAGAGAAAGAGATAACTCAGCAAGCCCGAAATGCACACATAAACGAGCACAGCACGGAAAACTTATTTTGGGGGACTACAGTTCTAGTCACGCTAGGGGTGCGTGTGTTCCGGTCGCCCAAAAAAGTAACTTTCCCAAGCCTTGAAAGGAAGAGAAGAGACGCATTCTTCTCCCCACCCGCCCCCTCTCTCCAAGGCAACCCCGTTCCCTCTCCTCTTTCTCTGCCTGCTTACTCAGCGCTGCCGGACAAAGACGACGAGGGCGAAGCGCCACTCTCACTCGAAACAGAGCTCCCGCCCTCGCCACGCTCCCGCAGAGGCAGCCCTCGGGGCCCCCGAGAAGACACCGAGGACGCCTCCTCCATGGCAAGGAACCCTCATCCTCCGCAGAAAGACTCGCAGCACCCCGCCGCCATGACCCGGAAGCCCGAGGAGAAGCACGTGACTCTCAAGAGGCTTTCCTATTGGCAGGGGTTGCGGGAGTTATGGCAACAACAGAAGCTCCGGGCGGGCCGGCTGGGCAGGTTTATTTATTTATTTTTCATGGGGCTCAAAGTCTCCCTGTCGTAAAAGTAGGTTATTTAGTCTTGCCAAGGGCTGTCCCTCTCACTGTATATGCTTTCTTGGAAGCAAGCCCCCAGTAAGGCTTACTCTTAGGCAACATAGGAGCTTTGCAGTGCTATAATAGTATAAACTTCTTAAAATATAAATACCAGCCTCTTCAATTGGACTGTGCTAGCAATTGTATTTTAAGGTTCTGCATTTGCTAAATGATTATCCCACACATTTAGAGGAACCAATCTGTCGGTAAATACGCTTAGGAGAGCACTTCTAAAGCGTTATTGTGGCATTCCAATCTGGAGCGCTGCACAGCCTTGGGCAAAATTTCTCAGCTCAGCTCTCTAGACCAAAAATATCTAGCAAATAAACAACAGTTACTCATTTTTAAAATGATGCAAACATAGGAGACCCACAGAAGAGCCAACAAAACAACTAACAAAGCCTGGAAACAATAAGTTCCTCTAAAACAATATGTACTATGCTACATACAACTAGTGGTTTATAGATGATACAATATAGAGAAATAATACATTATAAAGGGAAATTTAAATTGCAGTTTTTAAATTTCAGGTACTGATCATCTAAGTCTTCGTGCTGAACCAAAAAAAATACCCACAGCCAACATGTCTTTCTTTAGACCAGAACTGAGACTGACAGCCAGAGCCTGCACATGTTTACTCAAGAGCAAGCCCTACTGAATTCATAGGGCTTCCTTCCATTGCTCTACTTGTTTACTTTTGCTGCCCTGTATCTACCCTGTATGAAAAAACACTGCTGGACACTGCCCTGTTTTGGTCCTCAGCTATTCACTGTGGGAGCAAACCATTTTGACCGCTATGTGTTTTTCTGGGTTTTTTTAACAAGACAGCTACAATAGCTGAGAACAAGACAGCTTGCTCGGGGCAAGGGAACAGGCATAATGGCAGTTTCTCTTCCTTGTTAAAAACATTGTTTTTTTTTTAAATGAAAGCAAGGATTTTCTCATAAGAGAAAATAATGTTAATACAATAAAAATGAAGATATTTATCACAGTGGTGAGCATACTCCTATTAAATTCCAGCATAGAATCAGGCTATAATCATTTCATTTCTTTCTCTCTTTTTGCAAGCAGTTTTATGGCCATACACAGAGGGAAGTGTTGTAGGCTTCCAGGGCTTACATAATTGCCAAAAGTCTTGAAATAGAGAAGAAAAGGGTGGGGCTAAAATAGTCCAGTGAGAACCAGGAAAGCTGAGTGGTCATGGCAGAGAAAACTGAACAACAGAACAATATCCTGGGAGTGACCATGGTGGGGTGTTGGAACCCTGAATCAGAATACTCCAAAATGCATCATTTTGTTGCAAGTCCCACTTCTTGTAGTTGTTGTGTGTCTTCAAATTATTTCTGAGTTATGGTGACCCTAAGGTGAACCTATCATAAGGTTTTCTGGGGCTAAGTCACCCAGAAGATCACCCAGTGGGTTTCCATGTCCGATCAGAGAGTCTTACTCTGGTTTCCAGGGCCATAGCCCAATGCTTAAACCATTACACCAATTAAGACAGACTTTCTACAGTTCCTCAAAAGCTTTTGTTTTGGTCTGTTTGGGTCTAAGCTCACACACGCTCCTAACTATAGAAGAAGGAGAAAGAAGGAGATCCACCCCCCATGACATTTTTTGTGCTTCTTTTCTAATAATGTTACTATTACACATTTCAAGGTAATCATGTAGATGATGACTCATCATTTCAACAAACCCAGACTTGTGTGTTGCTATAATAACTGCCATTCTTAGCTTTATTTCAGCTGGTCATGTTAAACCACAGCACTAGCTATGCTAATTGCCGCTTCTGTAAGTAGCATTATGTTTCCCCTATTACATAGAAGACAAGATTGCTTCTCAGTGGCATGTCCAGGATATATAAAAACAACCATATATGGTTCCTTTATTGGATAGCAAGTCAGAAAAACTCACTGGAGATTTCATGCAATGGAAATGAGTCTTTAGATTATTTTATTTTCAGTTCCACTCAGAGCAAGGAAACTAGTTTGTGACTGGGGCCTTACAACTGTGCATATTCACATCATTTAATTTTATGGATTACTGTATGTTTGTTGTTGTTGTTGTGTTCCTGCAAGTTGTTTCCCACTTATGGTGACCCTAAGGGTTTTCTGGGGCTGAGAGTATGTGCACACTCAAGGTCACCCAGCAGGTTTCCATGGGCAAGCAGGGAATGGAATTCTGGTTTCCAGAGTTGTAGTCCAATACTCATACCACTACACCTTGCTAGTTCTCATAACTGAAAGTAAAAAGAACGCTCTTTCTGGCACATTTCTTCAGAAGAATTAACACTGCCAAAATATGATATATCTCAAAAAATAAGAAGAGTAAAGACAATTGTGATCATTCAGTCTCTACCAAGCAGATATAGATACAGAAATAAAACATTTCTTTTTCTCTAAAGATTTCAACACAGAAGAAAACAACATTAAACACATACACACATTTTTTTGCCTGGAGTTAATCTGTAGAATCAAAATGTGTGTGTGTGTGTGTGAGATAGAGAAAGTGAGATAAAGAAAGAGAGAGATAGAATTTGCAAGCTGTAGGAAACATTTTAGGAGTCTCAGAGCATCAACAAACCTGGCCAATGTCACACGTCAACTGGGGATGCACATTACAATATATGCCAGAATCTACTACATCATGGAGAGATTCTTCAATATACAGAGATTTCACACAGGAATGATGGTGGAAAGCCGAAGAGTCAGCAGTTTAACCCATGATTTGTGCGGTGGGTAGGTGAAGGAAAAACAGATATTTGAGTTAATAAAGGATAAATAAACAGGTAAAGGAGTACACAGATAACTACCGGTATGTGTGATGCAATATACCCCAAATGCATGAAGGAAAGAAAATCAAATCTCTGTGGAAAATGTGGACAGCCAGTGCCATGTGGTGGTTAGAGTGCTGGAAAGGGATGGGTAAGATCTAGATCAAATCCCTACTGAGCTATGAAATGCCTTGTGGTGACTTTAGACCAGTTGTTCTCTCTCAGCCTAAACTACTTCACTGGGTTGTTGTGAGAACAAGGCAGGAGAGAGGAGAGCCATGTATGCCCTCTTGAGCTCACTGGAGCGAAAAACAGGATATATTGTAAATAATAAATAAAATAAATTGATTATTCTGAGAGAAGATGTCTGGAACAGATCTGATCTTTTTGTCAGTAAGGGAAAACCCTGTCTCACAAAGTTTCATACTGACCTGTGCAGCAGGATGCTTTCGACTGAATCCAGAGCCTCCAGGTTCTTGGTGACGGGTCTAGGGATACTTTGCTTGCTCACGCGAAACATGCTGCAGAAGGAGGTACCTTCTCCTCTTCCTCTTCGCCCTTTCCCTCATGGCCCAGGATCAAAACAGCGGCCGCAGAATCCGTCGGATTTTACGCACTTTTTTTGCCAACCGCCCAGATTGTTTCTCCAGGCAAAACCAGCAGAAAGAGAAGGAAGGGCGGGGGAGAGAGAATGCACCTCAAACGGTTCCAAACTGAGCAGCCCCCACTTCGTGGGAAATCGGGAAACTTCAGGCGATTTTCGCTCTCTTTGAAAGCCCTGGCTTCCCAACTGCTTCTCAAGGTCGGAGACAGAGATCTCCGGTCATCTGCAAGAGGGAGAGAAAGAGATGCGACCTCCAGCGACAACGGCACACTCTTCTGTAGATAAAACTTTGCCGGCTGCTCTTGTTAGCAAAGCAGGTGGGAGTCGCTCCGCCTCCCCGTTCCTAGGACTTTCTCCGCGGTCTTAAAGCCCCCTCTGCTTTACTCTGCCGGGTAAAGGCACGTGGGTGCTGCTCCTGAAATTAATTTCAGTGGCCATTAATTTTGAATGTTGTTATTGCTGTGTGACTTCAAGTCCTTTCTGACTTAAGGTGATCCTAAGGCGAACCCATCATGGGATTTTCTGGGGCTGAGAGTGTGTGTCTTGCCCCAGTGGGTTTTCACGGCCAAGTGGGGAATCGAACTCTGGCCTCCAGGGTCATAGTTCAAGGCTCAAACCACCACACCACCCGAGCTCTCCATTCTGGTTAGTACCTTCCTAAATACTGGAATGGAGAAGCACTGGTGAAACTGTTCTGTAATCTTCAAGTCTGGGTATTGTTAATGAAATGCAACATTACAAAGGGCTTGAGCAAAGCCTCAGGTCTCTCACATAGGCATCACCTTAGTTTGTTTTCATGCAGTTTTGAAAAACATGTGTGGGAACAGCAGCCTCTCTTTGAAAAAAACGTTGTATATAATGTGTTATTGGTCTTCAAGAGAACGGTCTGATACTCCTTAAGCAGCTGGGACGCCAATTAGCTCTAGAGAAAGCTCTTTGCACCACAGTAATTGATATACATGCAGTTAATAAATAATAGTTCTTTTAAAAATCAAAACACTTGCTTCATCACAGAGAAACAGCACATTATGCACTATCAAATCTGGGTGTGTCATGGAATGCCAGTCCCTTCTCACTGACGTGTGTGTTCTGATGCATGTGCCTGTTGATAATAAAAATATGCACAAAAAGGATAAACACCGGAACCCACCTCAAAATAGGTTCTATTTTGATGTATATAGGTATGCTATATTTTCAGTTGTCTTTTAGTGACTACTTATAGATAATAAAAATATACCTGTTGCATTCCATATCCTCTAACTGTCATTATTTTTGTAATGTCTATCCGAACGAAAGTACTGCTCTAATATTGCATTTTAGCAAGTATTATTTTATTTCTTGCACTCCATACATTTGAGTTCTTTTGATTTTACTCCATCCCCAGGCCTGTTGAGGCAAGTGTTTATGGATCTAGAGGCATTGCTTTTTCTTCTTCTCTACTTACAAGATTTTGCAAGCTTTGAGGATTTTGCAAAAGTTTGCAACATTTTGCAAACTTTGTTGTGTGTCATTAAATTGTTTCCTACTTATGCTGACCCTAAGGGGAAACTATAATGGGATTTTCTGTGGCTGAGAGTGTGTGATGCACCCACTGGGTTTCCATGGCCAAGTGGGAAACTGAACCCTGGTCTCCAGCAATGCTCAAATCACTACACCAGTCTGGCTCTACCCAAAAAAGCAGGCATATTTAGGGAGGGGAAGCACCTAAGAAGGAGGAATCTGAAAAGCATCCAATGAATACAACCAGCACAAGATGCTTTGCTGCTTGAAACAGAGGACAAAATGGTACCCTTCATTGCCTTAAACATATGGAAGTCAACGGGAACTGCAATTAAATATTACTCCAACAAGAGTGCAGCAGGCAAATCTAGAGACCCAAGGCAGATCATGACATATTTAAAAGGCAATACAACTGAAACAAGAATAAGTTATAATATTAGAACACAATTAAGCAGATTATTATATTAAAACAATTTAAGAACAATGGTAAAGCATATCAAGGAAAAAAGAGTAAGTGCAGCATCCCCGTTAAAACAGAACAAAATCGTGTTTTTAGTGGCCAGTCACTTTTCAAAAGTCTACCTTTGGGTCTTTGGTCTTGCTTAGCAGTAGAAGGATGACAGGAAGAGGGCGATCTAAGTTTCCTTGGAAGGGAGTTCTACAACCTGAGTGCAGCCGCTAGAAGGCCCTGTGTCATGTCCTCCTCATCAGGTATGTCTGTGAATGTAACAGAAGATCCTTCCTTAAAGATCTTAAAAGCTAACAAGGTTATAGGAAGAGCAAAGTCATGTTGGGCTTATAATTGGCATGCTGAATTGTGACCAGAAATGGCGCATAGACATAACAATTGTGCCCATAATAGCTGAAAATATGTACTGCTGCCCTCCAATCTTCTGGCTGGGGTGGTTGTTTCCTTTCACCTAGTGGCAGGGAGTATGCTTTCAGTGAGAGCTGACTGCATTCAATGGCCACAGTAAGCTGACTGATGTGTGTGAGTGTGTGCATGTGTTGTGTGTAAAACTGAGAGAGAAAGGGAATGGAATGACATGAGTAGAATTCTGACCTGGAAGCATTTCATACTGAAACACTTTGTTGCAGGTCCCACTTTTCTTTTGCTTCTGTATTTCACCAAGATGGAAACACAATTGCATGGAAAATAGAATGGTGGCACACTGCTTTGTCCTCTGATCTTGCAGGCCCCCTGCCCCAATATACAATGCTCATCTACCTAGCAAACTTCCATTTCAGTAGGGTGAGGAAATCACTCTGCTTTAATTCAGATTTTAAAGATAGTCTTTAAGGTACTAGCTCTTGGACTACAACTGGAGGAGATTCACTATCCCACTGACATGACAGCTACCTGCTGCCTGTGCAGATTGACACTGGCTGCTTCGGAAGCCATATTAGGACTGCCAATTAGAGCAGAAATAAAAAGGAAGCAACAAAGAACCTTCAACAATATGTCATGCACTCATGTCATATGTGTAAAGGTGGGAGAATCTGGGTAGCTGGTATGAAAATCAGAGCCATTTACAAGTATGCAAGAGTGTCCCTTTCCTATTTTCCTGGGTAAAACATTTCCTGTGTGAAAGATGCACAATAGTATTTTATGCTTTGAGATGTACTCATAAACATGTTATAGGCTTGTGTCAAAAAACATAATGGTCTGAGTCTTGGTGGGTAATCTCCATTAGAATAGCCTCATTGAATCAATGTGTCATACCTCACCCCCAGAGGACTCAGATGAGGAGGTGGAGAAGGCAGATTGCCAAAAAACTTCAGCTATCTCTGAATCCAAGGAGTTGAGGGCTGGAGCAGTCGAGGATCCTGCTCCCCCATAGGACTTGGCAGAGGCTGCAGATGCTGAAGACAGCAAGCTCCCATCCTTTGTTGAGAGAAAAATACCACACCCAGTGCCAGCTAAACACTGACCCAAGGCAGCTGTGGCCTTGAAGGAGCTGCTGATAAATATCCTGTCAGTTCTCTGTCATGTATATAATACCATGTATGTTATCCTTCTTATGGTACTATTGTGTTGTATATTCCCATTGAGTCATAACTGTGCCATCTATGCTTGGGAACTGAGTGAAATTAAGACATCTTGTATAAAACTTCCTCATGACATGTTCTAAACTCTTTTGCTAACCCAGAAATGTTCCCCATGCAGCAAAATAATTTTTGAAGCAAAAGATTTTCAATGGTAATCTATCCTAAATCAATCTAAGGGGCAATGTGGTTGTTAACAGATAGTTCTCTTCCCATTTCCCTTCTGGCTCTGAGACAGTAAGGCTGTAAGTCCTAAGCATATAAGTAACTATTTTTTATTAGAACTCTTGGGACTTAAATGTGTCTACACTATACTGTCATTGAAAAGTCATGGCCCCATCCAACAGAACTCTAGGATTTGTATTTTGTTGAAATTCGTTAGGTTTGCATTTCCCTCCCTTTTGTACCTCATAAGGTGGGCAATGGCACAAAACGCATCTTGTCTTTGAAATCTGTACATTTCTGAGGCATCTGATGTGTTCCAAGGAAGAAGAAAGACACACAAAAACATTGGGAAAATGTACACAGTTAAAATTGTATGTATTTGAAATATAATTTACTAATGAGGAAAATGGATAAAATCTATATTTTAGGAAAATTACATACCACAAAATTAATGTTTACATTACAGACTGATCTGTGGAAAAATTGAATCAAGCCACACCCTGACCAAATTCTGTCACATAAAAACATTGTGCAACAGAGTTATCAGGTCCTGGAAAATGGAATGAAGTGTCTCTGTACAAACCAATCTCCCCTTCAGACATCTTGGGGAGTCTTGTAGCTGAAAGGCTGGATATAAATCTACACAATACATATGGAAATCACATTATATAGCTCTTGGAGGGTGGAATAGCCAGTTACTTCATTTTTCTATTTCTCAAGATGCAGATCTCATCTCCTTATGATGGACCATCACAAACTGAAACACAGGTCATAAAGAAAATATTTCATATGATAGAGAAATATTGTAAAAGAAAATGAGTATGATATTTCTGCTTATTTGGATGGCAATTTGGGATGTTTCATGCTACCAATGAAAGGAAAAGAAAAGAAGAGAACAGAAAAGAAAAGAAAGGAAAAGAAGTTTGGGCTTCATACATGTAAAGGTCCTAAAATTATTTCTAGTAATAAAATGCTGCTAGCCATATGAAAGTAATACCTCTTAAAGGAGAGTATGCTTAACAGTAAGGAACATACTTTTAAGGCAAAAGGTCTCAGATTAAGTTCCTGGCAACTCCAATGAAACAAGTCAGCTAAAGTCAGTGACACTGCTTTAATTATGTTAAGAAAATGGCATACCTATGACCTATGTGGTCTCTCTTTCTTTAACAAAAACAATCATAGGGAATACTTGTATATATCCAGATTAGGGTCATGAGGAGACGGTACTAATTTTTGCCACAGACAGTACTTTTGTTAGGACAAACAGCAGTTGTGAGGAATATATTGCAATTTTATACAGATTTTATATGTCAGTTGGACTAGATAAAAAAATAAATAAGAAGAGATACACAAATAAACATGCATCTGGGATATTAATTAAAAAGAAACAGTAAAAGAAACAGTAAAAACAATATTAAAAAGAAAAGAAGTCAGAAAAAAAAGGATCCTCCCCCATTTCCTGCAAGAAACTTTGACAGAGAGGAGGAAGGTGCCGGTGACAATCTCAACAATTATTTTGTGGTATTTTTTCTGTCCAAAATTTCCTCTTTGGAGGAAAAGATTTTTAAAAAATTGTACGGTGTTAACATTGCAACAGATTTGGGAACAACTGACAACTGGAGTTTTCTTGATTAGAGTTTGGAAAAATTATTTTTGGGGACTAAAACTCCCCCAATCCCCAGTCAATATGAGGATTCTGGGAGCCATAGTCCCCCAAATATTTTTTTCTAAGCTCTGCTCTTGATATAAAGATGCACAGAGGAAAAGGGCAAAAAAAAAAAATGACTTGAGAATTCTTGAGATTTAAAGCTTCGGTCGCATGAGCATACATGAACACCTCAGCCATGACAGTAATAAACAAACACTTCTTGAGTTAATGCCAGATTAAGGAACACCTTCAAAAACCACTGGAGAAAAAAAAAAGGCTGCAAAGACATTTTGGAAAGCAACATGGAACTACATCCACTCTAAAGGTCCAGTTAGGAAGACCCCTTTAAAATTACATATACAGTGGGCCCTCAGTATCTGCTAGAATTTGGTTCCAGGACCCCTCGGTGGATACCTAAATTCATGGATGTTCATTCCACTATGTATAATGGTGCAGTAAAATGGTGTTCCTTAGATAAAAGGGCAAAATCAAAGTTTGTTTTTTGGATTTTTATTTTTTTCCACAATTTTTGGTTGGTTACAGATGTTGGGGAATTGAGAGATTTTGTAGTAATAAGTCTCCCAACCAGCAGAGTATTTTGTAATGCACAGGCAGAAGCTGAACAGATCACGAGCCCCACTTCATCATCTCCACCTCAGCCACACTTAATCTAGCTCAAAATAAACACAGTTTGGTTAAAAGTAGTTTACACAAGTTCAAATTCTTGAAGAAAGGTAAGAAGAAATTAAGCTGCCACATGCTTATAGGGAGGCATGCTTGTCAGAGGATCGGAGACCACATGCTTGCAGGGAAGCTGAAGAATAAAAGAGAAGAGAAAGAAAACATGCAAGGGGAAGTGGGTGTTGACCAAACAACAGGAAGTTTACTCTAGGCAGTCCCCTCTATGCCTACAATACACATGCAAACTAACTAGCCAGTGAATTAAGCATGCCAGGTTACCACTCCCAACAGTGGATACACAATAAATGGATATGGAGGGCCAACTGTAGCTGGTATTAACTCAGCAGCATATAGATTGGAGTGGGAAGTGCAGCTCTGCAAATATTATTAGATTGCAACTTCCAGTGTTCCTTGCTGTGGAGTGTGCTGGCTGGGACTGATGGAAACCGCCATTGGGCATCTGGGAGCTACATTTTTGCCAACCCTTATATTGATGAAATGAGTGAAACCAGTTAAATGGAACAGTGCACAAGGACAAGTAGCAGGACCAAAGATCATATTCCTTACGAACAGCTACCATGCTCCAGATCGCGTGTTGTCTGGATCTCTCTTAAAATTCTGTGAAGGAAATGGCATCAGTCGCATAGGGACAGTCGTGATGGGGGTGGTTCACCCCCAGTGGCAATTTTTTGGGGCATTCTGGCTCATAGCCATGCTCTCGCATACCACGGCCATGCACGCATGCACTGTGGCCATGCTTTTGTGCCGTAGCCTCGCCCGCTCCACGCACTCCAAGCTCCGCTGCTGAATGGCATGATAAATCTTCCCTACAAGCACTCAGTTTTCCTGTGAAGGATAGCTGTCTCATTTTAGATACTGTTGACTATATGCTGTCATAAAAGATGAGGAAGTTAAAGATGTCTCTGTTAAGAGTTGCAAATATGTGTCCTATAAATGGAACAAAAATAGCTCCCTCCTTCATGTGTTCACATAGAAGACCGATTGTGTTCACTGGGGATTATAGTTCAATAAACATGCTTAAGATTAGAGTCCAGGTAAAGAAAGGAAGAAAGCAAAATGGCATAGAAAATAAAAACAAAACAAAACCCAACAAATAATCTGCACTTGTCCCTGAGCACACAAATATTCATCTGAACAAACACACACTCCTGGTTAAAAACAGTCAAATACAGAATGATGAGACGAGTTTTTTAAAAAAATAACAAAATGATCATGTTACTTATGAGAGTAACACTGGTCTCTTCCATAGAATATTAAATGATGACAACGATGAACCTTTTACTATGTACAAATACATGAGAAATAATTTAATACAACAAAATTTAATAAAACAAAAATAGATGTTGTGCCAACTAATTCTCCCCTTGGAAGTCACCATCTTACACATAATTATGTATAGATTATTAAATCCAGAAAATAGAAAAAATCCACAATAACATACAGAACATATTGAAGAAAAGAGTTCATTTTCTTTCATTTATATGTTCATTATGTGTTTATGTATCCCTAGCTGCAGAAAAAGTTCTTTGGAGTTGAAAAGAAAACTTCAAGCAAAGGAAAAAACTAATCCTCACACATATTTCCTGCAATTCTTCTAACCTTTGACATTGGAATTCTTTTTTTTTTAAATTAAGGATTGAGATTGAAGTATAGGGTTATTCAGTCATAGGATTAACCATTGAGTACTATTTTCTTGTATTTCTGCAGGAATACAACAAAATGTCTCAAAACATATGGGGATATTGCAACAGCACCAGACTAGAGGGTAAAGAGTTGGTCTTAAGTTTGTGCCCCTGAGTCCAACTCTTGCTGTTAGACTTCTTTGACTGTTACAAAATTCCAATATGTAACTTCAGTGCAATGTAACTTCAGTGATTCTAGTTGGGCAGAATTCTGCAGAAGAAATTGGGGATCCACTAAGCAGGATGAACAGGAATGCCACCTCCTATCACGGCTGGATTATCACATTTTGGTGTAAGTGAAATTCTAAATGTTTCCATCTAAACAGAACGGACCATTCACTGATAAGACAACAGGTATACTTGAGTTAACAAAGCAAATGTGTTTCTGTGCATTACTTCTTTAACAGGGAATTTAATATTAGAAACAAACATAATGCGGAAAGACCAGGGATAGGATTCTGTACCACAAAGAGAAGGGTAAGTGAATATATGGACTTTTATGCCTGAAAATCCTCTTTAGAATCTGAATGCCTCTGCCAAATGAAATGATAGAAGTGACCACTAGAATAGGGATGGACAACTTTCCTGGGTCTGGGGGCTAATTTTGTGACTGTTGGATATAGTGGGGGCCACACAGATTGCCAATAAGCAGCTAAAATGGAACAAAGAAATAAAATTGGAAATGGCAGAAAATACACTGCTTGTTTTGAAAACAGATTCATTTGAGGTTAAACAGTTCAGGAGAGGGTGCTGCAGCCTATTTAAAGGGAGAAATGCCAGGTTCATACCTTGTCTGCTCCTGCAATAAGAGAAGGTTCTTTTTAGTGGACCCCCCCAAAAACTTTCCCATAGATGTTCATTTGCATTATTTTTATGGAGTTTTTATTCAGGAAGGCCTTCTAACTAACTTATTGTCCTCATTCACAGTATTGTATTTTTAATTATGGCTACATAGCCACTAAGTAGCTACACAAACAACTTATGTTATGGGACAACTATCAAAAACAGGGAAAGAAGGAAGAAAAGAATAGAGAAAAGAAATGTTTAATATGTGCATGTTCCTCCATGCACCAGGTTTGCTTTTGCTTCATTTTTTTTTAAATACTGTCAATCCTTTTGTTACCATTTCTCTTTCTCTCAGGTCATTTTAAATTTATTCTGGGCTCATCACTGGTGTGTCCTTTAGGAATAACCTGCATCCCAAAATCTCTACTGACAGAAGCTATGCAAAGCAAGTGAGACTTTACTGTCTCATTTGCTCTGTTTATTTTTCTGAAGGGCCCACACAGCAATTAAAGCTACAGTTCTTTATCATAATATTATTCTGTGTACTGTTGTCTGAGTATCACTGAACTCAAGCACCATTAAACTCAAAGGGATTTACTTTTGCACCAAACAATCTTAGGGAAACCTGTTTGAAAGTAGATCCCACTGAACACATGCAGGGATTTACTTTTAAGTAAATATTCATACAATTGTGCCATTGGGCCACAGTCCTAGGCACAGGTATGGGAGTACAACCACTTGAATTCAGTGGCAATTATTCCAGAATAAACACACATAGGGTATGATTTGGATTGGATTGGTACAAGGTCACACATCTCTAATCCCCTAGAAAGTTGACTGTAAAATTATAAGCACATATGAAAAACTGAAATGCATTCATTTATCTTATGTTGAATTCTTAGTTTCATGTATATATTTTTAAAAGTAAGCCAGCCCCACCTAGTGTTGAACAGAAATACAAGACTGAAATGCAGAATTTAGTTTAATTTTTCTTTCTTTTTTTAAATTAAGGGTGTTCAGACTTTAAATATAAATTGTATATCATGTAGTACCAATGGAATATTTATTATATTTGTTATAAATCAGTCATTATCTTTGATGAGACAATTTATTTTAACTAAAGAAGACATAAGTCTGAAATAAACACTGGACAACGTAGTGCATAGGGTTGGATGGCCATGGAGACCAGAGTTCAATTTCCACTCGATCATGGACATCCAGTGTATGACCTTGGGTCACACACGTACTCTCACCCACAGAAAACCCCATGATAGATTTACTTAAGGGTTGCCATAAGTAGAAATGACTTGAAGGCACACAACAACAAATATGAAAGTATATTGTATGGTGTTTCTAACTGTGTAACCATCTAGTTGTGTGCAATGTCTACAGCTGCAAAGATCCTTACTGCCCCTTTTCACACTGCAAAGAAGGAACAAAAGTAATCCCAAAGAATTTAAATTAGGCAGTAAAAATAAATCCTATGTTTTTGAGTTTGTGGTTTGTGAAATGGCTGATTAACTGCATAATGGTTTTCTTATTGCTAGCATCTGTGTGTTGCTTCACTAATTCTATTGCGAAGGGTTTCCCCTCGCTGAAGTGCAGACTGCTGCAATTACTTTAGGATAATTGTGTTTCCAGTGATGACTAGTTTGTTAGCTGTGCTAACATCCATGGCTGAAAGATGGCATTTTAAAAATAATTTATTTAAAGTGTATAAGTATGCCACAATGTACTTGACTACTGCTACCATGTGAAGGGGAGAAGTACAGAAAGGAGCCAGTTTCCTTCATATATATATCTACAATCTAGACATTTTCTAGAGTCTGTCCTATTCCATGCATATGCAAAGGTTTCTATTAAGCAACAGGGCACATTAGAGTCAAAACAATTTAAGCATTAAAGTATATAGTCATAAGATAAGAAGAAAGAATGGCAGTGCTGGATCAGATAAAAAGTCAATCTAGCTCAGTATTTTGTTCCCACAGAAGTCAACCAGATGCCACTAGGAGGTCACGGCAGGATATGAGGGCAACTGATAAGGTAGAAGGCAGTAGGAAAAGAGGAAGACCATATTCCTGGTAGATAGACTCAGTCAAGGAAGCTACAGCCCTGCTAAATACTTATTAGAGATGGTATGCATCTCAAAACTAGCTGCAAGCCCTGAGCAGGACTGTAGATGACAGGGAGAGTTTAAGGGCTCCCATTCACAAGGTCTCCATAAGTCAAAGTCGACTTGAGGGCAATTAATAAGAACAAAGTGTCATCATATCCTCCAGCAACTAGTTTTGAGATGCATACCATCTCTAGTAAGTATTTCCCCCCCCAAATCTGAGGAGTTCTGTAGACAGGATATCCTCCAAAGCAGCCCATACCAAATGCCAACAGTTTTGTTAATGAAAGACCAAGTGAGATAAATTGGATGTCCTGGTATTGTAGACAAGTCTTTTGTTCTCAGACTGAAATCAACTCTGCTCTTTTCAGTTCATTCTCAGAGGCTTAATGGTGTGAAGGAATTCCATGATGTTTAGTATAATTCCTCTGTCAAATGGTTTGAAGAATTTTCCTTGATTGCTCAGAAGATAAGTACATTTAGTGGGTTTCAGACACTCTGTGGTGTTTAAGTGGATAGCTGCTCTATAAACCTTTATAAGTAAAATATTTATAGGTAATGTTAAGTGTTTCATAGTGATTCACACTGCTACTCTGATCATGATCACAAGTCATACTACACCAAATAAGATTTATTAGGTTACATGCCAACCACCTGAACACTGAAATGATAATTCATGCTTGTTTTGTACATAAATTTTTGCAGTGACCTGGATAGGGTTTCCAGATGTCCCTTATTATAAAGGATATCCCATATTTGAGGGAGAGCCAGTATGGTGTAGTGGTTTGAGCACTGAAATATGACCCTGGTGACCCGGGCTTTAGTCCCTGCTTGGCCATGGAAACTCACTGGGTGACCTTGGGTGGATCACACACCCTTAGCCCCAGAAAACCCCACAATAATTTTGCCTTAGGGTCACCAAAAGTTAGAAATGTCTTGAAGGCACACACCACCACCAACACACTGGCGTAGGGATGGGGGGGCAATGGAGGCGGTGCGCCTTGGGCGGCACTTTTTTGGGGGAAGTGCTGCTCCTTGTCTGCCTCCCTGTATGCCGTATCCCTGCCCATGCCCCTCCATGCCCACCTCTACTCCACTTGTGCTAAGCTTCACCACTGCACCAACAACATATTTGAGGTCTGGAAAGCTTGTTCCTCATCAGTCTGGCAGGTGTCCCATATTACAAGGGATGTCTCCTTTTTGAGGGTTAGAAACCTTTTCCTTTTACATAGACTTAACAGGATGCCATAACATCCTACATGTTTTGAATATGGGATCTTCATAAAAACAGAAATGTGTACATCATGTAATTTATAAATACAGGCAGTATGTTAATTTTTTTCAGAGAAATATATTGCTAAGTTGAGTGAAATCAGTACTTTCATTTGGTTTTTAGGTAGAGCACAAACTTGTTAATAGCTACTTCCTGATTGTCAAGCTTGCATGCCATGAAACCTGGAGGCACAGGTTTCTAATCTTTGTCTTATTAGGGAAGGTGAAGACTTCTTGGATAGGGCAGAGAGGACCTTCCTGAAGACTGGATATGCAGAGGAGCTGCCAGATGAGGAAATCAATTCCGTGAGCCAGGAAAGCGATGCTTGGAGGAATGTCACACGCAGAAGTAGAAGGGCCAGGAAGGAAACAGAGACTCTCAAACTACAGAATCGCTTCAACGTTCTTGGTGCTATGAAAGATGAGGAACACCAGAAGGAGGGAACAGAACATCAGCAAGAAGGAATCCAACTTCGGCAACTGGAACTTGAACACCAACAGGACAGCATCCAACATCAGGAAGACCAGCACTCCCAGCCTCAACACAATGCCCAGGCAATCCTGGAAGAATCTGCTTGTCGAAGAACCCCGGACAGGCCTCAGAGGAGGCGAGTTCTGGTGGTTGGGGACTCCTTGCTCAGAGGAACCGAACCAGCAGTTTGCAAACTGGACAAGCTCAATCGAGAGATCTGCTGTCTTCCTGGGGCCAAGATAAACCACGTAACAGAGAGGCTAGCCAGGCTGGTCAAGCCCACTGACCGTAAGCCCCTCGTTTTGGTTCACGTTGGAACCAACGACACGGTGAAGCGCAGCTTTCACCACATCACAAAGGACTACGAGCTTATGGGGAGAAAGCTTAAGGACCTTGGTGCACAGGTGGTCATTTCATCAATCCTCCCTGTTCAAGGATATGGTGCACGAAGGGAAAGGACAATAGTAGAGGTCAACAGCTGGCTCCGCACATTTTGCCACCAGCAACAGTGTGGCTTTTTGGGTCATGGCTTGAAATTCCATGAACATGGGCTTCTGGCAAGGGATGGGCTGCACCTCACAAAACTTGGCAGGAACGTTTTTGCAAACAGTCTCACAAGGAGGATTAGGAGGGCTTTAAACTAAGTACAGCTGAGGAGGGAGACAAGATTATTCAGGACAAGGACTCAGCAAGTGCAGGGGAAAAAGGCCCAAATGATATTGGCCAAGTAGGAATAGCATCCAATCGTGGGAGGGGTGGAAACAATGCTATGGGACTTGCAGGAAGGGCACGGGGACTTAAGTGTCTCTACACTAATGCACGGAGTATGGGAAACAAACAAGATGAATTTGAACTCCTAGTACAGCAAAATAAATATGATTTGATAGGCATCACTGAGACCTGGTGGGATGAGTCTCATGATTGGAATGTAGGAATAGAGGGGTATAGCCTATTTTGTAGAAATAGACCAAATAAGAAAGGAGGAGGAGTAGCCTTATATGTCAAGGATGTTTTCACCTGTGAAGAGATCCACGGCTTGAACACCGGAAGCCAGGTTGAGAGCATCTGGGTAAGAATTAAGGGAGCGAGAAACAATAGGGATATTATAGTGGGGGTTTACTACAGACCTGCAAGCCACGCTGAGGACCTCGATGGCGCTTTCATAGACCAAATGACTGCACATTCAAAAAGGAGAGATACAGTAATAATGGGAGATTTCAACTACCCGGATATATGTTGGCAGTCAAACTCTGCAAAGGCGGCAAGGTCCAGCAAGTTTCTTGCTTGTCCTGCAGACAATTTCATGGTCCAGAAGGTGGAAGAGGCGACAAGGGGATCAAATATTCTGGATCTGATCCTGACCAACAGGGAAGACCTTGTTAATGACGTAGAACTGGTTGGATCTTTAGGAGAGAGTGACCATGCCCTATTAGAATTTGGCATTCAGTGGGGAAGAGAAGACAAGTGTAGCCAGGCACTTGTCTTAGATTTTAAAAAAGCAGACTTCTGTAAACTGAAGGAGCTGCTGGCTGAAATCCCGTGGTCAAGAATAGTCAATGAGAAAGGAGTTCAGGATGCATAGGAGTTCTTTAAAAGGGAGATACTGAAGGCACAGGCTAAAACTGTGCCATTAAGGAGGAATAATGGAAGGCATCTGAACAAACCGGAATGGTTGACTAAAGAGCTCTCAGCTGAGCTAAGTGTTAAGAAAAACATGTACAGGAAACGGAAGAAGGGGGAAATCACCAAAGAAGATTATAAGCAAGTAGCCAGGAGATGTAGGGAGAAGGTCAGAAAGGCTAAAGCACAGAACGAACTTAGGCTGACCAGAGACATTAAAAACAATAAAAAGGGCTTTTTTAAATATGTCCGCAGCAAAAGGAAAAAGAAGGAGATGATAGGGTCACTGCGCGGGGAAGATGGTGAATTAATAACAGGAGGAAGAGAAAAGGCAGAACTCCTCAACACCTTCTTCGCCTCAGTTTTTTCCCAAAAGGATAAAAACACTCAACTTGGCGGTTGGGGAGCAGGTGAGGAAGTGGGGGAAATGCAGCACAGAATAGATAGAGAGGTAGTACAGGAATACCTGGCCACACTGGATGAATTCAAGTCTCCAGGGCCAGATGAATTGCATCCTAGGATTTTAAAAGAACTAGCAGAGGTCATTGCGGAACCTCTTGCTATAATCTTTGAAAACTCTTGGCGGACAGGAGAAGTTCCGGCAGACTGGAGGAGGGCAAATGTTGTCCCCATCTTCAAGAAGGGAAAAAGAGGACCCAAATAATTATCGCCCAGTCAACCTGACATCAGTACCTGGAAAGATCCTGGAGCGGATCATCAAACAGTCAGTTTCTAATCACTTAGAAAACAATGCCGTAATTACGAAAAGTCAACATGGATTTCTCAAAAATAAGTCATGCCAGACTAATCTTATCTCTTTTTATGATAGAGTTACTTGCTTGATAGATGAAGGGAATGCTGTGGACATAGTATATCTTGATTTCAGTAAGGCCTTTGACAAAGTTCCCCATGAGATTCTTGCAAAGAAGCTAGTAAGATGTGGATTGGACATGGCTACTGTCAGGTGAATTTGTAACTGGTTGACTGACCGTACCCAAAGGGTGGTCACCAATGGCAGATTCTCATCCTGGAGAGAAGTGACTAGTGGGGTGCCACAGGGTTCTGTCCTGGGCCTGGTGCTGTTCAATATCTTCACTAATGACTTGGATGAAGGAACTGAGGGCACGCTGATCAAATTTGCAGATGACACCAAATTCGGAGGGGTTGCTAATACGCCTGATGACAGGATCAAAATTCAAAAGGACCTGGACAGATTGGAGAGCTGGGCCAAGGCTAACAAAATGAATTTCAACAGAGAGAAATGTAAGGTCCTACACTTAGGCAGAAAAAATGGTATGCAGAAATATAGGATGGGGGACACGTGGCTGGCTAACAGTACGTGTGAAAGGGATCTAGGAGTCTTCAGAGACCACAAGCTGAACATGAGTCAGCAGTGTGATGCGGCAGCCAAGAAAGCCAACGCAATTCTTGGTTGCATCAATAGGAGTATGGTGTCTAGATCGAAGGAGGTATTGGTACCACTTTATTCTGCATTGGTTAGACCTCATCTTGAATACTGCGTCCAGTTCTGGGCACCCCAATTCAAGAAGGATATGGATAAGCTGGAGCAGGTCCAGAGGAGGGCAACCAAAATGGTGAGGGGCCTGGAAGCCATGCCCTATGAGGACAGACTTAGAGAGCTGGGTATGTTTAGTCTGCAGAAGAGAAGCTTGAGAGGGGACATGATAGCCATGTTTAAATATTTGAAGGGATGTCATGTTGAGGAGGGAGTGGGCTTGTTTTCTCCTGCTCTTGAGACCAGGACAAGGAGCAATGGATGCAAGCTGCAGGAGGGGAGATTCCACCTGAACCTCAGGAGGAATTTCCTGACAGTCAGGGCTGTCCGGCAGTGGAATGTGCTGCCACGGAGTGTGGTGGAGTCTCCTTCGTTGGAGGTTTTTAAGCGGAGGCTGGATGGCCACTTGTCGGGAGTGCTTTGAGGGTTTTCCTGCATGGCAGGGGGTTCGACTGGGTGGCCCTTGTGGTCTCTTCCAACTCTACATTTCTATGATTCTATGATTCTATGAATTTTGACTGGCTCTTATGGCTCTTTTGAAAACCTGACAACATTAAACTTGAGATCAGTAGCAATAGATCACTAGGCATTTTAGTGTATACTGAAGGAAGAATAAGTTGAAGAAAGTAATGTTATCAATTTCTCTCTCTTTTGAGCATCTTCAAAGACATTTAATAGCTAAGAAGAGTTAGTGACAGAAAAACTACATGTACCAAGGAACAATGTATAATTTTGGGAAATACAGGACAGTTCTTACATTTGGGTTGTATAGCATAAATCTCCCACATGGAGTTATGTGTTGATTATACTACATAGCACTTTTGTTGAATGGCAATATTCAGCACCAGCTTTGTGCCAGTAAATGCACAACTGAGGTGTACTACTGTCAATATCAGAAGGGCAGATGAATACAAATTGGCCAAAATGTGCATCTACCTGTGCAACAGTACCACATATACAACTTTGTTTCCATGACCTTGAATTCAGTATGGTTGTCACATTACTCTAAGGAAACGTAAGAATGCATAAGATACCAACACGATTCCAGTCCCAAAAAGTAACTTTTCCAATACTTTCCAATTGTTTTGCACTTCCATAAAGAAGTATGATTCTGTAAAGCTGAGTTTCATGGGATTGACCTCATTATTCCCCATATACAGTAATATATCATGATTTCTAGTGCTAATTCTAATGTTTGAAGGACTGCACCTCCCTATATGAGCCTGTCCATACCTCAAAATCTTCTGGAGGTCCTCTGCAGAAGGCCTTCTCTCTGTCACTTCACCTTCCCAAATACACCTGTTGAGGAGCTGGGCCTTCTTGGTGGCTGCTCCCAGGTTCTGGAACTCACTTCCTAGACAGGTGAGACTGGTGCCCTCCCTGCTATCCTTTTGTAGGCACATGAAGACCTTTTTGTTTTGGTAGGCCTTGGAGAGCTCATAAGGGAAAGGCCTTTCATGTGCTATGTTGCTTTTATTTGTTGTTCTTTTTAATGGTTTTAATGTTTTATTTGTTGTTCTTTTTAATGGTTCTTTTTAATGGTTTAATTGTTTTATCTCTGATACCACACTTATCTGACTCTTTATATCCAATGAAACTCTGTCGTAACTCACTCTTGTGCAATTGAATAGTATGTCCAATAAAATGTCCCATGGCTTTATATGCTTTATGATTTGTACTGATACTCTTGGCAGTATTTAACATCTTACTTGAAGCCAGCCATTTAAAAATGCACTAAGATCGCGCTGAGTAATCTATTTTTAATTTTTTGATTTCCACTAAAGAGACACTAGAGGGCATTAATAGTTCTGTTTAAATTCAGCTCCTTTCAGCATCTTGTATTATTAACAAAAAATGAAAGATTCTCATTTATAGGACAATGCTAGTGAGGTGAGTGAATGTGCATTTTTAACATTTAAATAATAAGAAATAGTAAGTCAAATTATTAGTTATATGTAAACATACCATGTAAAGAAACATGAAATGGTAGATGTAAATGATGTTATCTTCAACCAAGTTTACTTCTTTCTTCACAGCATCTTTACATATCTCCACAAGAGGGCATAATAGAGTTCAAAAGCACTGTCTCTTAAATGTGTCTTAATTTCAATATACAAAAAAGATACTTATTTAATACTGAGCATTATATAAGTCATCCACTGCCTATGTACCCAGAAGTGACATTGGGTCATGTTCATGCATAGGCTGGCTAAATAAGAAGAGTAACATCATTTGTCAAAGTTTGACAAAGTGTTCACGAAATATTAATATACAACATGGTGTCTATAGGTCAAAAGTTGTGTAGGTCATTCACTCACAAATTTTCTTTTTAAATCTGTGTTGTAACTTGCCTTGGGTCTTGTACAAGGAGAAAGGCATGCTACAAATTCATTAGAGAAGCAAATGAAAAGTAATCATTCAACTTTGAAAACAGTTATGCTTGTGGTTTTCAAAGAGCTTAGAAAAGTGATTTTTTTGGACTACCAGATTCTGCCAACCAGTATGGTCACTGGTTGAAGGTTGTAGTTAAAAAAAAAGTAACTTTCCCATACTCCATACCCCACAGGGCTGCTAAAGTGATGAAATGGAGACAGCTTCTCTATTTTTGATGGCTAGGTAGAAGAGGCAATTTCACCAGATGTTGCTTGCCACCTGGTGTGTGACAACCACTGCTTGCTGAAATTCCTTTTGTGCACAACCATTAAAAGTACAGGAACCCCTTCCAAGTTTTCAATGTGGCAATGCTAAAAGACTTGGAAAATTTTTGAACTGCAGCTCCTAGAATGTCTCAGCCTGGCCAGTGGTCATGTTAGCTGGAGTATTCTGGGAGATTTGAACAAGTAATCCATCTAAGCTTTGCCCCATGCGCACACAACACATGACAGACAGACACACAAACAGATGAGCCGGTCCATTCATTATTGAGCAGCTTCTGGGGGAGGACTGGTTTAAAGTATAAGAACTGAGGTTAACCGGCTTAGGGCTCATTCCTTCCCAGTTATTCCATCTCTTGGCAGAAATAGTGGTAGGAAGCAACAACAGCAGCCTGGGACTCAGAACTGGTTCAAGGTGTCTAACAGATGCCCACCTTTGCCAACTGTTCGCTTTGAGTCTTTACGCAGAAACAGATGGTATTTCTGTAGCTTTATATAGACATGGGATGATTCCCTTCAAAACAAGGCTTTGGTCAGGCCTACGAGTTCTTCAAATAAAAGGGGGAAAATTCGTATATATTGAAGTGGTTGTGAACTTTTCCTCACAGCTGTTCTAATAATATCTTTATGAAGGAATCATGTGGGCATAACAAATTATAAGATTCCTTCTGCATTGGTGCTACTGGTAGTCACATAATTCACTTTTCCCATTCATGTTCCCTTTCTACAGACAATGCTGGAAGTAACAAGGAGGTGGCTCCCATAATGTTGCTATAGGGATACGAGTACTGACTCATACTTATCGTATCAGATCAAAGCAGCAAAAGCACTGTCTCATTAAGTGATGTGTGATCAAGTAATATTACCCATTTGAAAGATAGAGAGCTTTAAGTATTAGAAATATGACCTAGTGAGGAAACCAATAGAACTGAGATGCTTTTGAGCTGTTGGAGAAGCAAAAGGCAGCTGGAAGAGTGGCAAACAAAAGTGAGATTGTTAGTGCATTTCTATTTTTCTCTGGGAACTTCTCATTTTGTTTTCATTGACAAAGATTTAAAAATTTCAGTTTTGTTGAAAAATGGGACTGCTTTTAAAATACATATCAAAACCTTAAAGATGTAAAAGCCTCAGCATTAGCACCTATCCTGAAACGAATGTATCAACTTGGTTAGATGCAAAGTGGTTTCTTTTTATCCTATACAAAAATTCGATATTGTAAACTATGTTAATACATTATTTTAAGAAACATTCCAAAGGATATTCCTACTAGACCTTGGAGAAGTTACCTTTATGGGCATGTAATTCCCAGAATCCCCCAGCCAGCATAATTGCTGATATTATCCTGGCTGAGGGCATCATGGGGGCTGCAGTTAAATAAAAGAGCTTTTCCAAGATCTGTTCCTACTCAGAACAAGTCCTGCTCTGATTTGTGTTGTCAGTTAGCTTGCTAGTTTAGCTTGTCACTTTATCTCTGTGTAGAGAAAATGGCACCATTTGTCACACCAGCTGACTAAAGAATTATTTTCAGATGAAGAAATTAAAGACACATGTTGTCCTGATCCAGTGAAATCAGTGACAGAAATGCCTTTGGCTTAAATAGAGTGCATGCTTAAAAAAAAGAAAAGAAATGAAAAAAGTGTATTTAAATTAACCAATAAACCAATATGATAGTATTGTTCTAGATAAAAGGGTAGTAAATGTAAAGGCTCCCACCTCCCAAGGTGAGTGAGAAAGCAATATCCCTATTTGATGTGTGACCATGACTAAAAGAAACTTTTAAAAGATGACTGTCTCTTAACTTAAAATACATGCTGTTGATGAGGTGGAACCCTCTAATGTCACACTAGCTAATACAGTACCATTAACTGAGATTGGTTACACTTCACTGAGTGAAACCACTGAGTGAGCAGAGATCAAACTCTCTCAATATTTTTTTTTAATATATCCCTTTCTTCTCTAGAAAGCAAGAGGAATTGCCTAGAATCTGGGATGTTGGCCAAGAAACACTTGACATAGACTGGCCCAAAATAATCATTTTGTATATTACTATTCAGCATTGATTCAGCTGTATGATTATAATATTCATAACAATTATTTCCTGGCCAAGCGCTGTTACTTTAGTGTACTTTTATGGAAATCAGTGGGCTTTGCTTTTCAGTCATTCTACTGGGATTAAGGTATAATCAGTTCTTACCTTTTTCTCTACAATTGTGTGGGTACACCCTCTTCAGATGTATGGGTTCAAATGTATGGATTGCTTCTGTAGTAATTTTTCTTTCTCTGTGTCTTTATCACCTTATTGTTCCTTATATTTTTCAGCATCCTACTGCTAAGATATTCCCCTGTTTAAAAACAAAAGATTAATAACAACCTGGAAATTATCCAGCATAGGAATTGTGACAAAGGAAGCTAGGAACATAAGGCTAGGATCATAAATCATAATTTTTGGCAGGATTGTATTCTAAATTCTCATGATCTAATGTATTATTACATTATAATTACCATTATATGCTGTCATTCTTCCAATAAATTCAGGACAGATCGTATGACTATTTGCAATGGGACGAAGGGACAGGGATGGCTATTTACATTTCTGAAAAATAAACATGTTAAATACCTTCATGCAATTACTATCCCATCCAGTTTGGCCCTTCTCTGCAACTGGGGGAGATCTGTATTTAAATATGCAAAATGGCTGCAATCATGTTCTACTAATCTCATCTAGTTTGTCCTTCAGCTGTGACGCTGTTGAAATCTTTGCAACTGGGAATATGGGAATATGACAGATCTCATTCTCCATAGTATTATTTACTTCTTGTGAATGAAGAAATAGGATTTTCAGGTTTTGTTTTTACCTCCAGTTCAGTGACAAACTTATTGGTTCCGTCATAGACTTCTGCTGGTCTGAAAGGATATATTTGAAACAATATTGCTGCAAAATTGATGGTGGTGTGGTTCCATCTGCATCTTCAGAGCTTAGGACCATTCCATTCTAAACAAGAGAGCCAAACAGTCTGCCTCTTTTCTTAGCTATCAAAAATATACATTCTGTTAAAGAAATCAAGGTATAACAAAAATAACATTTAGTAGCAACACTAAGCTACTAGACATTACTCACATAGATCATATCTCGAAGGTCTATGGTACACAAATGTTAACATTTGAATAATCCCTTCTGTAGTAATCACCTGAGATGGGGCCATATCTCTAGGAACTGTAGGGCTACCAAGAATTCTATACAAGGGAAAAAGGTTGCAAGAGCTTCAATAGAAATTTTAACATATGATATGCTTTAAATTTTATAGTTTCCTATCTAATCTTAAACTTAACTTATTAAGCTGCTTTTAAAATGTATTATATCTAATTAATTACATGTTGTGTTTTATTTTATTATAAATATTTTTATTTCTAAGTTTTTATCCCCATGTAGAATGAATATAACGTATATAGAAGTTATACATTGTATGTAACAAGTGTTTTGCCTCATGGTTTGTTGACTGCAATAAAGGCTTGACTGAGTGACTGACTGATAGATCACATGGTAAGAAAATTTTCAACAAAAAAGACAGCAGAATGTTGAAAATAAATCATGAGAGACAGGACCTCTTGAGTGGTGGCATTTTGACCGTGGAGGAGACCCTCTGCAAGATCCTTATTGCCAGACTCTGAAAACATATTCTGCTGTAGTTTCTGTTATAGGCTGCAGTTCCAAAAACTAGGGAATAATTTTCAGGTCTCAGGGAAACACAGCATGAAAATATGAAGATTATTGTATCTACAGCTAAAAAAGAAGTTTTTTTCTCCAGTCACAATCTCATATAGAACCCCTA
This sequence comes from Iguana delicatissima, assembly GCA_948472985.1. Classification (NCBI taxonomy): domain Eukaryota; kingdom Metazoa; phylum Chordata; class Lepidosauria; order Squamata; family Iguanidae; genus Iguana; species Iguana delicatissima. Next base: position 1,321,963 of record CAOKZL010000572.1, on the reverse strand, counting down.
CCAGCCACCCCTAGAACCCTAGAGTTCCAGGGAATCTTGTTTGAGAAACCGTAGATTAGAGAGTGCTCTTTGCTGCTCTGCATAGGGCAGCTAAATAGCTTGGGCTATGTTCTTAAAAACAGATCTGTGTTCATTGTGTATGCAGAGCAATGAATAACCCTGCAGTGTTGTGAGGATTCAAACATCAATGGCAGAAGCAAGAACAACAATATTCAGTTGTATGGATTCCATAGCACAACCCAGCAGGAACTTCTGTGCAAATGAACAAATTACAAGGAGCTACAGGTATATATGGATAATAATGATATGTTGGAAAACACCTTGTTAATGTCAAGAGCACATGCACAATGTCCATTTTGATACACGTACATTTGTTACACACATTGGGAAGCTGTACTTGATAATGTTTATACACAGCCAAATGGACAAGTGTGTGTTAATAGCACATAAATTAAATGTTCAGGGTTCAAGTAACTTCTTTATCCAGAAATTATATGCAGTAAAGACTTGTGATATGTAAGGGTCCCTTATTAGTTCAGATGACTGCTTTTTAGCACCTTTTCCAGACTGAAAAGACATTTTACATAGGGCTTTTCTGCAATACACTGTTATAGTGCTATTATCCTGTGGAATCCTTGGGGTCTGCAGTTTAGGGATGTACATTTAGAATTCTCAGCCAGAGACCTCTTTGGGCTCAATAAACTACAAATCTCAGGATTCCACAGGATGTTGAAAGTGGAATAATAGCACTACAACAGTTTAGGGCACAAAGGCCCATAGTTAAATGATATACAACATAACTTATCATGATTGCTTGATATCCCATTCTTTCTTCCTTCCCATATTTTTATACCCAGAGGTCCACAAATTTTGATATTCACTGTATGGACAGTTCATGGCTGGGGGGCATTTCACTCTGCCACTTTGGGTTGAGTTCTTTCTACTCAGACCATAAGTTGCCCCAACAACATTCACAGTGAACCGCAATTTCTGCTCGACACTATTCCTGCCACTCGCTACAACATGAGGAGGGATAGAATCTAATTCCTGGGGTAACTCTGTTGGCTAAAAAGCATCAGAGATCAGAGTGGCATTGAAAGGAGTTCTTGGTCTTATCCCAAGTCTAGAGAAATGTGAAACATGTCTTTGACCTCATGTTGGGCTTGTCTGTCTCTCCACTCCACATTAAATATTCACTTGGGTCAGCTGGCAGGGGCCTTTGGATCTCCCTCCCATGTCTTTCTTCAAATATGGTTGCTAAGTATACTGAAGCTAATAATATTATTCAGTGCTTAACTCAATGGGACTCATTAATATGTCACACCCCATTCAGACATATAAATGAATGATGACTCCTTGTATTTCTATTTAATAGCCCCTAGTATTATTTTGTATAGTTAATACTCTTTGGTTGTATAGTCATGGGATTTATGCACCCAGAAAATTTATTTCCCTCTTCTATATATTGTCATCTGGGCACAATATATAAATTTAGATTCCTTTCTGCATTCTCTTTAATCTTTTAATCTCTCTTCATAATCTCTTAATATTTCCTAGTGATTAATCTCCCAGTCACAGCACACCCCTTTCTCCCGGCACTTGAAAAGACAGCTAGGCTCTGTTACTAATAGATCATTTAGTTTATGCTTGTAAGGTCATTATAATGAAATATAATCAGTATGTTTTACCCTTTGAAAACTCAGGGATTTTATTCTATTTTGCCCATTCATATTCCTCATGGAGCCACATAGCCTCTTCTAGGATCTTAGATGTGTGTGTGTGTGTGTATGTGTGTGTTCTTTCCTGCCAAAGACACTCACCTTATTCTCATAGACATGAAAAGGTAGTGAAAACTAATGCTTTCAGACTATTTGACTAGAAAAACTTTCTATGCCCTTTTCAAATAGTTCTCACTGAGTTAATTATTTTTGTGCACAGAGAACAATGATTGTAAGTATAAAAGAGAGTGTAAGTAGAGGGATGTAATTGTAATACTATTACAAAGCACTGTGAGTTGAACTATGGCCATTTCCACACCACCCTCCCAACCTGCCATGGGGACAGGAAAAGGATAGGACCGTGAAAATGGTTCTACATGATGTTGTCGCAGTCCTGTCCTTCTCCCATCTCCAGGCAGTGCAATCATGGATTAAATCATTGATGGGTTTTCCCTGGTCTTTTCCGCACTTTGCGGGAGAAATGGGGCAGTCCGTTACTCACCGGACTGGCACGCTCCCCCGACGATCCATGATGATCCGGAGCAGTGCACGCCCGCGCTACACACTCTCCAGAGATGAAAATGGAGGCTTCCGGTTGGCGGAGGCTCTCCACCAACTGGAGAAGCTCGCCAGCCAGAAGCCCATCCCCGGAAGATCTGCAGCCTCGCGCTGGTGCGAGCCTGCAAATCTACACTTAGGGCAGCGACGGACTGGGGTGCGCTGGGCTATTGAAAGTCCTCTTTTAATCTGTCTTTCAATAGCATAGGGAACCACCAGTTCTGGGCGTTCCGGAGCGGGCTGAAGTCTGGACAAACATTAAGTAGTCCGGACCGGGTCGCCCCCAAGTGTAAATGTCCTCGCTGGAGGATGCGCCGCCCCATTTTAAATATAAAATGCGAAAAAGGCCCCTGTCAGTGACCCACGATTGTGCTACCATCATGGATTTACCCGTCCTGCAGAATCCTGGGAAATGCAATAACTGTGCTTCCTGCTCCAGCGCAGTCTGAGAAGGTACCTGGCTGCACTGAAGAAGGAAGAGCTGTGGCCATGGTGCTTCCTTCATGATGCCTTCAGTTGATGCTGGAATCCTCACCAGAGGACTCTGCGAAAAAGTAGGGCATGGAAATGGCCTATATTTAGAATCTCCCACAATTTTAAACTTGAAAATCTTTACCTCTATTCCTTCCCTAGAGTTTGGGTCAAATTATTACTTGCTTTACTAACATAGCAGCAGCAGAAAGAGTTACCTGCATGAGTCCTTCATTTTTTACTGTTATAGCACTATGATTTCACTGTTACAGTTATGATTCCATCCTGTGGAGTCCTAGGATTTACAGTTTAGTGATGGATGTTTAGAATTCTCAGCCAGAGCTCACCAAATTACAAACCCAAGGATTCCGCAAGACACATCCATGGCAGTCAGAGTGCAATCACAGTACTATTACTGTATAATGTGAAAGATCTTCCTGTAGCATCAACAGGGATTGTGATTGTGGAAGAGGTGTCATTTCTCTCTAGCCTTCTTGCTTTATAATCCATCCAGGGTCTTGGATTGTGAATGGCATGATGCTAGCCGTTGCAAGAATTTGAACAAAAGTCAGAAAAGAGACAAAGGCCATTTCTGCACAGGCTTAAAGAAACGGTGCAGAGCGTTCTCCAGGGAGGACGTCTGCACTTGGGAGCAGACTGGGTTGGACCTACTTAACGTAGTTCCGCACCTCAGCCCACTCCGGAATGACCCGAAGTGGTCGTCCAGCGTGCTTTTGAAAGACCACTTGAAACAGGTCTTTCAAAAGCATGGAGTGTGCCACTCTGTGCCCACACTCCGGTGCAGATTTGCAGGCTCGCACCAGTGTGAGCCTGTGATCTGCTGGGGGCGGGCTTTAGGCTGGTGAGCTTCAGTGGTTGGTGGAGAGCCTTGACCAACCGGAAGCCGCCATTTTCGTCCCCAGAGCCGTGCGGAGAGGTGGCCACGTACTGCTCCGGACCAGCCTGGACCCAAGCATGGAGCCAAGAAGTGCAGTAAGTACCGGCACAGGGTGATTCTCTCGCCCCATGCAGAAATGGCCATAGATAAATCCCCGTCTTCTGGTGAAAGCAATATAGTGAGGCTGGCAGCATGACTTCTGCTTATGCTCCAGTGCCAGCATGAGTACAAGCTGTCCATCTCATGACTTTTTGCAAGATCTAAAGGGCTATCTGTAGTTGATGATACCATCAGTTTGATACCTCTTGAATTACCATGGCCCCATCCTAAGGATCTGTAACTCTGTGAGGCCCTTAGAATTCTCTTCTGCAGCCTCTAGTATCCTGAGTGCCTATCCTCACAACAGAAGCAGATATAATCCCTCAATCCTTCTACTCTCAGGCCATTTCCACACTACACTGTTATGGGGCTATTGTTTCACTTTCAACATCCTAAGGAATCCTGGGGTTTGTAGTTTAGGGAGGGGCATTTAGAATTCTCAGCTAGAAAGCTCTTTGGCCTCAGTCAACTGCAAACTCCAAAATTCCATAGGATGTTGAAAGTGGAATAATAGCACTGTAACAGTGTAGTATGGAAATGGCCACAGAATATTTTATACCTTCTCAGTCATTCACTGAGTTATAAATCTCAGGATTCTTTAAGATGGAACCATTACAAAGTAGTGTGAAACAGATATAATGGGGCAGTGCAGGTACACTTTTACAGCATGTTTAAGCAAGCAACTTTAATCTTTTATGGACCTATACCATCTCAATTCAGGAGGAGGCAGTGGAGGTAGATAACTTAATTGTCAGTAGGTAGTGAATCTGCTCTGGGATTTAATTCTGGCTTTGAAAGATCTAACAAGATGCTGACCACTATCCCCCAAATAGGTTCAGAACCTGAGCAGACTAAAGCTCAAGGTGTGTTCACCATACCCACTGATATCAGAACCACTAGCCATCACTGGTGGGAGGTTTAGTAATTTTGAAAATAGAAGAAGCTGATTTTGAATGTCATGTATGTTTCTTTCTTCTGTTCTTGGCTACAGTAATGGTGGATCTCTAATGAATGCCATCATAGACTTGCTTATGTTTCAGCAGGAACCACATGTGTGGAATTTTGATTTGCTATTTGATCCCAAAGCAGTGTGCCAAGTGTTACAAAAACCAAAAAAGTAGAAAAGATAACACAATTCCGTGTATGTGTGCGTGCGTGCGTGCGTGCGTGCATGTGTGCAGAAGGATGTTTGTTGCTGTCAAAGATCAAAAGCTGAATATTTTTGGACGTGAGTCAAGGGGAAATACAGTTTGTTTGGAAAAGAAGATAACTGGAAAAAGAGTGCCACAGAAAAGGGTCAAAAGGAAGTTAAATGAAAGGTGACTTTGGTCTTGGATTTCTGAGAACACTGAATTTGCACATTAAGGCTTACTATTAATGCAAGTAGCCATCTGCTTTGTGGTACACATCCTCTTGAGCTACATGTTTACAAGCCACTCAGAAATTCTTATCAAGCTTACTGGGCTTCAGCTTTGCTTTTTCCAGTTCCTGTCTTGCCTTATTTACAGTTCTTGGGCATATGGCTTGTTTTGTCCTTCTCCTTTGTGATATGCCAGACTGTCACTTATGGCTGCTAAGTGTTGGATGTGTACAGAGGCTGTTGGCTGAACTAAGCAGCAAAGACTATTTAATTTTTTTCTTTCTTTTTTTTTCTGAAAAAGAAACAAAGACCTTGGAGATGCCAGGGATTTAACATGACATCTATCTGATGAGAGAGAGCCAAGAGGATTGGGATGATAGAGCTAGATACCTATCCAGGAAAGAGAGGTTTGTGAACTGAAAGAAGAACTGAAAGCTCTTTCCCAATACACAATTATAGCACCAAACTCCATTTTAATTGCCACAAAAACATTCTACAAAATACCAGGATTTGTAGTTTGGTTAGGCAGTATTGCTCACTGGCTGAGAATTCAAAATGCTCCTCCCTAAACTGCAAATACCAGGATTCCATAGACTGGAGCCATGGCAGTTAAAGTGAAAGCACAGTACTACCACTGTGTAGTGTTAAAAGGTCCCCTCAGCCTTTATCAGAGCTGCTCAAAGTGATGGTCTATAAACTGGTGGCTGTTGATCTACAGTGAGTCCCAAGGAAACTGTGAATGCAATAGTAATTGTCATGCCCTGCTTCCAGAACCTGGACTCTACCTCAGAGTCTGAAACAGAGGACATGCCAGAGGCTGAACAGGATGCATGCTAGACTTGCTATACAGGAAGAGGTTACAGTGCCACAAACAGAACAGTGGGTGGTGCCAGCCCCAGCAGAGATTCCTGTCCCTTCAGACACAGAGCGCAGACAACAGAGAGTCTACATCATACCCGGAGAATTTATAACTGGCAACAATTGCTCAGGCAACAGCTGAGTTAGATGGTTGACCTATATAGCTGCTGCCTTCCCCTCCATAAGTTGCCAGAGCTCATCTGATCTCTGTCTTGCTGAATTCTGTGCCCTGACTCTGGATTGCCCTGACTGACTCTAGACTTACTTGCCTTTGAATACTGCTGGACTTCATTTTGACCTTGTGCTTACTGAATAAAAATAAGTAAGGAGCTGGGAATTATTCCACTTGTTTTGTTTGAATTATCAGCTGTGCTGCTGGGACTGAGGTAGAACAGTTATACAGCACAGATATGATGCTAGACATATTAAAAAAATGCTAGTCTACCACATCAGATAGTTTGAGAAGCACTGGTTTTTAGTATAGTCAAGGAAGAAACAGGCTAGACAAAACAAATAGGCAGGACATCAAGTAACCTAGCTGTTTGTTTCTACCATTATTAGCAGGACATTGTGCTTGGTGTAGATGTGGCTCTACAGTGTGCCCCCCTATTTATGTGAGGGTTCTGTTCCAGGATCCCCCATGTAAAAAAAAATAAAGTGAGCATTGTATTTCATTGTAGTCAGTGGATGCAACATGTGTATGCCTGTGGCAGTGAGGGCACACACCTGTCACATCCATTGACTATAATGGGATGCAGCGCTTCATGTGACCTTGCATTTGTGCATGTGGAGGTTGTGCAGAAGAGGGCGCACTGTACTACACTTCCAAGAATAATTTTCTAGATAAGATTCTCTGACAGTGTATGTTCAGTTATCCAGTTAAGCTACCATTCTCAATGAGGAGACAGTTTATCATTAATGAAGCATGTTATTCAGATCTATAATCTTGATAATTCTGTCCTTGGTTTATTTATTATGACATAGAAAACTAGCAGCCAAGGCTTTGTATCTTCTGTGCATACCTTACTAAGCTTTGTTTGACTGGCTAGAATGCTTTCACCTATGGCTTGCTGGAGGACATAAGCAGTTTGTAACTCCACTTGCAGATCTATCAGATTCTAGTGACTAGAATGATAAACTGCAGCGTGACAGCAGGACTGTTGGCTGGTGATTGAAGCTGCCATTTGCTAGCACAATGCCACCTTTTGGCACTGATGCTACAGCTCATGGGTGCAGGCCCAAAGTAGCATGCCCATGCTACTTATTTTAATTTAATATACATCATCAGTGTTTTTTTTAAATTTAAAATGTAGTAGTTTTGTTTTGCTGTTGAGGTGCTTGCCTCTGTGATTAGTAGCACTGAAGCTTTTCATTAGCCCATTAGATTCCATCAATTTCATAAGGTGTACAGAGTGATGGGTGTTCATGATGTTTTAAAGTGTATTTATACTTGGCGTTTAGTTTTTTGGAAAGTGGAGACTATTTGTCTGGAATCGTGGGGAATAGTAGTAGTAGTAATAATAATAATAATAATAATTTCCTTGACCAAATCAGGACTAGATGTAAATATAAATAAATGTTAATTCTAGCACTATCAGCCAGCTTAATTCAATAGAATTATTTTTTTTCATGTACCATATTAACTTATATACTGTAAACTAACTTATGTACTGTATAAATAATTTATACAGAAAAAAAAATGCAAATATGCATTCCCACATATATGTATGTGTGCGTGATTTAATGATATAAATAATTTATATAGTAAATTATTTATATCATTAAATCACGCACACATTACATATATGTGGGAGTGTATATTTGTATTTTTTTTCAGACATCTTTCATTAACTGTATACGGAAATTTAGATTCTGAGGCTGCAATCAGAATGTGTGTACTTTTTCTTGTGATAGAGATTTGTGCATTTTTCACAGCAACTACGATGGCGTGGAATATTTACTGGCAAGGAATGATGTGGGATATTTACTCCCTAGACTGTTAAAGAGTTGCTCACTCCACTGTAGGCACTGAACTTCAAAGTATTCAAGATAAGGTTGTCACTAGATCATACTATAAGCAAATTATAAATTATATTCTGCCCCTTCCCAAACAGCCTGCCTGTGCCATAAGCTCTAATTTAGAGGGCCATCTCTCTGGGAGACTAGGTTGGTATCATCTTGGATAACATTTCACTGTATAGCAAAGACCTCTTTGTTTAGACTTGTATCCATTTTATCAGATATATTATCTTCTGCATCTTCCTTTTATTGTTAAACTATGGCTGCTGTTTTGTAATTTTATTGTAATATATACAATGCAATACTTTTGTTTTTACCAGTTTCAGTTGTTGTTAGCAACCCTGACTGGAGTGTAAGCTATACATTTTTCTATAAAGAAATATCCTTTTGTATGTGCCCACTGAGAAGCAGTTGTGTGTGGAAAAAAAAATACCAGCCCTGCAGTGTCTTAGGAATAAAAAGGCCTCCAGTGTAGACTATACTAAGGTCTGTTTCTTACTGTATCTATTTCATGGTACACTTGCTAATAAGTGTAGTGGAAGGAATGTTCAGCTTAAATGATTTTAATGACTTCAGCAGTGAGACAACATATTGCCCTACACGAAACATAGGAAAAATAGAGCGAGAGCTCTGCATGATATCGAGGCTGACCTCCTCTCAAAACTGTACAAGAAGTATTTGTTTTGGACTGTCCAATGAAGAGAATTCACCATTTCCCAAGAGGTTGAAATGATTTTTTGTCATGAAGATATGTTGGTACAGTTTGGTAATCAAGCCACGTTGTACTCTTACACATGTACCATTCTTACACATAGATGCTAAGCATGCTAATAAAGAATAAGCTTCTGTTTAATGAAAATCAAGGAGGTGGGCACAGAAATGAGTTGTAAGTGTAAATTTCACCTATTGCATCTTATCCGGCTGACACCACAGGGCTGCTGCAGAAAGAAACAAAACATAGGATCTTTGCGCTCTACACTATTATAGTGCTATTATTCCACTTTCAATATCCTGTGGAATTCTTGGGTTTGTAGTTTACTGAGGCCAAAGAGGTCCCTGGCTGAGGCCCCACCCTAAACTACAAACTCCAGCATTCCATAGGATGTTGAAAGTGGAATAACAGCACTATAATAGTCTAGTGCAGAAAGGGCCTAGGATCCCACAGGATGGAATAATAGCACTGTAGCAGTGTACTGTGGAAAGAACCCTGTCTTAAGGACTAGGAATACTTACTTCGGAGTAGGGATCAAGTCACAGGTCATTCTGCACTAGGCTGTTATAGCGCGATGATTCCACTTTCAACATCCTATGGAATCCTGGGGTTTGTAGTTTCGGGAGGGGCCGGCCGGCCCCTCCCGAAACTGCAAACCCCAGGATTCCATAGGATGTTGAAAGTGGAATCATCGCGCTATAACAGCCTAGTGCGGAAATGGCCATAGTTTCAACTGAGTAAAAATACATGAGACTGGTCCCTCTGTGTGTTCTTCCAAGTCTGCACACCAATCTCATATTTGTTTTATTATTTATTTTTTAAAATATTTTTATCCCGCTATTTATCTGAAGATCAGAAGCATGCTATAAAACCAATCCAACAAATATAAAACAGTAGAAATAATTAAAATAATTTTTAAATGCTAAAAATGCATTAAAAGGTTAACAAATTAAAATATAGATACAAAGGATTTAAACAGTTTAAATCAGTTTAAAATGAATGGAAACCATGTGCATGGGAGGGGTTCTGTAAAATCATTTTGGCCCCAGAGTTGTCAAAAACAACCTTGTTTTTACTTTGTGCTTAAACAACAACAGTATTGGTACGACCTGATCCTCTTATCTTACAAATATTGGCAGTTCAAAGACAGGTTGAGGTTTCTGAGAAAGGTTAGACTGGCACATTCCTTGCTATATTTCTACTAGCAGGTTAAAACTTTATTTTTTTAACTTTGGCAGGCCTTTGAAGATTGACTACTCAAAGGGATTGGGCTTCGCAGAATTATGCTATACTGTCTTTCCATGTTTTGTTTATTTGCTGTTTCTAATAGCTTTGTTTTAATTGGTTTTCATATATAGTTAGTTTAATGACACTTTTAGCTTGTATATATGGTTTATTTTTTAACTACTTTGCTTTAACTTGTTGTTGTTATCTTTATTTACGCCTCACTTTTTCCTAGTTTGGGACTCAAAGCAGCTTACAAAAGACAGAGTGAGGCTTAGGATAGATAGAACAAAACACTTCTTCATAGAGTGAATAGTTAAACTATAGAATTCATTACTACAAGTATAGTACTAGCCACCAACTTGAATGGTTTTTAAAAGGGATTAGACAAAATCATGTAGAATTTGGCTAAAAATTTGGCCAAGTTATGATGACATCCTTGATCAAAGGTAATGTGCCTCTCAATCTCTTGGGGAACATGAACAATGCATGGGTGCACTATTGCACTCATGCCTTATTTCTGGTTTTCTCATAGGCCTTTGGGATAGACTTTTGTCTGATTTAGCACATGTTTTCTTAGGGTTCTTGTGACTAATTTCGATCAGGTCATTGTATGGCCTCACAGGTATAAGACCTCCAGGAAATTCTCCTTCTGAGATTTGCAAAAGTGAACCACAATGAAAGATATAAGATTTTGTCAGTTTGCTAACTGAACCTCCCACTATGATTCAGAAAGGCTGATCACAAAAATAGTATGCACTGTATTACCGTTGTGTCTTGCCAATATCCCAAACATTGCTGTTATATATTTCCCAGTCCTGCTATAAAGGTTGTTAACTGGCACAGTTCGTATAAGATAAAAAAAAAGCTGAGGAGAAATTTGTTGAAACTTAAAATCAAGCTCCACTGATGAATGACTTTCTTGTTTAATGGTTACCAGATGAAACCATGCCTTGGTTATAAAAGCTTGCCATATGAATATATTAATTTCCCAGCACCTTCCTCTCTTCTTGTATGTGCAACAACTGTCATTACATGCCAAATAAATTACAAAAGCATACCTGATTTTAGAGCATTTCAGTGAATATTAGAAATTGTCCAGCAGTTTGATGAGTAATCCAAGCTATCACAATTAATCTTTAGTATAGTTGGCATATGATAATGCTGATTTCATTATTGAAACAGCAATTGCCTGCAAGTGGTATGTTTATTTGAAGAACAGAATGTATTATTATTAAATTATTATCCAGCTTATTTTAATGTCTGGCTATATAGGTTTCATTGCCCATTTAGGGGCTGGCAACCTGTTAGTGACTTATGCACACATAAGTGCTGTTTACAAGTAACTCCCTTTTTGGAAGGGACTCAGAGGGCTATTCTCTTGTCCTTGGGCTCCACTCCAAAACATCCCACGCCTGGCAGAGGTCTAGTCCTGGCTGGGCTGCTGCTGGTCCTTTTAACCAGACAGAAAGAAAGGAAGGAGGAAGATGAATCAGATGATGAAGAATTGGTTGCACTGGGATCCTGGAGGAAGGAAAAAGAAGGTGCACTTTATTTGAGACTGTACCCTCATTGCACAACTCATGAGCTGAGAACACTTGCCTCTCTATGGCATAACTTGCTTCTCCTTCTCGCCCTTTCCCACAGGGGCTTGATATTTGTTGGGTTGCGGAAGGTTGTGGAACTACATCTGCAGAGCAATGCACACAGGCTAGGATTTTGGCCGCTTTGTGTCTACTGACACATAACAAAAACGGCAGAAAAATAAAAATAAATGACCCCCAAAGATGCAAGTGTGACACCCTTACAACAGATGACAAAAAGGAAAAGGGCCCATAAAAATGCATACTTGAATGCATACATACGGATTCAAATTTGAGAAGTGATTTTTTGTGATTTATACAGAATTACAGTGTTTCTCACCCAAGTGGAGAAGACTGTGACCAGGTGACCTACATGTTTACTGAGTCTGCTGTCCAGGTGCTAACCATGGTTGGCCAACTTCAAGGCCTCAACCTCTCTCCTTTTTTCCTTAATCTTTAAATCAAATGTAGAGTAGACAAACCTTCAAAAAGAGGAGTCTCCTCCAAGAGCCTTTGAGACAGAGGGTAGAATTGTCCTCGGTAAAACGGTATACAAGCTACTGTGCCTTGTGCAGGATGCAAATAAAACAGAATAAGAGCCAGCAATACATGCTGTCCTTTGAGAAAACCCCAGAGCTTTTGTCTCTTTTGAGGGAAAAGAAAATTTACGACTTTTTTCTTTGGAAAACACTGAGGAAAAAGAATGAGGTTCTGACTGAGTTCTGCAAAACAGTCTTTAGCACTCTGTGCTTGGACTTCCCATGATAATTTTAAAACAAACATTCTGCTTCCCATTTTGGGATAGGTGACTGCTGTATATGCTGTAGAGTCTGGCTGAGAATACTTGGCTTTGTTTTGGCCTACAGTGATGCATTTTGCCTCATTGGTGATGAATGTACACATAATGTCCAGGTTTGTAAAACTCTCGGTCTCCCTAGGAACTATCATTACATAGCTGGCTCTTGTGAAAAACACCTGTGTTGTGTTTGACCATTACACAAATCTCTGTATTGCCACCTTTATTATGCTTGTTTGCATCTAAGTCTGCAGAATAACCACTTTAATGAAAGAGTATGTTTAGTCCAACAGCAGGCAAGACAATAGCTTCCAGTGCTTGTTTTTTTAAAAACCCTTTAGTATTTGTTGTACAGCATTAGCTATTGGATTCTGTTTAAATAGCTTTAGTTCATTTGATGAGCCAAGAGAGTGGCCATTTCTGCACGATGTTGCTGTCCTGTGATGTTGTCCCGTGATGTAGTATTTGTTGTACAGCATTAGCTATTGGATTCTGTTTAAATAGCTTTAGTTCATTAGATGAGCCAAGAGAGGAGCCATTTCTGCACGACGTTGCTGTCCCATGTGTTGCTGGTGGTCTGCAAATTGTGCTTTCACATGACATCGTTGCGGTCCCACTGCCAACACGTCTCTATCCATCGCGATCATGGGATATTCCATCACAGGGAAAGTGTTTGGCTGCACTGTGGAAGGAAGGAAGGAAGGAAGGAAGGAAGGAAGGAAGGAAGGAAGGAAGGAAGGAAGGAGTGTGTCCCTTATGCTACCCTTTAGCAGGCAGCTGGCCAGGTGCAGAGGGGAATGTTCATGTTGTGCTCCTATCCTGGCAGTGACACTGCCAGGATCATGACAGGACTATTGTTACCCTGATTTCTGGGGTCCCGAGAGGGACACCTCAGTATGCTCACAATGGGGAATGGGAATTAGCAGAGCAAAAGCTAAGCAATACAAGAAGCAGGGCAATCTAGCGAGATCTTGAACTCAATGTCTACGGGGTCAGGCCGAGTCAATGAGCAAACAGAAGTAAATTAAAATTGTTTTCCTTTATTTTGATAACACAGTCACAACGTATGTATGCAAACACACTCACACAGACCTAATGAAAGAAAGGTAGGAGTTGGATAGAGGGTTTTAAGAGGAGGTTATGCATGGGAAATACTACACTTGTCCTGAAGCCTGGATAGTCCGAAGAAAAGTCCGTAGGTGGAAATTCTCAGCACATGGAGCTGAGGGGAAGGCTCGTCGAACGGAGCGACAACAAGGCAGGATGGAAGTCAGAGCGATCTGAGGAAGTGCTCAAAATCAGAGGATCTTATAGGGGAAAATGTGCCTGTAGGCTAGTCCGTTCCCGGGGAAAACAATGGGTTTTGGGCTGGAGACAAAACCTCCGAAAGGTCAGTACTTTGCTTGATTGACTTATGACAGTGTTGTCAATAGCGTAGCCAGTATGCAAACGTGGAGTGCTTGACAGTTGGATATTTGGCTCGTCAAGCTGCCTGCTTGGGGCAGGGGATCTTTTGTAAACTGCGTGCAGTTTAAGAGGGTACTTGCCTGGAGGTCTCCTGAAGCTGCAATCCGGCAAATACTGGCCTGCCTGGATTGGTTTTGAATAGTTCAGCTAATTTTGGCCATGCCCGGGTGCGTGCTTGTCTGGGGGCCTCGCAAGCACATGGAGAGGAATAGGTAGTGAAGGCCAAATTCTTGATATCAAATGATATCTAATATACCACAAGTTCGGACTAGAAACTACAGTAACACTATGACAGAGACGGGTAAGGTGCAGAAATGGGCTAGTGACTAGAAATGAGCATCTGGTATACACAGTCATGAAAGTTTTATATTTTTATAGTGAGGGCAGCAAATGAGCTCTTGGCAATGAGAGAATAAGTAGCTTGAATTTGCAGGTCAAAGAGTTGGAACCAACATGGGAATCCAAAACAAAACAACAGCAAAACAAACCCTTTTCCGAAATAATTTCTGCTAATGACTGGATGTGAGACATTCAAATGATGAGGTTTTATTTCCCTTTGATTGTCATGGACGGCTGTCTTTTCAGAGAGAGACAGAGAGCAAGAGAAGGGTGGACAGGGAAGGACAAAGTGAACAGGTGAACCTGCCAATGTAAAATGAAATCATAACTTAGTTGTCACTGAGCCTTGCAAATGTTGTTTACCATTTTACATAGCTTCTATAGCACACAAAACTGAGACTCAGAAAGACCTTGGCTGCTTATATTTTGTAAAGCATCATGAGCATTGATAGGTCTGGTTTGTATGATTGTCTAAAAGGAAATAAAATGAATTGTGTTGTGCATCCTGGTAGGTATTTAAGTTGAGATAGATCAATCAAGAAAGCCAGTTTGGTATAGTGGTTTGAGAGCTGGACTACAACCCTGGAAACCAGAGTTCAGTTCTCTGGCCATGGAAATTCACTGGGTGATCTTGGGTGCATCACACATTTAGCTGTCACCCTGACTTCTGGATTTGCACCAAAAATACAAAGATTGGGGAAATTAACAGAACACTGCTTAGCCAAGTGGAGGGCAGGACAACACAGCAAGATCTCGGATCCTATGTCTATGGAGTCAGACCGCATGAGAGCCAGGCCAAATATACAATCACTAGTAGTTTATTCAGTGGAATTGGCAAAATATCCACACACGTACACAAAACAAAACAGTCACTCACACAAGTGCACAAGGACTAATGAGTTGGAAAGATATGAAGACTGGGAAAAGCAGAGGGAAAGAGAGAGGTTTGTACTGCACCTAATCCTGTAGTGTTTGGCTTGGGAAGAAGCAAGGCAAAGGTGGCGCAGGAGAGGAAGAATGCTGAGGGGAGCTCTTGACTAGCATAATGCTGGGGCACTAGTGAAGCGTGGGAGTTCTCCAAAGAATCCCCAAAAGGGACTCAATTATAGGGCAAATCATGCCTCTGGGGCAGACCCTTTCCCGGAAAAGGACAATGGCCGAATCATGCAGATGGATCTCGTCTATGTATTTGTTGCTGTTGCAAGTGTTAATCTCATCAGGAGGACACGTAATCCCCTTACGGTGTCATTGTTGTTGATGGTCCATTGTGTGTATATGCATGCCTTTTGAGGTTTCCCTCTTGGAGATGTGACTGGGAAAGCCTTGGTCTGACCTCACTAGTAATGCTTTGGTCCTAGACCCGGGTGTCTACATTTCTGTCCGGTGAACCTCTGGCTTAATAACTTTGGGTATTAAATATTATACTCCCCTAGGACTGGGTCTGCCAGCAGGGGTTACATAGCCCCAGAAAAACCCTGAAGAGTTTGCCTTAGGTCACCATAAGTCAGAAACAACCTGAAAGCAACAGCAAGCAACAGCAAGACTTATCAAATTAGTATAATTTAACCAAAGAACAAATATTTTGTTTGAACTATAAGAAGGATCCTGTTGGATTAGACTAAGGATGTTGTCCAGCATATTGTTTCCTACATGGGCTAGCCAGATCCAGCTGGGAGACCCATAAGGAGGACATAGATATAATAGCTCACTTTAATACATGGTATTCAGATGCATGCTTCTTATGAACCAAGATGTAGCATAGAACCGCCATAATTAGTAGCCATTAAAACTTTATTTCAATGCATTTGTCTATTTTTCTCTTTTAGTAATCAAAGTTGGTGACTATGAGTACATCTGTACATGAGTACATGAGTATGGCTTCCATTGTTTATGCACTTTATGGAGAAGCAATTCTGCTGTATCTTGAAGGTGTCAGCAATGAACAATGGAGAAATGTTGATTTCTAGTATTATGAGGGAGAGAAAATTTCTTTAATTTTATTTCACCTTTCCAAGGGATCATTCTTACTTCATTAATAAATCAGTTATTACCATACCTGTGGTGTACTTTATGAGGACAAGAGATTATAATACCCACACGTGTATATTTCAAAGTTACAAAAGTTTCCAGTGTTAATGTTTAATGAAGAAAAATTGTGCTACAATGTGCATTTACTGCCCAGGTATCCCTCCTGTGGGGATGAATGGAGAATTTGATGTGTCATTTGAATGAACTAAACTAGCTTCTTGTCTTGGCCAGCATTTATGGTTACAATATTTGTGTGTCTTCTGGGATGATGATGGGCAGATGCAGTAAAACTGGCTGCAGATTAAAGAATATCAATGTTGGATTTGTAATTTTTGGCTACAGCTCTTATAGAACGAAGTCAGTGGAGTTGCCATACTTGCATTACATACTATTCACTCACTACACTTCTACAACAAGATAGGGGTTAAGGTTTAGATATTTGTACTTGATTCAGATCCAAATATCCTGGCTCCATAATATGTTTAACATATTGCATGAGATGCTCAGCATGTCTTGAACAGGCCAAAAGAAAAATTGTCAAAAGAATGGCCAAATGTGTAGTAGCTCACCAATTATCCCATTGGCATGCCTCATTTCTCATTTTTCTTCTTAAATTAACTGTACAATTATGAAAAGGAGAACAACTAGGTTAGCACTGCTGGGCTTGATCACAAACAGGTGATTCTGTTCCTAGAAAAATGAGCACCAGTTAGGCGCTTGTTCCTGTAACCAAAGTTTAAAGGCTCTGATGCCAGGGCTTTAGAACTAGTGTAACACAGTGGTATTGAGAGATCCCCAGTTTGAATTTTGTGCTTACCATGAACCAGAGCTTGGCAAAATTACCTTTTTTGGATGCAATGAAAAAAAATTCTAGCCAGCATGACTGCTGTTGCAGTCAAAAAAGTAATTTTCTAGGTTTTGTTATCTTCACACTATGCGATCTTTGGCAAGGTACCCACCCTCTGCCACAGTATGCAGCCTGGAACAGAAAAGACAAAAGTCTATGGCCCTTTCTGCATGAGGGGGCTGTGCTGCTGTGAGGCCAGGATGGTAGCGGTCAGCTGGTCATACTTCTGCACGATGTTGTTGCCAGCCCCCCACCATCTTTCCTCCAACTGGAGCATGCATTTGGTATTTGCAAAATGGAAAAAATCCATTTTACATCTACCATCACATGGCACTGCCACCCTTCCCAGCGGTGCAGAAGGGAAAAGTATGCTGGCGATGCCTCACTCCCCAGTGCAGCAATGGCAAGTGTCCGGCTGTGCTGCAGAAGGGAAGAGGCATAGTCAGCATGCTTCTCTGTGCAGCAACCTAGCAAGGTGCAGAGGGAAGTGTTCCTGGTATGCTCCCCTCCTTGCTGGGGCTGCAACAGAAGGACTTGCTGGAGGCCCGTCATGTGGAAATGGCCTATGTTACCTCACAGGAATTACTAGATTAGGGCTTTGGAGCATGTGATACTCTAGATCAGCCATTCTCAACCTTTGGTTTTCTGGCTTCTATAATCATTGGCCAGGCTGGAGAAGGCTTCTGGGAGTTGAAGTCCCAAACAGCCAAAAGACCAAAGCTTGAGAATGGCTGCCCTAGATCCCTTATTTCAGTTCCTATCAATAGTGGTCAGCTATGGCTGACTAGTTGTAATTCATCAATGTCTGAAGCATCCTTGAATTAAATAATGCAAGTGTATTCTGAATAGTACAATTCAGAGTAGTACTACCAGTTACTATTATTACTATTAATCACTCCCAAATAATTGCTATTATCTAATTAGTAACTATTACTATTATTTTTCTTATTGTTGTGAGTAATAGCATGCACAAATAAAGAATTTTGGGGTACTTCAGCTTTTATCCAAATGTCCTCATTAACTGACTTGAGGTTTACATGCACACACATCCTTCCCCAAGGGACCTGAGACTATTTTACACTATATAGTTATAGCCTTATGATTCCACTAAAACTGCCTTGACTATATCCTGTGGAATCCTGGGATATGTATTTTGGTGAGGCACTAGAGCTGTCTGGCTGAAAATTCTAGATATCTCTACTTAAGCCTCAAGTGCCAGAATTCCATAGGAAGGAACCATGACAGTTATAGTGAAATCATAGTGCTATAATTGTGTAGTATGAAAAGGATCCAGGTACAAGGTCAGTTCAATCATCAGAACAATGTTTTTCGCTGAGCTTAAAACATGGTAATCAGTTCCAAAGAGGACAGTTTTTAAAGCAGAGATCCATTACAAATAGCCTCCAACATTCAACAGATGAAACATAGGCTGAGTCACATTGAAGTGTGGTCAAAAGTGTGTTGCCATACCACAAGAGGACAAAAGTTATTAATGAGGAAGAACACACAAAACTACTACTTTAAATAGAGAAATTCTGGTATTTATATAAGAATTTGGGAAGTGCAGAACTGTCCTCTCATATCTCTTCTACTGTATTAATTTTCCACAATTGAAGTAATCCAGAGACAATGGAGGAAATTGGGAGGAGGAGAGAGAATCTAGGATATTTTAAAAGCAGATAACAAAGTGGGATGGCAGAGGATTAACCAGGACTGTTCTCGCTAAACTGGGACAGCTGAAAGCTGTGGTTATGAAGAAGACAGCCTTTAAAGCAGCTTTTAAACCTGTTGGAATGCAACTTCTGTTAGAAGCTGTTGGAATGCAAATCCTGTCAGTCCTTGCTAGCATAGGCAATGCTGGGAGTTGCGGTCCAACAGCTTTCAGAGAAACAAACATTCCCACCCTTGTTTTAAGATATATAGAGAGAGCAACATTTCAGGCATCCATTGAATGACGCCCAGAGATGAAGGCTGAGCTGCGGGAGTAATGGAGATTCTCCTTGCTTGAGAGTGCATGGCTATGTTCTTCACTAATTGAAATCTCTCACAATCCTCAGGATATCCTCACTTAAACTGGGCAGGTAGTTTACACACCAGTGCTATAAGAATAAACCTACTAAAGGCCATGGTTAAAAATCTGACTGGATAAATAAGGGATCACTGGCCCTTTCCGCACGAGGCGAGTGAATTGCTTCGTGCCATTACTTACCGGTTCTTCTGGGTCCGAAGTAATGTGGACTTTCCCTTAAGCCCTTCTGCAGGGCTTCTCCATTAGTCCAAGGTGAATCAGAGCAGTGCGAGGTCTTTAGATCCGCACTGCTCTGGTTGAAAATGGCGGCTTCCTGTTTCTTCATGGGTTGGGACCAACCGCTGACATAGGCCACACCCACAGCCCACTCTCCGCCGATCGCAGGCTTGCATTGGCACGAGCCTGCGCATCTGCACAAGTCAGCAGGAATGCAATGGCGCGCTTCAGAAGATTGAAAGACTGGATTTTTCTGGTCTTCACTTAGCGTGCTGGAGGACCACTTTGGGGCATTTTGGATCAGACTAAGGTGCGGAACTAAGGTAAGTAGTCCGGACCTAGTCCGATCCAAGGTACGGACGACCTCCGTGCCAGGACGCCTTGGCCCGTTTTAACTTCCTCGTGCGGAAAGGGCCATTGTCCACAGGTATTTCTGAAACTCTCTATCCCCTAAAGGAGGTTCATTTTCTCTCTTGATTGCCTTCCATGGAATTGTTATAATCATCTTTTTTAGGAATTTTGGCTTTGGGGACATGAGTATTTTTTTTAAAGAATTCTTTTAACCTGCTGGAGGCTGTCCAAACTGCTTTGAAGAGCTGCTTATATTATTTGTCTTTTTCTTTTGCAAGTTTTGATATTTTATTGTTAAGTTGGCAACTTTGGGCAACTTTGGCAAGACAAGGGGCTAAGTGTCTGCCTCTGTGACCTTTTGGGACTGCATACAATTCCAAGAATGCCCAACAAAAACAATAAAACCCATATCCAGAGGTGGACAGAAGTCCATTTCCAGTTTTGGAAAAACATGGTATTTTTAATGTTAAAACAATGTGGGGATCTTGTGTGACCTATTTAAAAGGAAAATTACAGCTCTCAAAGAATGGCAAGTCACTTTTTTGTTGGAAAAAAGGAGGTTGGGGACATTCTGGGGAGACTGATGCCTCCAAAAATAGTCTTATTGGACTGTATATAGCACCGAGGTCACCTTTGCCCAACCTATTATATTCTTTGTTTTTAAGATTTTAAGACGTGCCTTGAACTTTTTCTTTATTCAGGAGAGGAAGAATAGAAATGGTTTAAATAAATAGTTAGAGAACATTAACTAAGGCCAGAATGACACTTATTGTGCTTGTCATGTCTCATCAAACTATAAATTCAAGGATTCCTTAGGATGCAACTGTGGCAATTAAAATGGTATCAAAGTGCTGTAATTCTATAGCATGAAAGAGATCTCAGATTGAAAGCCAGACTGGTAGCTATCCAGAAAGTGGACAGTATTAAAAATTTGTCTGAAGTTTGATAATAATCACTTGCTGGGCGATGTTAACCCAAAAGAAAGTAGGGAAGCTAATAAATTCCTGCTGAGTGAGCTACATCTGGGTCATGTGTTTTTACGTGCACATGAATGACTGTGTATTTCGTTTTCTGGTGCTGAAGATACTTAGTAGTCTACAGAGACTGAAAGACTGCAAGGAACAGATTATCTTATCAAGAAATGAAATACATACTGCATACATAAGACACTGTATGTTTCATCTTTTCAGTTTTACTGTATAGCATGCCTCTGTATATGAATGGTATATACACACAAATATTTGTGGATGGAACAATAGAAAATAGAAATATGAAAGGGCTGGAAATCACATTATCTAAAGATGAGGACCAGACCAAGACATTTTGGTGCCTGAAGCAAAAAAGATGTCATCCCTTCCATTCCATGTACAGAAGCTGACTGGACTGGTAGTTGAATTTTACTTCAACACTGCCAATGGGTTACAGTTCTCCACTACACATTGAGGTACCAAGTGAGTTTAAGGAGTGCAGGGCAGTCTGAGTGAAACATACAGTTGCATCCTCCAAGAGAGAGGAAAGAGATTCAGAAAGAACAGCTGGGAGTATCTGCTGACCAAGAAGGTTGTTTCACTTTGCCTAATGGTAGAGCCATCCCTGCTAAAGGTAGCCCACTTGTGTCACACTCCTTGCTGTCATCGAATTATGTTGATCTAGCATGACCTGGCAAGACAGAAAAAAAGCAAAATTAGATGGAGAATTCATCTCAGCACACTGTCTACAACCCAGTGACCTTTTGGAACAGATACATCTGTGCTTTTCAGGCTGGAAACACAATGCTTGACACTATTTAATGAAACCACTGTAGGTATAACGTTGCCACTGATTGTGTGTGAATGGTGGTTGCATGAGGAGAGTTGGTAGGGAAGTGTAAGCTAATTTACATTTAGCTTTTCCCTAGTTGCTTTGTATTTGCCTACACTCACATGCATATTTATTCAGACATTCTTCTCACAGACTTTCTTCCTTTTTACAGCTTAACCCGTCCTTCCTTTCTTGTCTGTACTGACAAACCACTATGACATCTGTGGTGGTGGACTGGAGCCGACTGAGAAGCAATATATGGCTTTGGGCTCCCAGCCAAGTAGGATCACTATTACAGTTACTTCCAGTTAGTGGTTCAGGTTTCTTCTCCTCTCAAGGCAATCACCGGAAGAGTAAACTCCTTGTCAAGACATGTACAGAAACTCACTCTGACAGCACAGGCAGTAATAAACATTCACTACACTCCAGAGGAATATAGTAATTCCTGCACCTTCAGTCTATCACCTGTAAGCTAAATATAGGAAATATACTGCTGTATGAAATACCGTTAGAAATCAACATTAGCTTTTGGAAATTTCCAGCTTTTTTTTTTTTTAAGTCTCACTAAATTACAAAGACAAAATGTCAGATCTACAGTCTGGATGAAAAGTCTATATTTAACATGTCCTTGATGCTATATTTGGGGAAAGGATGTATATGTGAAGGGTTGCATATGGTGGAAAATGAGCAAAGGTTAGAGAGTTACTTTTGGAAACTGCTTAGTTATAGCAATCATTCCAAGTCTGTCCCCATTAGTTAGTTATCTCCCTAACTGAAAGTAATTCCTTCATGTTTCTTAAAAGTAATTTTTGCATTCATTAGAAATCTGAAAGTTACAAGCCCTTGGCCTGTGGTACAAAACACAACTCATGTCACAAGCTGTTGGCGTTCTGCACAACTAGTCTTTGCTTCAAGACATATAACACAGTATGAGGTGGCAGCATGAAACACAATAAAAGCCAATGATATGCTGACTCCACCTTTTGGCTAACAGCCCACTCCCCTAATTATAAAATAAACTAAAACCTGCCTTATATCACAAAAGGAGTGAAGTGGTACCTTGTTAAATAACAATAGTAATGTAACATAATTATGCCTTGGTTGTTGGAAAAAGGAATTATATGTTACTGGTTGCTTCCAAGTTATAGAACTGGATGGGAGGGTGATCTGGCTGTGGCATCTGTCACACCATTGATCCCCAGGATTGATTCAGTTGATCTGGCTGGCTAGGCAAATGTCCGCTTCCTCCCTTGCTTCTCCATGTGTGTTCCTCCTGAAGCTGCATGCTCGGTGGAAGAGGATCACCATCCCAGATAGAAGTGTACTGTTCTTTGGTCAAGGGTATATGATAGTTGTGCTCCCCTGCAAGAACCTCCAAAAAGCTCAAGTTATAGAACTGAGTTCTATTGATATTTCACTGTTAAATAGAAAAGTTCTGAGATACTGGCAAACAGACAAGAAACAAAACAACACTCAAAAATTAGATTTTTCCTTTAGGCTATGTATATGTGTCACTTGGAGAGGACATCTGGCTTGTTTCTCTCATGACTCTTAAATGAACAAGTAACCATATTTAAGTCTGCATAACGAGGAAATAGCTAAAATTAAATCCAGAACTATAACTGTGCTCTATGGATTGGTCAGATGTGAAGAAGGCACTAGGGCCTGTTAAAAATGGAGGCCAAGAACATATTTCTGAATTGAGCGCTTCTCTGTGGTTTGGGGAAACTGTTTACAGCTCATATTTACTGTATGGCTTATGTAGAACCATGCCCACATCTTACGGAACCCAGTGGAGTCGAACCAGAGCTTTGAAATTTTACTTTTTTGGACTGTGACTCCCAAAATCTTCCAGCCAACATAGCTTTGATCTTTGAACTTTATAGTTCAAAATTGCCCTCTGCTCCCATTCTCCTCACTGTATTAGACCAGAGATCCAGCTACTCTTGCACTTTGTCTCAGGGCTGGCCCTGTCATGAAGCAAATGCCTCAGGTGGCAAATCAAAGGAGGGTTGAGTTAATAATACTATTTGGGATAACGGACATACGGACATTAGGCAGCATATCTTATACCGCTTTAACTATCCTGCTATCCTCAAATATGTTAGATACTGCTGCCCTATTACCAGCATAGAAGTAAGAATTACTGAGGGCAGCTTCTATTTTCTGGAGAGCATAATTTCTGCTTCAGAATCATAGAGTATGAAGGAACCTCATGGGCCACTGAGTCCACCCCCTGTTCAGTGCAGGATTTCCAACTAAAGACTCCCCAGCAGGCAGCTGTCCACTCTCTTTCTAAAGATCTGGAGAAGACCCACTACCTCTCTAGGCAACTGGTTCCATTTCAGTTCATTTCATGGTTCAGATAGCAAAATGTCTTGGGTCAGCTCTGGCCATTTGCACACGACACTGTTATTGTGCTATTATACCACTTTCAACACCCTATGGAATCCTGGGGCTTGTAGTTTAGGGAGGGGCATATAAATATCCTATTTATTGAGATCAGAAGACAGTCACAGAATAGTGATCACCAAAGAGTAGTGTAATAGTTAACATGCTGGATATTGGCTAGAGATATTTGAATTCTTATCCCTGATCAACCATAAAACAGAGCTAGTCAACTTCTGGAGACATTATCCCCTGAAGCCATCTAAGGCCGTATCTTGCCAATACTATGCCTCCATGCTGAACTCAGCAGAGCAACAGTGGGGTACAAAAAAGCGAGGAACATTAAAAACACTGTGTAGTGCACAGGCTGCCACTGATGCTGCTTCCTAGGCTAATTCTGAACTGTTTATAACAGGCTATAGGAAAATTATGTTAACATTGTAACACACTTATAACGTAAAACAAGAGACACCATTGTGCCTAATTTGAAGCCTAAATGGATCTTTTGCAATGTTGTTGTCGTTGCTGCTGCTGCTGTGTGTCTCCAAGTCATTTCAGACTTATAGTGTCCCTAAGGTGAATATATCATGAGGTTTTCTGGGGTTGAGAGTGTGTGATGTGCCCAAGGTCAGTGGATTTCCATGGCTGAGAAGGGAATTGAACACTGGTCTCAAGGGTGATAGTCCAAGGCTTAAACCACTGCACCATGCTGGCTCTCTTTTGCAAAGTTAATAGTTCTTAATTAATTATTGGAGACCAAAATACACCTAAAATACTTTGCTTGCAATAATATATAATTGCTGGGAAAATCCAAACCTCCCCCAACTACTGCGAGGTTCAGAGGGAACAAAGAAGTCCAAAAAGCCTGCAGACAGCATAATGAGTCTTGCTAACAACAACTACAATTACTATTCCTACTCTTGTTACTCAGTGCTTCAACACTGACTTGAATACACCTTTTTAGCACCTGGAAATTGTCACTGCTTGGAAACAGGGAGCGTGATACAATGGAAAGATTTCTTGCTTATTCTGATCACATGCAAAGCCACAAAAACATTTTCCCTTTCCTGTCCAACCCATTTTCAGTAAATCAGAAAGGTTATAAATCTGCCATCTGGCCTTCCCTCAGAAGAAACATCAGCAAGACGACCCTCTGGACTCCAGAAATGAAATGATGAATACCACTTTGGCACATATAATAATGAAAGCACATAGGTATTCCAACCTTCTTTTAATACAAACACATCTTCATGATTTGTTATACGTTCTGCTTTAAAAACAAAGCTGAAGACTGACTCTTACCAGTAAATGCCTACTTATGAGTGAAATCTCATTATAATGTAATAGATTCTGACACAAAAGTGTTGATTATGTATTTTGGTTCAAGGAGGGTTTTTTTTAGGGCTCAGTGACCAGTTTATTCCCCACAATCATTTCTTATTCTTGTTTTACTTACTGTACCAGTCTCTTACTGCTCTGAAGTTTTCTAGTAAATATATACAACATGGAAAAATTCATAGTTTATTGTTTCTCATACTTTTTTTCTTGTTTAATATCCAAAATAGAGGAAAATAACAGAGATAAAAATACAACAGCTAAGTGGGTAAACAACAAGCAAGCAAACAAAAGTACTCTATTAGTTTTCATCTTTTTTTTTTTTTTTTAAAGATTCAGCCTCCTTCATTTGCAGAATGATGGGCTAGATAGGCCAGAGGACAGTGAAAGGCAACTTTGGACAGTGGATCAGTGCCAAGTTTCTGGTGGATATTCCATGTCTTTTCATTGCCAGTGAGATCTGGAGCATACCCAGATGGGGTTAAATGTGTTGGGAAGCTGTGGTATTTATTGCTGTAGTTCTTTCTTTCTTTTTAAAAAATATCCAAATAACTTTTTTGTTGTCCTGGAATATTTTCTGGCAACTCCCAGCACCAAGTGCAACATTTTATTCTTACCCTTCAATAGGAAAACTCTCTTTTCTCTTTTGTTTTTTTCCCCTAGCGCTTTAGTGCATTAATAAATTAGCATTTTTGCACTATCATCCTAAGGAAATATTTTTTTAAAGAAAAAAAGACAGAGAAGAGAAAATTTGCCCTTCACACCATGGGATCACCTGAGCAAATATGTTTTTGTTTAGAAAACATTCAGATGAACCTAGTGCAGATCCAAGAAATTGCTACAAAAAGCCCCCTTAAAGAATGGAACAAGTATGTACAACAGCTGGCAAACCCCAAGGAGCTATAATTTTCTAGAGCAATCTGGAAGACTCAGGAAGGCACCTCTTTTGTTGATCAGCAAATGGGCTCATTTTGCTCTTCAGTGCTTCAGATTTTCTTACAGTTATTCTTTGCTTGATGATAGTACTTCAGTTTTACAGAGAAGATAGTTCACGCCAGATAATTTAGCAGAGATTCAGTGCTTGTCCTACTTTGGTAGACCTCCATAGACTGTTGTTATTTTAAGAAATCCTCACTGCATACTTTTGCTTTCTAAATTAACCATATGGGTTCTAGTAACAAAAGGAATTGCAGCAGGGATGGGTAGATGTGATGCTCTTGATATGGCTGGATTGTCGGTTACCACACTAGCTATACTTGATAGGAGTTGCAATCTAACAATATATGGAGGGTCAAACATTTCCCATCCCTATTCTGGACTGAAGTTGCTCCATCCTCGATTGGGGGATTTTAAAATAATGGGAATGTTTTTTGCAAAGAGGTTAACAGCAGCTCCTTATTTTAACTTAACAACATATAGTAGAATCTATTCCCAGTGATGTTAATAAGGAAAGGGGAGTTTAACTATGCCCATTTTTTTCAAAGATGTCCTGCATGTCAAACTCATGCGTGACATTCAGGGGTCCCCTGCCAGTTGTGACTGGGGAATTCTGGGAGATGTAGAACAAAGAAATAACTTTTCCAGGTTTTAGGTGACTTGTTCTAACTTTAAAACTCACCAGACCAGGACATACGGAATTAAATCTGTAACCATATATTTTTTATAGAATGTAATATTTGAAAGTCCTAAATAACCTGAAGGTGCCAGATTCCATCTGATCTTGGAAGCTAAGCAGGGTCCGGCCTGGTTAGCCACCTTGAATCCCATATTAGGAGAAAAAGAGGATATTAAATAAATATATTTTAATTACCTTCAAATATTTAAAGATGACTATTCTGTTACTGGTCAGTCTTCTCTCAGCTAAGCATAGCCAGCCCCAGTGATGTATTTAAATCTTTTACTCCAAGTCTTGTCAAGTCTCAAGTCTCTACCTTCAAGTCTCAAGTAGAGTCTCAAGTCCTTGAAGATACTTTCAAGTCAAGTCTCAAGTCTGGAAGTCAGCTTTATACCCCAACCAAAATTCTAGAATTATTGGACAGACCCAAATAAAGTCAGTTTTAACAATTTAAACAGTCAGCCCTCCACTTTTGTGATTTTGCCATCTGCAGCTTCAGTCGTGGGTATAAGATCCTTCTTATTTCCCAGTTGCAAAGCTGGAGGCTTTTCAGAAGTGGGGAATAGGATCCTTCTCATTCCCCATTACTGAAGCTTCAACAGCTTTAGAAGAAAGGACTCTTTCTCTTCAAACCCATTGCCTAACCCATTTGCTGTTCCTTCTGAAAAATGTGTTCACACTTTGGGCTTTGAGACAGATCATCATGTGACCAGTAAGTTGTAAGATTTCTGGATGAATGTGTTGTGTTACTGAACCAAGGGCAGCAAGTCAGTCACTAAAAATAGGCAAGTCTCAAGTTGAGTCAAGTCAGCATGTAATTTTTGCTGAGTCAAGTCCGAGTCAAGTCACTGAAGTGACTTAAATCTGAGCTGAGTCTGAGCCAATCAACTCTAGTCTACATGACTGGCCAGCTCCCTAAATCAATCTCCCCCCCCACTTCCTCTCTCCCTCCCTTCCTTAAATAAGAGTCTGGCCATTTCCACATGGGTTTAAAGAAACAGTGCAGAACGTCCTCCAGGGAGGACATTTGCACCTGGGAGCTGACTGGGTCGGACCTACTTAGTGTAGTTTTGCAGCTCAGCCCGCTCCAGAATGATCCGAAGTGGTTGTCTGGCATGCTTTTGAAAGACCGCTTGAAACAGGTCTTTCAAAAGCATGGAATGCACCACTCCGTGCCTGCACTCCGGTGCAGATTTGCAGGCTTGTACCAGTGCGAGCGGGCTTTAGGCTGGTGAGCTTCAGTGGTTGGTGAAGGGCCTCGACCAACCGGAAGCCGCCATTTTTGTCCCCAGAGCAGTGCGAAGCGGCGACCACGCACTGCTCCAGACCAGCCTGGACCCAAGCGTGGAGCCAAAAAGTCTGATAAGTACCGGCATGGGGGATTCCCTCGCCCCGTGTGGAAATGGCCTCTATTGTGCTTCTGGGCAGTATGCTTCTCTCATTCTAACTAGGTAAATAGGGGTGATGAGAGCCATCATGTGTAGTGGTTTGAGTGTTGGACTATGACCCTGGAGATGGGGATTTGATTCCCCACTTGGCCATGGAAATCCACTGGATGATCTTGGGCATGTCACACACTCTCACCCCCAGAAACTCCATGATAGGTTTGCCTTAGGGTCACCATGAATTGGAAATGACTTGAAGACACATAATGAGAACACCCAGAAGTAGGTCTGGAAGTTGATCCTACCTTGGAATTACCGCATTAATCTTACTCATTTGCATATTCTTCTCCAGCAGGGCTGTATTCTTTTTCTGAATCAACAGCTTAGGCCTTTTCCATGTTATCTTATCCTGTCATCCTCTGGTCACGATCCCGGCAGCACCTTTGTCGGGAAGGGAGTGCCATGGGAATGCTTGCCTCCACACCAAACCAGCTCCCTGTGGTAGGGAGCACAAGGGACACACCTCTTTCTTCCACAGCACAGCTGGGCTCTTTCCCATGCTGCACTGGGGCAGGAAGTGCCTCCATCATGCTTCTGGCCCTTCTGATTGGCAGGTAAGTGTGGGAGCATTGCACAATCAAGGTCATTCACAGAGAAAATCCATCAATGATTTACCCTGCGATTGCGCTGGCTGGTGATGTGAGGAGAATGGGACCAGGACAACATCTTGTAGAAGTGTCATCATGGTCCTACTCTTCTCGTGTCCCCATGCCAGGACGCCATCATTGTTTGGAAAGGGCCTTACTCTTGAGAAGCAATTCATTATCAGTAATAGCAGTTACTATAGCAGATCTAGATGGGAACTGCAGTCCAACAACATCTGTTCTAAAGGGATGGGATGCTCATGATGCTGGACTGTCTTGTCTCAGTGGAAAGTGTGACCATGTAGGAGGAATAGGTTGCCCTCAAAATTTATGGAGAAATTTATGTATATGCTTGTGGAAAACATTGGATTAATTTTGAGGCCATTTCTGCACTATACTGTTACAGTGTTGTTATTCCACTTTCAACATCCTATGGAATCCTGGGTTATGCAGGATTCCTAAACTGCAAGCCCCAGGATACCATAGGATGTTGAAAATGGAATAATAGTGCTATAACAGTCTAGTGCGGAAATGGCCTGAAAGTGATAGATGATGATGAAAGAGATGCAACTAAGGGAGAAGAAGCACATTTTTGCATATATGAGTGGCTTCGTATTTGTAGAAAAATGCATACTATTCTCCACATCATTTTCTGCTTCCAATCTGCCAGTGTGAAAAAATGCATCAAGAATAAATGTTTGATTTATACATTGCCATTCTTACCTTACAGGATTTTTGTAAAATGTTGTGTTTGCGTGTGCATGTCAATATTCTGCTGTGAACTCCTTAGAAGAACAAGCATGTATTAAAAAAGAGGTTTAGGTGTCACTGAAGTCTTCTTCCTTGAGCCTACTTTCTATCAAATGATTTCTATCAGATGGTTAAGACTGGAATCCATTCAGTGTACACTTACCTGGAATAAGTTCCACTGATATCAGCACCAGATCTTCAGCAAATCCTGTTTTTAGAAGTGGAATAAATCTATTAAAGTAAGTGAGCAAGGCAAGAAGGCATGCGGATAAATAAATGAATAAAGTCAATGGGACTTTATTTTGAATACATGGGATTATAATACTGGAAATAAGGCTAAGTCTTTCTGCTATGAGAATAAATGAAAGTTGAAACATGTACTTGAAGGACTTGTATTCCTGTTTGGTTCTTCCAAAATGACATTAAATTTGTTCTCGGTACACTAGGGACATGTATATTCACTTTGGAATAATCTCTGGCAATCTGGTTAAACATTTACTGGGTGTGGTTCTATATTACATTTCAGGAATACAAAAAAAGCATTGTGAAGAGTCCTTCCCCCTTTTTGGGCTGTTAAGTTTTCAGTATATTTCTGAGAAATCAGATCATAAAGGTTGTCCTGGGAATTTTTTTTTTCAGTGTGGCCATGGCCCTTGTTTATGTCTTTTCAGTGAAAAGAATCCCTAATAAGCTGTTCCATTTCCCCACAAATTACCCCAAGAAGGTATTTTTATCTCCCCTCCTACCAGAGCTTTGGCAGTGGATGACGTACTAAATCAATGGTTTTCTAATTTAACCGGAAAGGTCACTTGGGACTGAAAGATCTGAGGTTCAGAGAATGCTGTTGCTTTAAGACAGATTCAGTTCTAGATTTCATTTGACCTGAAGAGAGTTTTGTTTGTAACTACTTGCTGGTTCACACACATTGTTCTTCACGTTTGGTGGAACTAGATTTCTAGTAACTAAAAGTTACCATATTGTAGAATATGTGGTCTGTTGAGGGCAGAAGCTTTAGGATATACTGACACAAGTGCCTCGTTATATACAAATATTGGAACTAAAGGGAAAATAAATTGTCTTTGAAGGGAAAGTTGCTCTATTTAGCATGCACGACCTGCATTTTCATCTATCAGTGGTGTTGAACTATTATAGTGGTGTTGAACTATTAGACTGAAGGGATGGAGGCAGGCAGGCATCAATGTGTGTCTACGTGCCTTCAATTTATGGTGATCCCATGAATTTTGTGGGGCTTTCTTAGATAGGAAACACTCAGAGATGCTTTGAAAGGTCTTCCTCTGAAGTGTAGCCTACAGCACCTGGTTCTTCTTGGTGGTCTCCCAATGAAATACTAACCAGGGCTGACCCGGATTAATTTCCAAGAAGACAGGTGCCCACAGAGTGTTTAGGCTATGTGTGTGTGTATGTTCCTTCAAATTGTCTGTCAACTTTTGTTGACCCCATTAATTTTATAGGGTTTTCTTAGGCAAGGAAGACTCAGAGGTCATTTTGCTAGTTCCTTCCTCTGAAATAGCAGCTGGTATTTGTTGGCAGTCTCCCATTCAAGTACTAACCAGGGCTGACCCATCTTAGCTTCAAGATCAGATAGGATCTGGTGCCTTTAAGTATTTAGGCAATACCTAGCTGCTATTATTTGGCGGATCTCAGTATAAGATCCTTTGTTTTTACTGGTGTCTCAGTCAACTTTTAAAAGAAGTTAATTTAACGGAAAACACTAGATATATTTAGAAAATTAGAATTCAGTAGTGTTCTCATGTGCAGTTGGGTACAGCCTTTTTTTTACAAAAAGACTAGAAAAAAAGTCTGTTTGTTAATGTGCTACACAAAAAAGCATATTATACATTTTCTGACTTGGTTATTCATAGACTGCGATTGAAATCGTGAACTTGAATTCATCATTACCTATGATTCTTTTTTAGTGTTTGTGGCACAGTGTACTAGTCTGGATTATGACACACTGATAAACAGTGGGATTATGTCGTTTAGGGCAGGAGGCAACTCCTTTTTGAGCTCCACCACAGCTTTGTGTCACACAAAAACTGCTTAGTTATGCTTGCTTTGGAAGTGAAGCATGAAGCTGAAAGAAAGAGGAGAAACCACTTTTGTTGATATTGGTTAGTATATGTATGTCTCCATGAATGTTATGGGCAGTTAGAGATTCCATAGGGAACATGACTGGTCAGAGTTTCTGACTGGTGATTTTAATTTTTTTTTTTAAAAAGTTGGAAACTTTTAATAGTTGTTCACTGAGAAGATCAATGGAAGACTACAGTTGAAGAAGAGGGCTTGTGGTGGATGGGGAAAGAACTCAGAGATGAGGAAGGAGAAAGAAATATGATTTAATTATTGCCTTAATTATTGTTATTTATCATCCTACATTGATTTTATTGTACATTGCCCTAGGATCGTTGGATATAAGGCATGATATAAATAAATAAACAAATAAGCCTATAACAGAGCCTTTATTTATTTATTTATTTATTTTTATATATCATGTCCTATATCTGAGGATGAATGAAGAAGGAAGGAAGGGAGGAAGGAAGGAAGGAAGGAAGGAAGGAAGGAAGGAAGGAAAGAAAGAAAGAAAGAAAGAAAGAAAGAAAGAAAGACTGTAAAAATTCTAGACCCAGCTTGGTGTAGTGGTTTGAGCATTGAGCTACCATCTTCGAGATCAGGGTTTGATTCCCTGCTTGGTCGTGGAAATTGACTGGGTGACCTCAGGCATGTGATACCCTCTCAGCCCATGACAAGTTTGCCTTAGGGTCATCATAAGTTGGAAATAACTTGACGGCAACAACAACAACAACAATAAAATAAAAACAACAATAAAAACTTTTCTGGGAAGAGAGCGAGGCCATAATTCTGTGGGAGTACTATGCCAGCATAAGTCTTTTTACACACTCCAGCATCCTTTCTGCAGGCAATTTCCCATTTGTTCAGTATGCAACAGGTTTGCTAAAAAATTTGTCCAGTGTGTGAGCACAGCTCTGCTTTCCCATAACCTGGAATAGCTTTCAGAACATCTACTGGAATTAAGCAACAGGGAATAATTTTAACATGCTTTCAGTACCAGCACTCCACTGAGTTTATAGTCCTTTCTGATAGGTTCACTCTCCCTCATATGTGTCCACTCCTGGAACACTTCACCCTCTAACTTTTTTTCGTTTTTTGAT
The DNA here is from genome assembly GCA_948472985.1 of Iguana delicatissima. NCBI lineage: Eukaryota > Metazoa > Chordata > Lepidosauria > Squamata > Iguanidae > Iguana > Iguana delicatissima. Next base: position 1,289,282 of record CAOKZL010000572.1, on the reverse strand, counting down.
TTCAACAGATGGAAAAAGTCATGTGGTTGTTGAACAACAGAGAATTGAAGATAAGTAAAGATTCACTGCAAATCAAAAAGTAGGTTCTGATTCACCTTTTCCTCACTCCTGTGCTAAGTAATGCTATCCAATTTTACTCCTTTTGAGTTTGTGTCCAGTGAGCCACATGTTTCCATTTGCTTCAGTTCTCTGTCTCATAAAAGAACTATACATTCCAACTAGGTTCCTCAGACTGCTCTTATTTGGCTTGCAGTAGAATTTGTGCAGTGTAGCCATTTGAGTGTTGGATTATGACCCTTGAGACCAGGCTTCAGTTCTCCACTTGACCACGAAAACACACTGGATGACCTTGGGTGCATCACACACTCTCAGCACCAGAAACCCCCATAATAGGGTTGCCTTCGGGTTGCCATAATTCAGAAATGACTTGAAGGCACGCAGCAGTTACACCACCACCACCACCAAGCTAAGGTTGGTACCTAAAATATCAAATTTGCCTGTATAACCATTTCTGGATTTAAATACCTTCAAGAATCCTGAGGAACAATGTGTTTCCTTAGGATGATCTGATCATTCCTCAGACACAATGTTTGGAGGATTTGGTGGGGGCACCCCAAGATGAACCAGGTGGCAATATTGTGGAGCATCTGGGAGAACTTTCAGATAGGCTGATGCTTACTTGTTGACAATGAAACAGCTTAAAAATTGCAAGCAAGCCCACCTACTTAAAAGCATTGGGACCTTTGGAACAAAACCACAAAATGCACATGAATTCTCATTTCTTTGTTGGACAAAAGGTTTTGGATTGTTTCAATGAACCTTAATAATTATATGTTGAAAAAAATGAAAGGAGGAAAGGAGGAATCTAGCAGCCCCATTAAGAGTAACTGATCTATTTAAGCATGAGCACAAGCTTTTGTGGAGTTTTGTGGATTTCAGTCCACTTCTTCAGATGCACTGATGGAGTTCATATCAAACCACAGGTGTATTAGCAGTTACATAGTTGTGGAGGCAGGATCAGAGTGTAGTATGATAAAAGAAAGATGCAATTTATGAGACTGGCCATAAATTATACAAATATCGAACTATTGTTTAAGGTAACACTGACCTGTCAGACTGATTCTCAGACATTTCTGAGGTGAGAAGGCCATAAATCTACTTATCAAGAGTTAGTTCCCTTGAATATAAAAGCTTGGGGTGAATCATTTAGTTGAATGTCTGGTTGTGATGATATATATATTAATATATGTACCATGCCAAAAAACCATTGTCTCTGTTTATACCTCTACTAATGGACTTGAAACTGTGAATATATTCCAATTTGACTGTTTCTTTTTCTAGGCTTCTTTTAGAAATAATTACATCCTTCAACCATGACAATAATAGTGTGCATATTAGATTTTCAATATAATTTAATATTATTTGTTGCCCCCAGAAGATTAATTGGGTGCAAAGCTTGAAAGAGTTATATGTAGCATAAATGTCTAAAAAATATGGATTTTACTGTAATGAGACTATCCCATTGGTTCTATAATGAAAAAGAACATTAAAGCCTACCACAAGAGGGCACTCTAGTAATTTTAATTCTTCAATAGCGGGTTTTATTTACCAAGAACAAGAATCTTTTTATCCAGCAAGTCTTCTCATTTCAAAGGGGTGGAGAGATAATTACTAGACTACAAACAAATAGAGCTAATTAATACTCTCTTTTAAAAATCAAAATCACATAAGTGGCTTTAGAAACAGAACTGCAAACAAAGGAATCAAATTCTAGAAGGGCAAGGCAAACTCCTATCAAAATAAAATTTTACATGAGAAAATGTATTTGCTGTCCACTATAGAATATGTATTTCTTAAAGTAATTTGTGGTCTGTTATACTTTCATGGGAACCACCTAATAAATGTAATCTGTATTCCATTAGCCTCATGCATATTAAATCACAATATGTGAAATATAAAGCTGAACAGGTTAATTTTTTTCAGCAACATGAGGTGCAAAATAGAAAGATTCATAGCTTTTATTGAATAATCTTCGGTCTGCAAAATGTATACATGAATGCTAGGGATGCAAATCTTCACTTTTACTATTTGTTCGCTGTGAGAAAATTATCAGAAACTGCAGAATTTCCAAAGACTATTCATAATTTGGCATTTATTCTGTGCAAAATAATTATTTTCTGCAGAAAATGGCAAGTGCCCTGCACAATCCCATCATTAAGAATCTGTATAACATGCATATATTAATAATTAGATAGCCAGAGATCTCCATATGTAAAATGCTTCTCTACTTCTTTAATGTCACAAGCAGTATGTGTGTACATGTATACACCCCCCACCCCAGCCTGCTTTGCCCAACTTGGTATCTTACATATGTTTTGGAATAAAATTGGAGTTGTGTTTCTGTCGCATACACTTTCTTCATATATTCTGTCTCTGGTTCTTAAAAAACAAACAAACAAACAAACAAACAAACAAACACAGCCAACAATTTTGTGCAACAAGGTGTTACATGATGACATCTTGTTTTTCTCCGTTATTTAATCTTTCTCTACCATACCTACTTGACTTTGCAGGGTTCCATTGAACTATACTCTTTTGTGCCCCTTCACTGTTAGAGACCACTTTGTGCTTTGTGTGGAAAGACCAGAAAAAGAAGAAATTATTAGGTTTCCTTTCAGGAGTTTCTTGATCTTTTTGAAATTATTTACTCGTGCAAATCATGCTACCACCTGCTTGGTTTGTGATGTTTTAAAAATACAAGTCACAGAGAATATATGTCTTTAAATCCCACTGAAATCTCTACAATTTCTCTGTGCAGTTAAGTGCTCATGCTTATTTGAGTTCAACTGGATTATACTTAATTTTCTTTGAACTGTATTTATGAGTTCTAATCTAAATCTAAGACAAGGTATACTTAAGACAACCCAGTGGAGTTGCACTCAAGGATGATGATATGGGAAGATGAGGATTGGAAGGAGCATTGCATGAGGGAGTACATGTCTCTAACCTTCTTCATGCTTATAGCAAAAATCTCTTATGGCATGAAGATGTTTTATGCAAATTTTAGGCAACACATTTTTCTGGGGAATGTTCAAAATCTTCACTCAGCTATCATAGAATCTTAGAGCTGGACGGGACCACAGGGTCCCACTGAAGTATATTGTGGTTGTTTGCCGGCACAAAAGAACAGCCAGTGGAAGAAGACAAGTCAAGCAAATGGGGAGAATAAGGATGTTAGTACATTCATCCTTTGAATGAAGCTGAAGAGTTAAGATGGTTTCATGCACTAATTAAGTAAACTGCAATTTGTGGCCTCACATTATGAAAAGTCCCTAATACAAAGGCCAGAATCCTGTATATGTCTTACACATATGTAAGTTCCTCTGCGAAAGTGGTTGGACATTTTTGTCTAACACAGAACAGCTACATTCAGTTCAAGGTTGCATGTGTGGTGTCATTGTTCATGGATGTGGTACTTTGGCCCTGCATATACATGCAGATTTGGTTGTGCATTTGGTTCCACGTTTGGTGTCTTGATTGAGTTGCACAATATTGCCATGGAACACAAGGATCAATTGTACAATTAATGCATAACTTCACATGTGGAGATTTCTGCTATGCAAGTCTGATTTAGGATCTTGGCCAAAACAAACAAATAAATAAGAATAATGCACATTTTTAAAGTACTGCTATGGAGTCTCTTAAATGTGCCATAGTTTAGGGCCTCAGCTTGTCTTAATGTGGTCTTTAGTGAACACAGCTGGAGATATTTTTTGCTTATGTCTTTCAGGGGACTTGTTGATCTGTATTGAGAAGGGAATAAACAACTACTTGGATTTCATACAGTGCTTTTAACCTCTGGATGGAATGAGAAGTTCAAGTTTCACAATATGTTAATGCCTGAAGTTGCTCAGAGGATCCCTCATTGCATAATTTTCTGGAAGCTTCTACAAACATTTAAGATCTTTGTCATTTCCCCAGTAGTTTTCTAAATTTCTGCTTATAGATACATTTTCCATTCAGCTTGGTAGTTCATATTTGGCTAAGTGTTCTTCTTTCTGTCTATTTATTTTATTAATATATTTAGAATATTTATACTCCACCCTTCATCCAAAAAGTTTACCAGGGCAACATACAGGTAATGAATTTGACAGTTCCCTGCCCTCAGGCTTACAATTTAAATAAGACATGACACATAAGGCAAAGGAAATGTCAGATAAGTCAAACAGATGCATACTCTTGAACTATCTAGATTTGGCAGGAACAGTCCCGATTAATCCTCTGTCATACTGCTTTTTCAGTGGCTTAGAAAATGTCCCAGTTTCTCTTTTGTTCTTCTCCTTTCCCCCTTTGTCCTCAGCATACTTTGATTGTAGCAAATGGAGGTCAAAGTACAAAAGCAGTTCACATTCACTTTACAGGGGCCGGGAGGGACAGGGAAGAGAGAAGAATAAAGGGGGTGAAAGCTGGCCTTTCCTAGTAGGCTCTGGCGAAAGCAAACTGCTGCCGTCTTTCCTGGCTTGTCTGTAACAATAAACAATCTTGACAACACTCTGATGTTGCTTAGCTATTTGTGTCCAGGTTTTCATCTGTGAAATGTTGGAGGGTATGCAAATGCCTCCTTCTCTCCTTTAGAAACCAGATGTGAAGGGCTATCACCAACTGCTGGGCCAAGGCATGACAGAGCTATGCTTGGCTCTTCTGTCCCTCAGAGGCCACAGCAATGGCAATAGGAACATGGAGGGAGAGGCTTTGACCAACCACTGGACCAAGACACTGTGGAGGGATGGAAGAGGCCACAGCTTAATCTGTGAAGCAGCAGCAAGCTGCAGCTGACATTCCTTCTCACTGGGCAGTTCACTGCTCAGCCTGGGATTCCATTCAATACAGTAGGAACTCAAGGGAATGATTATTTCACCAGCCATTTCATTGCCTTCTATACTTTGGCTTGATGATTGCTTCTCTTACATGCTTTTGAAAACTGATCCTCTCCCTCTTCTGGGAAAACTTAAAAGACGTTTGTAATTTTGCTGTATTTTTAACAGTCTTTCCAAGATTAAACTTGGCAGATGTGTTCTTAGTCTTTGATGCTACAAGTGTGTAGGTGTGTTCATCATGCTTGCCCAGTTATACCCAGAAAGACGCTTGCAGTTCATTTTGCAGACTGTGTGTACTGTATAGGATACTAAACAGCCATCTAAAGGGAAGAGATTCAACTGGCCACCATCTTGTCTTGGGCAACTTGTAGTCCTCCAGTGGTTTTTGGACAGCAATTTTCCATCAGCTCTAGCAAGCATAACCAATGGTGAGAGATGATGGGACTTGAGTCCAACAATCTTGGGGAGGCTACAAGTTGCCCATGCTTGATTAAAATGATAGTTTCTATTTTGGTTTGTTTGCATTCTATGGCCCTTTCTGCACGTGGGAAAGGAACTGTGCAAAACCAGGACTCACCAGATTTCTTCAGCGTCTGGGCGAGTCCGTCGGGATGAGGAGCAGTTTGAGCTTGTCGCTCCGCACTGCTCTGGTGTCCAAAATGGTGGCTTCCGGTTGGTGGAGGCTCTCTACCAACCGAAGAAGCTCGCCAGCCTAAAGCCCACCCCTGGCAGATCTGCAGGCATGCACTAGTGCACGCCTGCAAATCTACACCGGAGTGTGGTGACGGAGCAACATGGAGTCGTGCGCTCTGTGCTTTTTAAAAACCTCTTAAAAGAGGTTTTTAAAAAGCATGCTGCACGACCAGTTCCAGTCGCTCCGAACTGGACTGAGGTACGGAACTACAAAAAGTAGTCTGCCCCAGTCCACTCCACGGTGCAGAAGATCTCTGTTGGAGGTCACTCGGCACCGTTTTAATAGCCCGGTGCAGGAAGGGCCCAAGTCAAAGGTGAATTTAGATCCTGTCACCATTGCATCAGTTCAGGTCACAAAAGGGTGTTACAGGGTACATGGATACTAAGTGGAAAAGCTTGTGGGAGTGATGTAATGGGCATCCGTTGGGTTGACTGGAATTTCAGCTGCTTCCTAATCGGGCAACAGCTGCCTGGCTTAAATTTTATGCCTTCTTTGCCTCATACTCCTCTCCCTTTAAGCTGCAAGAGGGAAAATGTGGAAGTCTCCTGTTGTATCAAGCTGGGCTGCAAGGAGGGAGCAGCAAAAATGAAATGGCATTTCTGCTATTCTGGGTGTCAGAAGTGAAGTGAGAGGTAAATGTGTTTTTTAAAAAATATTTTACATGAGGAGAGAAACTGAAAATTCATGTTTGGGACAGATTAACTGAAGGGGAATTTTTAGGGAGGGGGTCATGGTGGGAAATTGATTGTGACAATGCTGTATAAACCACAAGGGAAACAGTTGTGTTTAGGACTCAGAACCCACTGCAATGTGGTATAGTGGTTAAAGTGCTGTACTAGGACTTGGGATATCCAGGTTTTAATCCCCACTTAGCTATGAAACTTTTTGGGTGACCTTAGGCATCTGCTCACAGCCTAATGGATGTCACGGGGTTGTTCTCAGGATAAAATGGATGGGATGACAGAAATATATGCCACTAAGCTTATTGGAAGAAAGGCAGGGTATAAATTTAACTGATAAATATTAGCCCATAGATTCAGCTAGGAAAATCCCTTTATGGTCTGCAGTGCAGTGTGGTTCCATGTGACAGGAAGCTGTCATTTTTTGTGTTGTCCTGCTTTCCTCCCAGAGCATGCTGTTTTCCTGGGCTTGCGTGTTTGTGAGTGCAGCCCAGCTCAGGGGCAATTGGCCTCAATCCCAGGCATCAGTCAGGAAACCAACCAGTGGCTTACGCCCAAGTGGCTTCTTTCCAGCTGTCACTCCAGGATTACCACTGACCAGAGGGGGGGGCGGGCAAAAAGATAGCAGCTGGACTGTCTAATTTCTGTATTTGTGCCTTATGCCAAGCCAACACTGTTTTAGCTGCAATAAATAAAGTTAGGACCTTTTGTTTCCAATTATACTTGCATGCATGTTGTCTTCTTCTGCCAGTGCCAACACTTCCCCACCAGACCTCCAAATAATATTATGAGGCCTGAGGCAAGTTGTTTATCGTTACCTTCTATAACACAGATACTTGCCTTGTCATCTTTGATTGTAACCTGAGACAAGCTACTTATCTTTGTCTAATTCAAATTCAGTTTCAGAGTGACCAGCTGAATGCCTGTTGGGAAGTTTACACATGGGGCATGAAGGCAATAGCAGTGAGAGACTTTCCGCTTCCAACCGCGGGTCTACTTTAAGCATCACAAACTCTAAATCCAACCCAGGGAATCTTAAATGTGGTTTGTGAATACTCAGGAGTTATATACCACTGGTAGAAAATGAACCACTGTCAGAAACCATCAGAGAAACATAAAGATATTTTCTGCAGGACTTCAAAATTTTTGAATTGTTCTGCTCTAAAATAATCATGGAATTGGGCTTTGCCAGACAGGAGTTGGACACGTCTGTTAACTTCCATTCCAGAAAGCAATTGTTTAAGTAAATTGGATAATTATATGCCAGATCTTTCTATCCAAAAACCTAGGACCACTGCTGGTTTAAGCCAAGCTTTTCATGCTATTACTAAAATGTTGTACATTATACAATTATAGCTATAAGAAAGTGTCCTTTTTGTATTAAGCTATGCCCTGACTTCAGATTTCTGAGCTTCCCAAAGGCATCTAGCCACTGCTGGAGACAGAATTCTGGACTAAATGGGTTTTGGTCTGATAAAACAAGGGAATTCTTATGTCCTTATCATTTTATTTATTCTGTTCTTTGTATTATCATAAGCTGAACTTTGCGGAACTGCTAGTTAGTGTAGGCCCCATGTCACAGCAGCAATTTATCCACAAATGTCAGCTTACTTTTAAAAAGTGGAATGTATTATTTGATGAATAGCACGTGTACATTGTAACCATTGCAAACCAGTCTGGAGTTTGGGGGTTGATTTTTTTTTTTTTGAAGGGTCAGTAAATTGAAAAATGTGTTTGCTGTCTCCTTGTTTTTATGTCACCCACTGAAAGCTACATTAGCCATAGACAGATAGACATAGGGTCACATTAGCTGTAAACCATTTTTAGAAAAATCTGCACAATGGTAAAAATAACAGCTGCAATCTAAAGACTTCACTGTTTGTTTTAATGTACAGACAACTCTGTTGATCTGGACCTATTTACTTCTTTACTTTTTATTGGCATGATTGCATTCAGAAAAGGGCTTTGTGTATGCGGAAAATGTTTGAAAATATAAAACCTTACCCTCTAAAAGCAAATTACGTGATGCTTAATATTCAACAGGATAATTAATTAAAGGTAGTTTTCATTCATCAAGGAGCTTTGAAGCCAAGGCTTTAAAAATAACTTTTCCAGCAACCATATGGATTAAACAGTTTCTTTTCCATTCTTTATGTTGCTATGTAAGTATTAATCATTTAAAATAAAAGTTATTTCCTTTTTTCAAATTGTTAAGCATGCAACATCTCTAGTTTATTCATACAAGCAAATGGAAAACTCCATCAGCTTCAGCCAACACTAGTTCATATTTTTCTTTCAGCGTGTCTTGACTCTTAAAAACACTAGTTAATAAATTACGTTCTTTATTAAGCAATTTTACAGAGTATTAAGATTTCATAATTTTTAAAACTGCTGTGAAGAAAGAGAAGCATTATAGAGAAAGCAGTCTGGGCTTGGAGTGAATACCAGCTTGCTCTGTTGGTCAAGATGCTATGGCAACCTCCATGAAATGTGCCATGAAAAGAAAATTGTCAATATTTCATGTATCTTAATGTTGCACTGCGATGTCTAGTGGGTTAAAGGGTTCAATCCATCATAACGCTAGAGTAAAAACAATATCTTCTGTAACTTAAATATATTGAAATGTAGTCAAATATACACAAGAAAGTAACTTTCAGAAGGAAGATATCTATTGCCATTGTTGCACATTTATTTTATACCAGTGCGATGTTAGACTCTGCCCCAAAATTACATGGTCCCTGTCTAGGAGACATATAGCCTGGAAAAAAAAAAGAGAGAAAGGAGAGGTAATAGAGGAATAACAAAGCATGAGGGTATGTACTGAAAGAGTTAACTATTGCTATTGTGTGTTTTCAAATTGTTTCTGACTTAAGGTGACTAAAGCAAACCTATCATGTTTTTGTTTTGTTTTTTTGCAAGATTTGTTCAGAGAGGGTTTGCTTTTGCCTTCCTTTGCGACTGAGAGAGCATGACTTGCCCAAGGTCACCCAGTGCACTTCCATGGCTGAACAAGGATTTGAACCCTGCTCTCCCAGTGTCCTAGTCCAACACTGGCTCTCTGATAATTATTAGCCAAAAATATCTAATAGATAAGGCATGGAGGCTGGTCCAAGTACAGGAAATGCAAGTTGGAAAGGATAGAGTCAATAAAGGGAGCAAAACATTGAGTCCTGGGGAAACGTTAGTCATTGTGGAAGTAGGAAGAGAATTCCACCCTCCACAACAATGGCCATTTCCGCATGGGCTTAAAGAAACGGTGCAGAGCGTCCTCCAGGGAGGACATCTGCACCTGGGAGCAGACAGGGTCGGACTTACTTAGTGTAGTTCTGCACCTCAGCCCGCTCCAGAACAACCCAAAGTGGTTGTCCAGCATGCTTTTGAAAGACCGCTTGAAACAGGTCTTTCAAAAACACGGAGCACACCACTCCATTCCCATGCTCCGGTGCAGATTTGCAGGCTCACACCAGTGCGAGCCTGCGATCTACGAGGGGCAGGCTTTAGGCTGGCGAGCTTCAGCGGTTGATGGAGAACCTTGACCAACTGGAAGCCGCCATTTTTGTCCCCGGAGCAGTGCAGAGCGGCAGCCACGCACTGCTCCAGACCAGCCTGGACCCAAGCATGGATCCAAGAAGTCCGGTAAGTACCAGCACAGGGCGATTCTCTCGCCCCGTGCGGAAATGGCCAATGGAAGGAATACATACAGAGACCTAGGCCATTTCCGCACGGGGTAAATAGAATGGTGCGGTGCGACCTCTGACGGAGGTCGTCTGCACTGTGGGAGCGGACTGGGTCGGACTACTTGTCGAAGTTCTGCACCTCAGTCCACTCCGGAGCGACTTGAAGTGGTCGCGCAGCATGCTTTTTAAAAACCTGTTTTTACAGGTTTTTCAAAAGCACGGAGCACGCCACTCCATTCCTGTGCTCTGGTGCAGATTTGCAGGTGCGCATCAGTGTGAGCCTGCAGATCTGCCGGGGGCGGGCTTTAGGCTGGCGAGCTTCAGCGGTTGGTGGGGAGCCTCCACCAACCGGAAGCCGCCATTTTGGACGCCGGAGCAGTGCGGAGCGATGAGCTCGCATTGCTCCTTGTCAGGACGGACCCAAACGGACCCACCAAAAAGCTGGTGAGTAGCGGCAGGGAGTGTTTCCCTTGTCGAGTGCGGAAAGGGCCCTAGGTTGGGCTTTTACTTTTGTATGTCACTAACAGAATGCCAGGCTGTGTGTTGGAGAAATGCCAGCACTTTTGTTCTGTACATCTAGGGCTAGTGTACTGTCCCTCTTCATGTGTTTAGGTGATCCAGAAAATGCATGCTCGTGCTTAAGGCTACAGTTATGGTTACTTCTGAGAAAAGGAATAGGTCTTTATAAAAAGGAGAGCCATATGTGTCTGTGGATAGAAAACAGATTTTTGAGTGTTCTTCAGAAGAGATTCTCTTCTCCATAAAGTGAAGAACTGAAACATTCAAGGAGGAAGCCAGAGCTATTATGTTATCTCTCTTTGTGTTCTCAGTCTATGTAGAAAATGACACTTGCATAGGATTCCAATTGAATAGAGTTTATTGCCAAAGGAATGTAAATAGGATTGCAGCCTTATAATAGAATTACATGTACAATTGTTGCTATATGTCTTCAAGTCAACTTGGTCATTTTGATGACCCAATTCTGGGATTTTCTTGGCAAGATATATTCCAAGGAGGTTGACCACTGTCTTCTTCTAAGGCAGAGAGAGTGTGGCTTCCCATGGTTGAACAAGGATTTGAACTCTGGTCCCCCTTAGTCCTAGTCCAACACTCAATCCATGTTGGCTGTCTAATTATATGTGTAGTGTATGACTATTCCTCTATAAACATCAGCTATTTTCAGTTCAGGGTGGTAAAACACTGGGCAGAGGTAGTGTTAAGCACCTCTCTTCCATCTGAGTGTTCTCTTCTTCAAATCCCTTCTTCCTCCAGTGCTTTGTATCTTTCTGGCGAAGTGTTAGCTCCTAGAACTAAATGCATGGTTTCACCCTCTGTTACATTTTCTCTCAGAAACTCAGGAAGAAGTGTTTTAAATTAATCATGGTAATGACCCTGCGCAAATTAGACTCCATGAAAGCAGGAATATCCTCTCCTCCTCCTCTTCTTCCTCCAAACTCTAAAATCCAAGGTTCTGAGTCAGATAGATTTGCGATGGAAAGAAGCCCAGATTTCTGATGGTGCTCACAGACTAATAAATTGCACTAAATTATTTCATGCTTCACTACTACTGCATATTATCTGATGTCCTGTGAGTCCTGGCCCATAATTCAGTGCTGTGAACCCTCGTCTATGATACTAAGCTCTGTTTGGGGCAGCTTTCCAAAAGCTGCTGCACAGGTTGGATACTTTATCCTTTCATTGCCAGAGAGGGAAATGGTACTGGGACACAGATATGTGCCAACTCCAGCTGGGCTCACACCTCTTAAACACTCAGAGAAAGAAATATCTCTCCAAAGTGTCTTGTTGATGATTTTTAATGGTGCACAGCCACCTCCTCCATAAATGTGGATCATTTCTGGCCCTACACAGTGAGTCCTTTGGAATGGCAAACAAATCAGTGTTGAGATCACATAACCCACACAGCTGTCTCTGCTTACCCGGTGGGCTGCATCCTGATCATGGGCCTACGTTTAGAGGCCATCTCCCTCACAGGACTTTGGCTGCCAGAATTTCATTGATTTTTTTTCAGGAAGTCAGAGGGCTGCTCGTATTCCCTCTCCTGAGCCAAGCAGTTACAAACTGACAAGACTGATACACAGCATGATTTACAAGTGAATTCACTGTGACATCTTCTCAGTTTCATGGTCCTGATGCAACAAACAGCAGCCATTGGGAGTGCCTTAAGCTGGAAATTTGCCTAGGCTTGGACAAGACATTTTATCCGTGACCACCTCAGAACCAGATTCTGGAAAGTTACTTCTCCAAAGTAATTTATTCCAATATGCATTGCAGAATTGAAAAATTAACCTATTGCTCTCACTTATTATGATCAAAAGTTAAATGTATGTGTTGCACTGCTTATTACTTTTCTATTACTTTATATTGCATTTATTTTTTGGGAGGGGGAAGACATCATAGGTTTGATAAGAGGATGAAAGAAAACCTAAAAAATTCCTTTTAAAATATTTTTTTAAATGCCCCAAATGTAACTTTTGCTGATAATTAGGAACTGTTATTTTTTGTATAGTAAGATAACCTTGTGATATCCTTGTTATCTCCAAAGTAACTAGTTACAAGAAACACTCTTACTTATAACTTCTTACTAGCAACCTCTGCTCAGAACACAGCAACCACTGGCAAACAAAGTATAGATTTGGACAACATTAATCATAATAGTACTTTAGCCCATTGTTGTTGTTATTATTGTTATATACCTTCAAGTTGTTTCTGACTTATGGCAACCCTAACATGACCCTATCATGGGGTTTTCCTGGCAAGATTTGTTCAAAAGGGGTTTGCCTTTCCCCTTCTCTGGAGCTGAGAGAGTGTGACTTGCCCAAGGTCAGCCAGTGGGTTTCCATGGATGAGCAAGGATTCAAAGCCTGGTCTCCAGAGTTGTACTCCAATTTTCAAACCATTACACCTTGTTGGCTCTCTTTACCTCTATCTGCCACCATTAAGTGTTCACAGGGGATGTGAAGCACTTTGCTGTTGTAATCCTTACAACAGTAGTATTATTCTTACTTAGTAGATACTGAAAAGGGGAAAGCTTAGAAGAGAAAGAATGTCAAAGGTGAGGGTGGGCAAAAGTTAGAAATCTACCAGAAATCACTGGTCTTCGGTAGATCTGCAAGACTTTTTAGTTTTGTCACTGCCTTCTTCACAGTGGCAAGATACCCTCAGTGGAGCTCCTTTCAATCCTTCTTACCTCCACTTTTGTCTACTTTGTGTTATTCCTATTCTTCTCCATCATTGCTGTCATCTTCTTGTTGCCAGGCAAAAGGCCAAAGAACAAGCAGGAAATAATATTTTACTGGTCCTTGTTTTACCACAGTTGTGTCAGAACAAGAACTGACTGTACAAGCAGGTTACAATGGCTGAGAACACATTTGTCAGTGGCCTCCCTGATGGACTGTAGACACATGGCAGATGCCCAACCATGCCAAAATTCAAAGCAATAGTGGAGTAGTAAGTGGAGGAGTAAAGCCAGTGACCCCTTGAAACCAGGAGCTACGAATTTGGGATAACCTGAATATGCAAGTATAAATCTGTAGATGATTCATGAACAGATCAAGTCTATGCATATGTATTGAAGGGTGTAACCCATATACTCCTTACAAAAGTAGGATCCATCCTCCACTTAGCTGAGCTCACTATCTGATAGCTGTGCTTAGGATAACAGTCTAAGCAGCTTTTTTCCCCCATCATATTGACTACACAAATACTCATCTAAAGCTTTCCTTTGACACCCACAAAGTCTAGTATTGTTGCTGCTAAATATATAAGGAAGTAGCTTCTGTGCTGCTCAGACCCATGTTATTCCAACTACTAAAACTTCTTCCTGACTAGCATTTTCTTTTCTTATCTCTCTTCTGTTCCATCTATTCAAAATGTGCCTTCTAAAATTACATTTGTCGACCATCACTGTGACAGTGTCTTTCTGCTGCTTAAACATCTATATGCTGGCACTGTACTGATTCAGCAGTGCTTTCAAATGACTAATCCTTAATAAGTTACTTCAGAAGTTAGAAGAAAATGTGTTTAGAGGAGGGCTGGTAGCTCTGATATCAGTGGCACATTGAATCTTCTCTAGTTTTTAGTATGAACATTAAAGGACCTATCCAGAGTGCTGAACTGATTTTGGGGTAATCCAGTGGTTCTCAACCTGTGGGTCCCCAGATGTTTTGGACTTCAGCTCCCAGAAGCCCCAGCCACTATGGTCAATGCTCAGGGCTTCTGGGAACTGAAGTCCAAAAACATCTGGGGACCCACAGGTTGAGAACCACTGGGGTAATCAAACTGGTAACTTACCCAAACTAATGTGAACTAATGTGTTTTTTTTTTTAAATGAAAGTGATTAACATCTAGGCACATTGGTTTGTGTTACTACAAATAAAGCAATTTTACTGCAAATTTATTTGAGTGTCAAACTACAGATCATGTTAAACATGTAGCATTTAACTAAAGATCATTTTTCTAAAATGATGACCAGCAGGTGGAGAAAATTTAAACCTTCCACCATCCTACATGGAAAGAAAGAAAATTAGTACTAGTATTTAAAAATTCACTTGTGTGGGATGCAGATGGGGGATGCATTTTTAGATAAAACCAAATGACGAAAAAGTTGAAACCTGCTCCACCTACTGCTCCAGATCTGGACTGGGCTCATACATGCCTTCTGTGGAGTAAATAAAAGCATGATATTTAGCAGCATGCTACATGTTTAACATGTTCAATACAGTGTGTAATTCGATACCAGAAGTAATTTGAAACCAGTGTGCAATTTCTACATCAGAATAAAGAGTCCTATGGCTGCCAGTTCTTAGTGCTGAGAAAGTTCCAGAGGAAATCTTAATACTTATTATGGTGGGCAAAACCACAAAGTGGTAAATTGTCACATTAGAAATGATAAGTTGAGTAAGTAAAAGAATTTGCAATCAATCTTGAATATGCCTCTGAATATTAACAGTCACAATTTTAATTTTTCCCAGCTTGATCGACCAAAGAGGTCCAGTGTGCAGTTTCAGCTTTTTAAAGCATACACAGATATATTTACATATATTTTTAAGTGCTGGTAAAGTTTTGACAGTTTGTCCTAGGGGACCACTCTTTATACAGGATGATGCAGAAATATGAAAACTTTGTTTTGTACGTACATTCTTTTTTTTTTTAAAAAAAAACTGCTGGTGATGAATTGACCATTTTCCATCTTTGTTG
This sequence comes from Iguana delicatissima, assembly GCA_948472985.1. Taxonomy (NCBI): domain Eukaryota; kingdom Metazoa; phylum Chordata; class Lepidosauria; order Squamata; family Iguanidae; genus Iguana; species Iguana delicatissima. Next base: position 1,274,137 of record CAOKZL010000572.1, on the reverse strand, counting down.
CCAAACCCTACACTCTTACCACATGTGGCTTAACATTTAGCAAACCTCGATTGCCTCCCTTCACAGAAAGGCACCTGTGGCCAGCTGTGGATTGAGAGCAAAATTCCATATCCATTGACTGCATGCTGGAAACATTCACTGTGGTGGAGAAAAAGCCATATTCCCTTCTCTGTCTCTTCTTCCTTCAATTCTATTACTAAAAATACATCACATTCAACTCAGGTTTGCAACAAGGAGAAGAAATATGTAAGTATGACTTTCCTCTTGTTCTGTCATTGCTTCTGTGGAAGGCGCTGCAGCCTTAAAAAATTCTGACCTTTAAAGTTATAAGTTGGAAAATAGAGCAAGCATGTTGTATCAGTTACAAAGGTTATACTAAGTCATTTCCAGTAATGAGTGACAATGTTAACTCTTTGTGCTCTCTTAGCTTAGAGCTCTGCTTTCAGCCTTCAGGCTGTCAGAACTGCTTATCCTACAACTGTATTGAGTCGTGACGATCCTGTTCTTGTATTTTGCTCTAGTTGAAATAGAAGCCCTATGACTATAAAACTTACTGGTCATGACTGATACTCAGTGTGAAGCCAGTGTAAACACAGAAACCATTTGTTTTACATTAGAGATTCTGGTAGCAGTGTTTAAGAGACTGCCCTATACAAAACTCCGACTATTTTGCCTACCCCACATGTGTCAAACACAAGGCCTATGGGCCAAATCAGGCCCTCGAGGCCATTTCATGTGGCCCTCGCATCTCTCCTGCAGCTGCGGCACTCCCCTTGCCTGGGGGGCTGAAAGAAGCACAGAGAGGGTCTGAGGGGCTAGAAGAGGCACAGAGAGGGGCTGGGGGGCAGAAAGAGGCACAGAGAGGGTCTCAACTGGGACCAAAAAGTTAAACAAAGTTAATGTAATAAACAGTGCTTGGTAATAATTGCCTGATTATTTAAAAAAAACTTCCTGTTTTCAAAATTCATTTTTCAAAACATTGTTCAATAGTTGTACACTTGAATATCTGCTTGCCATTATTTTCCCTTGACTTCTAATTTCAGAGCTAGTTACTACTAAAACCAGTAATAATTGAATGCAGAGCAGTTATTTAATATGATAAAAAGAAAATACATTTCTATAGTCTTACAGGTACAAGTGGGCCTTTGAGGGCAACCATATTGCTGATGTGGCCCAAGATGAAACTGAGTTTGACACCCCTGGCCCACCCAGACTGGCAATAAGTTTCCAGCATCTCAGGCAGAGGTCTTTCTTACAGGAAGTAATAAATGAAATTCACTTGACTGGTATCTTCTATCCACAATGTATTTTTTACCAGTGAATTATGGTGACAGTGATGGCACAATCTTTGTTCTCCTGAGACCATTTTATCTTTATTGTTGTTATGCACTTTCAAGCTGACTCTGACTTATAGTGACTTTATTTTTGGGTTTTCTTGGCAGAATCAGTTCAGAGGGCATTTGGCATTGCTTAAATACACATCCAAGAATTCTGTTAGATGGAGCCATGATCGTTAAAGTGATATGAAACTGCAATAACTATGTAGTCATCATCCTCAAGGTTTCCTGTTGGGCTTTTAGGCACTTCAGAATTAAAAATATACTTGTTTATGTTCCTTATGTCCCGATCACAGACGCACCTAAAGAGCACATTATGGATCCTCAGGTTGTTGTGGATGGTCCCAATCCTTTTTCTGTGGCAGAGTAGAACTCCCTGCATGGAATGGAATCAAAATTGGAGGTGAAATGTGTCAGCCTTTAATGATTTTGTGCAGAAGAAACAACAAAAGTTAATTCACTGTTAATGCCCACAGTGGCCCTTTCCGCATGTGGAGGGGGAAATGGGGGATAACGTGCTGAAACGGAGCTTACCGGCAGCTGGATAAGTCCGTCCCCATGCGAAGCAGCGTGAGCTCGCTGTTCTGCAGTCCCTGGCATCCAAAATGGTGGCTCCAGCATCCAAAATGGCGGCTTCCGGTTGGTGGAAGTTGGTGAAGGCTCTCCACCAACTGGAGAAGCTTGCCAGCCGGAAGCCCGCCCCTGGCAGATCTGCAGGCATGCACTGGTGCGCACCTGCAAATCTGCACCAGAGCACGGGAATGGAGTGGCATGGAGTGGCGCGCTCCGTGCTTTTGAAAAACCTGGAAAAACAGGTTTTTAAAAAGCACGCTGCGCGGCCAATTTGGGTCGCTCCAGAGCAGACTGAGGTGTGGAACTGCGACAAGCAGTCCGACCCAGTCCGCTCCCATGGTGCGGACGACCTCCGTCAGAGGTCGCACCACACCGTACTACTTAACCTGTGCGGAAAGGGCCAGTGCATCAAATCCACAGTGGTAATTGTAGATTTCAATTGTGGACTTAAATACGTACCACACAGGAGAAAAAAATTAAACATTTTTGGACAGTGGGAAACCACAGTGACTTCCCTTGATTTTTTACCTTTTGTGTTCATTCCCTCAACAAAACAATAAGATGGTTTAGACATGTCCCTCCTTGCTGTCCTTTGTGGCCATGTGAAGACTTTTCTGTTCCAGCAAATATTTGGGAACTGATTGCTTTACATAATGATTTTTCTGTATTAGTGTTGTAATGTTTTAATTTATGCTTTTAAGTGAATGCTTTAAATGGCTTTTAACTCTACAGACAATTTAATATTATTTTAACTTTTTGTCTGTTTTTAGCTATATTTGGCTTTACTTGTTTGTTGTTTTATTCTGTTACCTGCCTTGAGTCCCACTTTGATTGACTGATTGATTGATGCCTTAAGCTGTCATCCCTGTGAGGTGCTACTGGAATGACAGCTGTTCCTGCAAAGCAAACTAGAACAATCACTTAGCTGCTTTTTCTGGTGAGTGGCTGGCATTCCAAGTGGAAACAACACAGACATGGAACACTGAATGTCACCCAAGAGCCATGTGTTGAGGAATGATTGTTCTCTGCAAGGTGTGATGTATCATAAAATAAGCAAGGGTGGCAATAATGCCTAAGCATCCACAGAAGTACTGGGAGGAGCTGAGAAGAGGTATAAAGTGGTTTTGGAGCACAAGAACAGCAGGAATGTTTTTGGAACAATGACTTTGAAATAAATCTGGCCACAACACAACAATGTCCCACAGAGGAAATGGTTTTCTGTAAAAGTTTTTATACACAATTTATTCCCCCCCAAAAAATCCAATTTCCCTCCCTGTCCTTTATTTTTTGTGTTTTATGGTTACTGTGGCTCTTCGCCTACATGTAAGTGAAGAAATGAGAAGCAGGTCATTAGCTATAAATAATCTCAATGGTCCTTGGCTATCATGCTGTTATCCCAAAAGGTCGGTGGCTCAGGGGTCCACCTGTTATACCGGTTGGGAATTATTAGCTCAAAGGGGAGTCCTGCGAGAGAGGTGAAACTTACAGGATCTTTTACAGCTATGTATACTGGTACCAATGCAGGGACACCCATTGGAGATCGAAAGTATGTTTTATTTTATTGGGGGAATATCACAATCACACACAAAATCCAAGCAGTCTCACATCCATACAAGGCTAACTGAAGGAAAGGAGGGAAAAATTGGCTAGCGAGAAATTAGGGTGAAATGGATAATATTAACCTATCTTGCAGAGACGAGATGAAACAATGTGGCTCAGACTAAGGGTCCAAGGGTAGTACAAGAATGGGAGTTGGAACAGCAGCACTGACAGCCTTGTACAGAGTACTATGAGTTATATGGCTGAGAGCCAGGGTTTAAATACCCTGTTTTTGCCCCGAGGGCGAAGGTGTTGATGGCTCTCTGGCAGAGTAGACAGTGGGGTCCAGAGCAGGCTAATGGCTTTAGCATTAGATGACAAAGCAATAGCAGTAGCAGTAGCAGTTGCATTTCTATACCCTAAGTGGTTTACAATGTCTTAGCTAATTGACCCAAACAAGCTAGGGTACTCATTTTACTGACTTACAGAAGGATGGAAGGCTGAGTCAACCTGGAACTCTGCAGCATTGAACTCATAACATTGTGGCTGCACTACCGGCATTTAACCACTGCGCCACCAGGGCTCTTCTAGCACTGATTGGAATTGTGATAGCTCTTTAATGACTGGGCAGGTAAGCAAACAAAGGAGAGTTCTGGTAGGAAGAGGAAATGCTTTTATTTCTGAAGGTTGAGTTGTTGAGGGGATATTTGCAAGCTCATTAACATGGGAAATTCCTTGATGATGACCTGGCCATGCCCTGAGGTCCCATCTGACCCACTTTCACATGTTTCTTTTTCAGCATGGTGTTTTAGTCATAATGGTATAATTTATATTTCATGTCAATTAAATGATATTTGCCAATTATAGTGTATCATGGCAACAATGCTACCACTGAAGAAGTTAGGTGGTCTCTTTGTCTCCTGTTGTGATTAGTGGTACACACTGTTGAGTCTCAGTTGGCAGTTAAGACAGCAAGTGAGAGCCATGCTATGGTGGAAATGACAGCCGAGATTGTATCTTTTTATCAAAGAAAGTGTGCATTTAATTTATGCATTCAAGAATTCCCGCAGTATGTTTCCTTTATATGCTAATAAGTGTTGCTACATTGTCCTAATTTTTAATTGTGCCAGCTGGGGATATGACTCAAAATATAAAACATCGTGTTTTTGCTCCAAAGGCTGCATCAGAAATGCAAAGTAAATCTGAGGCCAGGAACTAATGTTAGTCGAAGGTGAAACTTGCAGTAGGATGCCATTTCCAGTTATATGTTTGACCCCAAGCAATGGCTTTCTGCTTTGAATTTTGGCAGGGTCTGTGTTGTGCTTCCATTGCTTTAATACATTCATGGTTGTCAGTTTCACTGAAAGTCACACTGTGCTGTAAATTTTGTAGTCTTTTAGCTGTGTAAACACTTCGTCATTGTCTTGCATGCATTGTTATCTACACGGCTCCTGATTTCAGAGGATTTGAGAAAGATCCAAAAGGTTGTTTTGCACAAAAATGTTAAAATATAATGAGAACCCTGCTGAATGGAAATACATAATACCTGTTGATATAACTGCAACAGTGATGAAAGGATCATGTTTTAAAACTAGCAGACTCATACAAACACAATTCAGTGTAGCTATGTAGTGATTTTAGTAAGGAAGAAGGTGGAAAAAGTAGTGGGAAAATGTGGGAAGGATATAAATGGAATATGAATGTGACCGAAGTAGGGTGATTGCATGATAAAATCTTATCTAGAAGCACTCTTAGTTAGAACTCACAAAGGATGTAGTTCTGTTCAAATCACAGTTTTGTGCATTTTAGTTGCAGGTCATATATATATTCATTCAGGTATGGGTCATAGATAGATATCTGGACCGAGTTAGGAGCTGGAAACCAGAAGTCAGGAGTGAAGAGCAATGCGAATGTAAGCCAGAAGGGAGAACCAGAGGACAAACAAAGAGTTAAGACCAAAGAACAAGACCAGAAGCACAAGACTCAGCAAAGCTCAGATAGACTTTGTTGCTCAAGTAACATTTGTCAAAGATAGGAAGTTCTCTCCAGTGGCATATCTAGCATAAACAGCACCTCGGGCAAGTGTGGAAGTTGCACCTTGACCTCTGGGGTGCCTCCTCTTCCTCCTCCTCCTCCTCTTCTTCCTCCTCCCCTGCCACTTCTGGCACTGCTTTTTTGCGCCTCCACCCCCAGCATTGGGCACCTACCCTACTTGCTCCATCCTAGATATGTCTTTGGTTCTCTCATGTTCTTCCTGCCCAGGAGTAGCCAAAGGCTAGCCTGGACATAGGCCATTTCTGCATGGGGCGAGGGAATCGGCCCGTGCCACTACTTACCAGACTTCTTGGCTCCCTGGTCTGGTCCATGCTGCTCCGGACCAGTGCGTGCTCGTTGCTCCGCACTGCTCTGGGGACGAAAATGGTGGCTTCCGGTTGGTCGAGGCTCTTGCCAGCCGAAAGCTCGCCAGCCTAAAGCCCACCCTCAGCAGATTGCAGGCTTGCACTGATGCAAGCCTGCAAATCTGCACCGGAGAGTGGGCACGGAATGGCGCGCTCTGTGCTTTTGAAAGACCTGTTTTAAGCGGTCTCTCAAAAGCACGCTTGACGACCACTTGGGGTCATTCCGGAGTGGGCTAAAGTGTGGATCTACGTTAAGCAGGTCCGACCCAGTCCGCTCCCAGGTGCAGCTGTCCTCCCAGGAGGACGCTCGGCACCGTTTCTATTAGCCTGTGCAGAAATGGCCATAGTCAGTTTGGAAAGTTTTCCTGAAAAGCTGTAGTAAAATTGCTCACCACATGAGGCAGTGATGAGTAGCTCTTGATGACTCCCCTGTGTGGTCGGCATTGCAGTAGGGTCCTTTAACATGTGTCTTCAAACAAGATTTGCCGTAGTCCTTTTCTTCCTCTTAAGAAATGAATGCAGCTTTCTGCCACCATCAGACAACACATGAATATTTTACTTCTTCATCCAGTCTGCAGGGGAGCACTCTCTTTCCTTTGTAAAGCACAGTATTAATATTTATTCATTAAAATGTGCACTCATTGCTTAGTTTTGTTTTAAAAAGAGAAATGAAAGCTGAGTAATCACTCTGTAAATGAGGGGAAGCTAAGTTGCTGTCCTCACAACTGTAAACTAATCAGCTTTGAGAAAAATTGAACAGCACTGAGACCAACAAAAATCTTTTGAGCTTGATCTTAGATAGTGAATGGTGTTTCTTTGGACCGGGAACTATATTTCTGCTTCCAGGCCAACTTGACTGTTCAGCAAATGGACAGCTATATATATTCTGAAGAAATTTGCATAGTATACATTGTTAATTAATGTAGCAGAAATGCTGCATTATAGTTGGTAGTCATACTGAACTCAGGCCATTTCTGCCCTACACTGTTATAGTGCTATTATTCCACTTTCAACATCCTATGGAATTCTGGGGTTTGTAGTTTACTGAGACCAAAGAGCTCTCTGCCTTAGAAGTCTAAATGACCCTCCCTAAATTGGAAACTCCAGGATTCCATAGGATGTTGAAAGTGGAATAATAGCACTATTAACAGTGTAGGGCAGAAATGGTCTTGGTTGTACTCTGAAATTCTAATGCCTAAAAATGGAAAAAAAAATCAGGCCTATGTACATATATGGACAATCTTATCTGTCTAAGCTCTACACTATTCTGTTAACATTAACTTGGTTTCCTAGGTGGAATTATTTCCCATCTTTCCTGCTTTAAGATCCATTAAATAAAATTGCTAAGGGATCAAAGCTGGCATTGCTACATAAAACATATCTGAACTACTGCTCAGGTATGGTCCAATGTAGAAGATTTCCAGGGTAAATATGGAAAAACAGTGGTTTGGATACAGTAATAATTACAGCAGATCCTTTACAAATTGATGAGACTAAAGTGATTAACTTATGCCTCAGTGTAAGCTAATGTGTTTGCCTGCTTCAACTGATCCTTTTGTAATATTTAGTTTGCTATTCTAAAATGATAGGGCTGATTAACAACGGTGTTTACCTTCTCTACCCCATTTATATGAACATTGTTTTAGTTGTGAAATAGATAACTTCCTTTCTTCTTCTGTACATCCTATGCTTTGCAATAGTTTCTACGTTCTGGCAAAAACTAAATATGATGAGTAGGTATAGTTCTGAATTTCAAACTTAATTAAATCATATTACTTAAATCACTTAAATGGTTTGAGTCATTTAAATCCTAACACAAACTGAAACCATGTACAGGGCTGGCAATTCATCCCCTGACTTTGACATGGTTTTTTTTTTTGGAAGGAAGGAAGGAAGGAAGCAAGAGAGGGAGGAAGGATAGACACAACAGTGGGTTCTGTCAGCTTTAGTGGCACTTTCATGGCCACACTGTTCCTGATACTGATGCTAGGCAGATTTGCCGCTGCTCTTATCATTTGCAGCTTTATAGTGGGCCTTCTCTCCAGCTGAAGGGCCCAAATCTTTATCCCTAAGGTCAAGGCTTAACTGTATCATTGCTTATAAATACAATAGGCCCACATATAACATGAGGGATCTGTTCTGGGACCCTTTGTTTTATACGATTTTCACATATAATATGGAACCCTTCTTTTCTTACCTGAAATGAACTAGGAAGGTATCACATCTGCTGAAAACTATCAGTATAATCAGCCCTCCACATTTGCGGGTTTCACTTTTGCGGATTTGATTATTCACCGATTATTTGCTGTCACCTCTGCTGCCTCCCTATGCCATTTTTAATAGAGACTGCAAGTCTTGTGAGACTGAGAAACTGCAAACGAGGCTCGTTAAGTCCCTATTAAAAATGGTGTGGGGCAGCAGCGGAGATGGCAGTAAGCCCAACCAGCCAACTACTTCTGCCTTGTGAAGGAACCCTGATGCCTCAAAGGAATCCATGGTAGGTTCATATTGATCATGCTTTGGCCCTTTCCTCACCGGGCTATTAAAACGGTGTAGAGTGACCTCCGATGGAGGTCTTCTACACCGTAGAGTGGACTGGGGCAGACTACTTTTTGCAGTTCTGCACCTCAGTCTGCTCCAGAGCGACCAGAAGTGGTCGTGCAGTGTGTTTTTTAAAAACCTCTTTTTAGAGGTTTTTAAAAAGCATGGAGCGTGTGACTCCGTGTCGCTCCGTTGCCGCGCTCTGGTGCAGATTTGCAGGCGCGCACTAGTGCGAGTCTACAGATCTGCCGGGGGCGGACTTTAGGCTGGCGAGCTTCTCCGGTTGGTGGAGAGCCTCCACCAACCGGAAGCCGCCATTTTGGACGTCAGAGCAGTGCAGAGTGACGAGCTCGCACTGCTCCTCGTCCTGACGGACTCACCCGGATGCTAAAGAAGTCCAGTGAATCCCGTTTTTGCATGATTCCTTTCCTACATGCGGAAAAGGCCTTTGTTTTGTGTGTGTTAAATATGGATTGGGAGGGCCTAGAGTTATTCATGGTTTTTCCATATTCATGAGGGTCCTGTGCCCCTAACCCTAGTGAATGTGGAGGGATGACTGTATTGACCTTCTGATGTACAGATACCATCAGAAGAGGAAACTTCATCAGAAGGAAGGTCATTAGAAGGTGGTCTTGCGTTGCAGTGCCAAGAAGATGTAGGTGGTTCAATGTCAATATCAGGTCTGGAATTTTCACTTTCTCACATAAGGAAAGCGCTTTTCAGATTTTCTTTGGCTTATCTGGATCACCAGCATTGCCACTCTTGTGCTTTGGGGCCAATATTCAACAGCAAGACCATCTCACCAGCACGATTACTTCACCAGCTATAGTCAAGCAGCTGAATACAAGGTAGCACAAGCAGCATGAGATAGCAGCAGCCAGCAGCACCAGATATACAAGCAATGTCAACAGCCTGAAGGGCCAGCAGCAGATACTACAAGCAGCATCAACAGCATAAGCAGAGAAGCCAGTAGCATCAGATACTGAGATCAGAGTGAACAGTGCTGGAAGCCAGCAGCAGATATCAGAGCAACAGGAGATGCCATGAGCAGCATGAGCCTCATGAGGGTGGGGTCCTTGCATATAATTGAAACTGCATTAAATGAATTCATGTTAAACACAATAAAAAAGTCATGGCCATGAAGAATCAGATTTAGGACAGACTTGTTGCCTATTACCTCCTTTACTACTTCTACTCCTTGTTACAGACTGGTTTCTGTATATGTAAGACCCCACCATGTTTATTTTCCTTCTATGATCTATTTTAACATGCGGTATATGTGTGGGCATTTTCACATCTCTGCAGGCTCTAAAATGTCACTATGGAGGGAAACGGGGCGTAAAAGGGGGCACTGACTGTTTTATGGTGGTGAAGGGATGAATTCTCTTTTATGAACAATTTCAGGTTTTGGATCTGGAACCCCCTTTTGCTAAACAGAGAGTGCTAAGAGAAACACTTATAAAACAGTAGCTGGGTTTCCTCTGGATTACAGCAAGATCCTGTTGAACGCACACAATTGTCTTGGGTTTGTATTTGGCTAGTAGGTTACATACATTGCCTCCTTCTGCTTGGAAAGGTGATGAGGGATGTATATGTTAATAGGAGACACTATATGCACCATGGCGGAAACACAGATGAGAGCTGAAGCAAAAGATACGGAACATCAAGAAGTTCTATTTACTTAACTGGATGTGGTGTTCAGTCTCTGTTCCAGGAAATCATTTCCCCTGAGACTTCCAAACAATAGTAGTACTTTGATAGCATTTAAGCTGTGGTTTCAGTCTTGTAACACTCTCTTCCTCCCTGTATACACTGGTGTCTGAATCTTGGGGGTAGCAGCTTCTTTATGATTGCATCTCTTGAGACAGTTTCTTGCTTTTATGTTTTTTAGATTTATGCTGGATTTTCTTATGAGAAATGTCTATAGAAGCTCTGCAGATGTCTTCTGTAGCAGTGTTTGTTTTCTTTCATTTTGTTTTTTTGGAAAAGCCTTCCTTCAATGAAGTGGTTAAATGGCACATATGAATCATTACAAAAAAGGAAGTTATTCTAATTAGGTGAGATCCACATGGAAGCTTAATGGAAAAAAACTTTCCTCATTTTCAGCAGCTAATAATCATAACAATTTGACATTACATCCAGAGGGAGCCAAAAATATGGAAGCAATTATTTAGTATAAACAGACAGATACACACACACACACACATTTTCTTGCATTTTGTATTTGGAGATAAACTCAGGGTTTTCAGAATTCCAATGATGGGGGACATATAAATCTATTACAACAAAAAAGTCAGAACCAGTTTGGAAAGGCAAATAAGTGTGTGTTGCAAACAAGTGGAAAGTTGTCAGAACATTTATGCTATCCTATCTTGTCTTTAGCACTGAAATCCGAAGCATGCTAATGGCATGGAAAGAAATGTAGTTTTTTCCCCTCATGTACAATAGAAAGTGGATTTATAGAGATGCTTATTATTTAATATATTTCTGATGCACAAAAAGTAATAAAGAAAATATAAGGTAATATTGAAAATAGATCTGCATGGTGGTTGGACACCTTTTTGTGTAACAGGTAAACTGTTTGTTAATGGCACAGCATGAGGGTTGGCCTGAGAGCCTGTCTACACTACTGGATTGTAGCACTGTTATTCCACTTTAACTGCCATGGTTCCTTTCCTGATGCAAAGCTCTTTCTCCTCCTAACCTCCATTTTGTATGCATAAGCCAACCAGACGGAAAGCTGAATGTGAGCTCCACAATGGCAATCACTGCATCATCCACCACACTTCGGGGTAACAGATGAATTTAGGAAGCATGGAACAGACCAGGTGGCAGACACCTTTGTAAAATCACCTTTAATCTACCTGTGTTCTAATATTTTTGTGTTTTTACCTGAATCTTGTGGCATCCTCCTGACTTAGGAGAAAAGTAGAATATAAATCAAATCATATCAAAACATCTTGTCAGTGCTCTTCACTCCTGCAGCACTGGTACCTGGAGCAGCTGCTTCACACTGCCTAATGATAGGACCAATCTTGCCCAAGATTGGCCCTTTTCGCACGGCATTTTCGATGTGCAAGGGCCCCTTGAGTATTGCGCACATGTGAGGAGTGGTCCACACAATGCACTCACATTTGCGTGATGCTCAAGGGCCTAACATGGAACATGCACGCATTTTTTCATTTTTGGCTTGAAGCTGAAAATGCTGCGCAGTCGCACATCGCTCTGGGGCCCCACGCGCACTTACTTTGCATGCAGAACCTCGGGAACCAGGCCGGTTGCGCTTCCTATCTCAGTGCAGCCTGGGAAGGTCCCAGGCTGTACTGCAAAAGGAAGAGGCGGGCCTCTCATGCGAGCAGGAAGCTTGTGCCTCTCCGGAGGCTGCTCGCGCAAGCACCGCACTCCAGCGCTGAAAATAGGTGAGTTGTGGAAAGGGCCATTATGCTTCAAAAAAAAATAAATCAAAATTTATTATGGCAAACAGTCAGCAAATTTGAGCAAAATTAAAACAATATAATTGGAACAATAATTAATTTTGTTAAAATCTTCTACAAAAATCAGACATAAAATATAACGAGATAACCTTTACATTTCAACTTAAAATGAAAATTGAAAACATAATTTCTAAATTTATAATATTTAAAATTTTATATGTACATGTGTATATGTATGTGTATGCTTGTGTACATTTATTTTAATACAACATAGCAAGTAATTAATCTAAAAAGCAAAATACAATAATAGAATACAATACCATAATAAAAACCCTGGAAGAGACAGTTTTAGAAAAATACCAGATTACAAAGTAAAAATTCAGGATCCTTGGTCTTATGTTTTGTTAGGAGCCAACACTAGACCAACTAAAAAGATAATTTCCTCTGATGGGACTTGGAACTTGGTCCTAAGCCAAAATAAGTTGGTTTTATCAAACTACCCCAAACCATGGGGAATCCTGACACAAGAGGAGCGTAAAGCCCACCTCTGGATTACCCTAAGGGCATCTATTGTTGGTGTCTTGAACATCTCAGACTTAGAGCATTTTGATGGCTTACACGCCAGGGCAGTAGTTACATTCCGAGAATGGAGTCTTACCAAGATGATGTTTGAACATAGAGAAGACTTGAAGAAGAGCGGCCTATTAGTCTCAAGATTTTTTGAAAACATGGCACCTCCAGCTCCATTAATTTCATATGTAGCAGCACTCTCGAAAAGCCCTGTAGCTGAAGCAGTACGCCAGGATTTATTCTGCTTTGAAAATCAAGTGAGAAATTTGAATAATCTAGAGTCTAAGGAACATTATGCTTGAATGTTTTCTGCTTAGGTCATTTCCACATGTTACCTGATCCTGTCATCCTCCCGTTGTAATCCTGGCAGCACCTTTGCTAGAATGCTTCCCTCTGTATCTGGCTGGATCCCTGTGGATGGGAGCGTGAGTGACATGTGCCTACTTTCCGCAGTGCAGTCAGGCTCTTTCCCATGCTGCACTGGGGAAGGAAGCACCTCTATCGCACTTCCTGCCCTTCTGCATGGCAGGGAAGGGTGGGAACATCACTCAATTATGGGTGCTTAATTGGTTTATTCCGTTAAGTGAATATCCTGTGATTGCAATGGGTGGGGATGCGATGGCAGAGGGACTGCAACAATGTTGTGCAGAAGCATGGCCCGCAGACCACTGCCATCCTGTCACCATAGTGGGACTGCGATGCCATGCAGAAATGGCTTTAGATACAGCTGGAGATCTTTCAGGAATTTTTAAAGATATTGTTATTGGATGTCTATTTTCCTCATTCAAGTGGTTAGTTAGTGGAAACTATCTTACATTCAGACTGAGGTAAAGGTAACCTAAAAAGTGGGATAGGAAGGTTTGAATATGTTGTTGTGTATACATTGGTACACATTACTACTAGAAGTGGTTGGAAGTTTGTTTTAAGACCATCTACTCCTCCTAGCCATTGTGTTTGAAGATTAAAAGTACACAGTTCAGGCTCCAAAGTCTTTGATGGAACATGTTAATGTGTGGGTCTCTGAAGACTGAAACTCCAGTCTGTCTGTCTGTGTACCCCATCATGTCTCATGGATTTTCACTTGAGGTCAGAACAAGATGCCTCTGCAGGCTTTGCACCAGATGGAGCTGGCAGACAGATCTAACTTGTGAAAGCAAAATCTAGATGTGTTGACAAGATCACCTAATAGACAGATGGGCTACTTTATTTATTTATTTATTTGGGACATTTGATTATTTGGCCTCTTTATGCTATACATGTTAAAATTTTCTAAACAGGATAGTTTAATTAAAATGCTCTTTATTTAGGAATCGAATAATCTAATAATACAAAAAAAATGCTGGGCCTGATTTTCTGAGAGCTGACAGACTGGTTCAAGGATATATACATTGTTAAATGTTATTTGAATACTTTGCTTTGAATAGTGATCCTGGATTTTAAATGTTTACCTCAATGGTCTGTTTAAAAGAGCTTTGGGAAGATGAGTAGAAGAAAATAGGGCAAACATCTTCTCACAGTAAGTCCAACTTGTGTGATTTTTTCCAGCAGTGTTTTTGATTGGCTGACACATCACACACACACACACACACACACACGCACACGCACACACACACAGAAGGCATCTCTGCAACACATGTGCTGAGAGTGACAAGACTGCTACCTTGGCATGAAGTCATATCATTTGGAACGAGACTTACTTCCAAACAAGCAGACTGTGGCTGCATTTTCATGATTCTGCGAAACTTTGAAGATGTCATGCTTGGCAAAGAAAACTCTCACACCAAAACCAAACACAGAAAGCTTCTGTCTTGAAAGAGATTTGCCAAAAATGTGATTGTCAGGAGATTATTTCTTTAAAAAAGAAAGCCTCTTCTGTTAACGCTGACGTTGGATGTTTCTACTTAAAGAACATTAAAAAAAAGTATTCTCATTTGTCTTGGTTTACTTCAAAGACTGTCCTCTCAAATGCTAGGTATTTCATCATTAAAATTAAAATCACAGTTGATATATCAACATATCAAAAATTTAATGTGATACAAAGGAGATAAAAAGTAATTCAATCACTAAAATATATAAAATGCCATTCATATAACCTTCTTCAACGCTATGGTGGTAAGACTGTTGCTATATCTCATTGCTAGTACTGATTATATTCCAAGTCATTTTTAACTGTATCTTTCATGCCTAGAACATGTATACTTATTGTTTAAAATAGTTGAAGGCTGACATCTTTTCCACAGTTGGGGTGGAGGTGAGTATAAAGTTCCAATTCTACATTGAGGTCTGGGAATGGAAGAGGACAAAGGTCACTATTGTCAAGGTATCATCATTATGTGGCTTTACCAGTATCAATCAATCACTTTTTGGGTCAAGGATGGTGTACAGAACTGTGCCCAGACACTTTCTGGCAGCTATAGTTCTGACAAGTAAAACTATGGTGTAAGGAACCTTTGGATACCTCCTTAAACAGTGCTGGAAAAAGTAGGTCTGCTAGTGCATTCCTCTCCATTGGCTGTGGCAGCCAGTGCTCAAGGGAGGTGCAGTCCAGCAACATGAGTGACATTAATGACACGTGAAACATTGCTATATCAACACCTACTAGTTATTATGAACGTGAGTTCCTTCTATAACAGAAACCTTATGATCTTCTTTCTCAGCTGCTGGAGAGGGCAGAGCAGAAGAAGCAGTTGCATTAAGATCCTGGTGGTGGGCTTACCATGGGCAGCTGTTGGCTATTGTGAACAGAATGCTGGACAAGATAGGCTTTTGGTGTGTTCAGCTAATGGAGTCTGAGAATCATAGGATCAGAATTCTTCATGCTATAGTCATAGAGTCTTTATGTCCACTTAGAAAATTTTATGTGAAATCCTGTGGCAGCTCCTACTGAAGCAAAGAAGTGAAGCTTACAGGATAGTCATTATTATGATCTAGTTGAATGAGATGGGAACATGCTTGGAAGCTGCTAAATAGAAATTGTTTATTTTGTTTCCATATCTAAATTTTTTAAACATGCAATCTCTGTTTCTAGAAACCTTCTAATCTTTCAGTTCAGCAGTTCTCAAACCACTACCCTCAGAGTCAAAACTAAATATGCCATTATACTTGTCTTCAACTCTTTTGAGTGGGAGTCCCTACTTTTTAAAAATTCATAGCAATTGCAGCAACCTGTATCAAAAAGGAGACTGTAGTATGTGGGGAAAGAGTAAACGCCACCTTCTACCATTACTGTGACCCAGATCATAAAATAACAGAATCATAGACCTGAAAGAGACTATAAGGGCCATTGAGTCCAACCCCCTGTCACGCAGACATAGACAATGAAAGCACTCCTCACAAATGGCCATGTAGTCTGTATTTAAAAAACCTCTAAAGAAGGAGACTCCACTAGACTCCAAATCAGTGTATTTTACTGTCAAACTGCTCTTACTGTCAGGAAGTTCTTCCTAATGTTTAGGTGGAATCTCTTTTCCTGTAGTTTGAAGCCGTTACTCCATGTCCTAGTCTCTGGAGCAGCAAAAAATAAGCTTGCTCCAACTTCCATATGACATCCTTTCAAATATTTAAACATGGCTTTCATGCCATCCTCTTAACCTTATCTTTTCCAGGCTAAACATATTCTGCTTCCCGGGTCACTTCTCTTGAGGTATCGTTTCCAGGCCTCTTGCCATTTTGGTTGCCCTTCTCTGAACTTGTTCCAGACTGTCAATATCCTTCTTGAATTGTGGTGGCCAGAACTGAACACAGTATTTCAAATGAATTCTGACCAAAGCAGAGTAGAGTGGTGCGATTACTTTCTTTGACATACACACTGCTATTGGTGCAGTCCAGAATAATGCTGGCTTTTTAAGCTGCTGCATAACACTACTGAGTCATGTTCAGCTTGTGGGCTACTGAGAGTCCTAGATCCCTTTTACATGTACAATGGTCAAGCCAGGTGCCGCCCATACTATACCTGATTTGATTTTTTTCTGCCTGAATGTAGTACTTTACATTTATCCCTATTGACGTGCAGATTTATAATCTGTTAAGGTTATTTTGGATTCTGATCCTATCCTCTGAGGTATTAGCAGCACCTCCTAATTTGGTATCATCTGCAAATTGGATAAGCATGCCCTCTATTTCATAATTCAAGTCATTGATAAAGATATTGAACAGGACCTGGTCCAGGAGTGGGCCCTGTGGCAACCCACTATCACTTCTCTCCAGCATGAAGAGGAACCATTGGCAAGCACCCTTTGGGTTTTATCAGTCAACCTATTACAAATCTACCTAACAGTAGTGTTGTCTATCCCAGATTATATTAGCTTGTTTGCAAGATAGCATGGGAGACCTTTCAAAGGCCTTACTAAAATCATGATGTGCTACAGACAGAGCATTCCCTTCATCTGTCAAGCTTATAAATCTATTAAAAAAAGAAAGAGAGATTGAGGCCCTTTCCGCACAAGGGAATTAGAATGTGCCAGTACGTCCTATCACGGAGGTTGTCTGCATTTTGGAGCGGACTAGGGCCCTTTTTGTACGGCATTTTGGAAGCGAAAGGGCCCCTTGAGTGTCATGTAAATGTGAGGAGCAGTCTGCATGACGCACTCACATTTACACGATGCTCAAGAGCGCATACCTACCTTTTTATTCGGCTTTTAGCCGAAAAAGGTGCATACTTGCACACCGGTCAGGGACCTGGGCGAACTTACCTGCCCTGTGGAGCCTCTGGAGTCAGGCTGGTCGCGCTTTCTGCCCCAGCGCAGCCTACAGCTCCCAGGCTGCACTGCGGAAGGAAGGAACGGCCGCGGGCAGGGCACTCGCGCGACCAGGAAGCTGCTGCGGAGCCCAAGCAGCAGGGACGTGAAAGCTTTCCTCCGAAGGCTTCTCACGTGAGCTCCGCTCCCCATCTCCGTGAAAAGGTAAGGTGCAAAAAGGCTCTAGGTCCAGACTATTTACCTTAGTTCCGTACCTCAGTCCTCTCCGAAATGGCCCCAAGTGGTCCTCCAGTGCACTTTTTGAAGAACAGAAGAAAACAGGTCTTTTATTTTTTGGAGTGCACCATTGTGTTCCTGCTTACTTGTGCAGATGTGCAGGTTTGCACCAATGTGAGCCTGCGATCTGCAGAGGGCAGGCTGTAGGCATGGCGAGCTTCAGCAGTTGGTCCGGACCTGGAAACAACCGGAAGCCGCCATTTTGTCAGCTGGAGCAGTGCAGATCTAAGACCTCGCACTGCTCCGATTCACCCTGGACCAAATGTAGGAGCCCTGAGGAAGGGCTTAAGGGAGAGTCCGCGTTACTATGGACCCAGAAGAAGTGGTAACTAACGGCATGGAGCGATTCCCTCACCTCATGCAGAAATGGCCTAAGTTTAGTCTGGTTTGACTTGTTTTTTGAAAAACTCATGTTGACTTTTACTGATCATAGCATTCCTTTCTAAGTGCTTACATGCTGTCGGTTTAATGATTTTTGTTAGAATCATTCCTGGTATTGATGTCAGGTTGACTGAGCATTGATTGTTTGGGTCCTTTTCTCCCCTTTTTGAAGAGGGGGACAACATTTACCCTCCTCCAGTCTAGTGGGATTCCCCTTGTTCTCCAGGAATTCTTAAAGATTATTGCTGGTGGCTCTGAGATTATTTCTGCTAGTTCTTTTATTATCCTTAGATATAGCTCATCTGGCCATGGACACTTGAATTAATTTAGAGTAGCCAGGTATTCCTATACTATCTCTTTATTTATTCTGTGCTACATTTCACTTACTGCATCATCTGCTTCATTTTCCTTAGGTTGAGCACAGTTTTCCTTAGGAAGAAAACAGGCAAAAAAGGTGTTGAGTCGTTCTACTTTTTCTCTGCCCTCATTTCACCATCTTCTCCATGAAATGGCCCTACCATTTCCTTATTCTTCCTTTTGCTACAGACATAACCAAAAAAGCCTTTTCTATTGTTTTCCCTGCTTCTCAAGCAAGCTTGAGCTTGTTCTGTACTTTAGCTTTTCAGACTTTCTCCCTACACATGCTGGCTATTTGTTTGAATTCCTCTTTGCAGTTTTCTTCTTTTTCCCATTTCTTGTACATTTTGCTTTTAAATCTTAGCTCAGTTGAAAGTTCCTTAGACATCCATTGTGATCCTCATCACTTCCGGCAGAGTTTTCATAGAAGAAGAGAATCTTCAGCCACGTGATTCAAAGACATGATTAAAAAGGTAGGAGGGTTGTGGAATCACTATCATCTTCCAACTCTATGATTCTACAGTACCAGTCTTCAGAAAGGTTTTGTACTTGGTCTTTCTATTCTTGGTGAGTTCATGGGCTCTACTATTTCCTTTTAGCTGGATGATCCATAAAACGGTTATACATGATTGCATGAAGAAAAATTAGGACCAACTGCCAGAAAGAAATTTATGTTCAGTATTGAAGATAAGAACATTGTTTGGATGCAGAGATGCAAGAAGGTTACTATGATTGTGGCTGAAATTCTATTTACTTGGAGATAAGGCATAGTAAGTGCAACAGGCTCGTGTCCAAGCAGACAGTGGTGTATCTAGCATAAACAACTCCTAGGACAACCATGGAAGCTGCACTCCTATCTTCTTACCCCCACCCCATCCCTATGTGCATGGCTTTTTTGCGCACCCTCCCGCACTGGTTCTCGGGGCATGTGCCCTACTTTCCTCACCCTAGATACTCCTTTGCAACCAGATGTGGATAGGACTGTACTTTAAATAGTGATTGAATCCTTTTCCTCTCATGAAATGATTTTCCTGAGCTTAGCTTGTCTCTTATTAATGGTTCTGCTCTGCTTTTGATGCCATTTCTCATGTAGGTTTTCCCTATTGTTGTTCATACAATGTATTCAGAAGAATAACCATACATAGGCAGCATGAGAATCATTAAATTCAACTGAGACCTAATTTTCAGCCCTTATTTATGTGGCTGAACTGCTCTTAGCTTTGGGGGATCCTCACAGTGCCCTGTTCCCCAACTACCCACTAACACTGGTTGTTTCAAGACTATATCCAGAAAGACCTTGGCGTTACAGCACCAAAAACTGAGTTCACAAGAAAGGCATAGAAATATTCAAATGACAAAACACACAATCTCTTTCCAGTTACTTTCCTAGATCTCTTTTAGGAAGATGAAAGGAAATAAATATTGTTTTGTTCTCTTTCTTTTTGGCTGCAAATAGTATCTTTTTCCATTCCTCCCTGATAATGGTCCAGGCTTCTTTCCAGAGTTCCTCTGGCTCCTGGCTCCTCGCTTAATTGTGCAAATCTATTTTTTAATGCTGTCTTAAAATTTTATGAGGGTGTTTATCAGGTCATATTGACATGATGCTTGGTTTAGTGTTTTTCTTTAACTTTACTTTAATTTTTGATACCAGCAGTTTGTGGTCTATGCCAGAATCTGCTCCTGGTCTTCTTTTTGTAGAGACAATGGAACTTTTTCATCTTCTGCTTCCAATTATGTAATCTATTTGATTTCTGTTTTGGTAGTTAGGTGATGTCCATGCACACAGTAGCCTCCTTGGTTGCTTGAGGAATGTGTTTGTGATGAATAAACTATCGGCTTTGCAAAATTAAATCGTTGACTTTCCTGTTTCATTTCTTGATCTTAGGCCAAATTTACCTACCATCTTTGATTTTGCTTTCCAATTACCTGGGATTAACAAGAAGTCCTGTTTTGGTGTGCGATCAGTTTTCTCATGCACTCCACTATAGAATCTTTCAATTTCTTCTTCTTCTGCTTCAAGAGGTGGAGCATAAACTTGGATTATAGTTATATTGATAAGGTTTCCCTGAAGTCTGAAGAAGCATTTTATATTAGATTTTCATTTCCTGAGTAAAAGACTGTGTAATTATCTGACTCAAAATGTCCCATTCCTGTCTACTTTAGTTCGCTTACCCCAAGTATTGCAATGTTATATGCTCTATCTCTTCTTTCAATGTGTAGGTTCCCCTGATTCATGCTTCTCACATTTCATGTTCCTATAATATGTGTTGTGCAGCTTTGGACTTTTGTTTCACCTCTGAACATGTTAACAGCTGAGCATCCTTTCGGCTTTAGATGTACTGCCTTTCTAATTGCAAAGTGACAATTTATTTCCAAAGGTGCATCAAAAGATAACTTAGCATATCCAAATCCTATGCAGATTTATGTCTTCCTCTTTTTTTGGTAAAGTTTTCAACTTAGTAATAAAGCCAACAGTTCTCAGGCCAACAGCCCTGTTATTAGTTCTTGCTTATAAAAATGAGTTCCTAACTGGCAGTATCTATATGACAAACCATCTTTAGCACCTCCCTCACCCCCCAAAAATTTCAGAGAGTCCTGATACAATTTCTTGGCCTGTAGATAAGTAGGAAGATGGGAGACACTCTGATTTACAGCAGATAAGCTAAAGCAAAAGGTCAGGAAGTATGCACAAGAATGGAATGAAGTGCGGAGGAAATAAAGAATCTCATATGTTTGCATGTTAGGATGCGGGGGTCAATAAGTCAGTCTATTTCATGTCTGATTCTTTATTTTGTGAGAACTCCAAGTGCTGGCTCTTGGACAGTCCAAACCTGTCTCATACTGCTCTCAGTTACATCTAATTAGTGTTCAGTTGGCAGTGTCACTCTAAACTCTTGCTGGGGTCCAGCTAATTCAAGAAATTATGGGCTGTGCCTCCCAGGGGAACCTCAAAGAGTGGGGCACACAACTAGAGTCTTCCAAGAGGAGCCCCAAAGGGCTGTACAAGTGGTTACATTTCAGAAGTAGCCAAAGGAAATAACCATCTTTCCAGCTGAATTGAAATGATTACAAGGTAGTCAGTGGAAGGGTTTCAAAATAGCACTGCCAACTGGCTGTTCTTCCACAGCGGGCAGTTGTATTTATTTGGGAAAAGCTGTAGAGTAGCATGAAAAAGACAGAAAAAGAATGAGAGCCTGCAGCAATTCATGTTCCCCCTATTGTTTATAGAAAACAGAGTCAGCAATCCTTCCCACTGGCTCAGCTCTGTACTTTCCTTGAGACCAAGAGTGCCTTGCCATCACTGAAGACAGAATAAAACTTAAAAAATCTTGGGGACAACAGATGCTTCATGTTAACTCAGATTTCATTCATGCACAAATCACGAGGAGCTGTTAACTCTTTCTGAGCTGAACTTTTTCAATTTTTCCTTTGCAAAACTATAATCTGCCATATGGTGCAAAGCCTTCAGCCTTGAGAAGCTTTCTTTCGCAGTTGTCATTTATCCAAAGTCTGATATGGAAATTAATTATGACTATCATGCTTGTAGCTTGTTATTGAGACATGGAATGCCTTTATTCCATGAAACAATTTAATACTACAGGAACAAGTGTAACAAAAGGAAATGGCTTAGCAATTGGCAAAGGCTCTATTAAGCTATTTTGAAACATGTTTGCAATTAGTGACACTTGAGGCTCTTTTTTCTGTGACTCAGCTTGACTCTGGTCGGTGTACAGCGCTGGTCCACAGCACTGGTTCATCTGATTGTTCTCTTTGAAAGAGTTCCCCACTTTTAAAATTCTTTCTGTACAGGCATGGACAATATGGAACAAGGAAGCTGCCTTATGCCGGCTTCAGTTATATGTCTGCAGAGCCCAATTTAATCTGACCCAGAATACAGTCTAAACTGTAATGTGTTTCACCAAGATGTTGAAGACCATAGCTCCCATAAACACCAACCCACAGGGATGGTGGAAACTGTATTCCAAAACATCTGGAGGATGCCAGATTTCAAAAGATGGTCTTTCTCTAGCCGACAGTGGCTTTCAGGATCTTTCCCATCACCCACTATCTGGCCATTTTACTGGAGACACCAGGGAAACAATTCTGGTCTTTCTGTTTGCAAAGACAGGCCTCAAACTAGTGGTGAGTGTGGCCAAAGTTTTTGATGGGCATGGCCAGGAGCAGTGCTCCCTCAACTGCCCCACCATTGAACATGCTGGGAAGAGAAGATTTAAACATTCCCTTCTTTTATGCTGAGACTCCTTGTACATCTCCCCCTTCCTAATATATTGTTAATGGGCCCCAATGCTATCAAGTATGGAAGAAAGTGTACAGTTTAAAAAAAGAGCATGACTCTTGTTCTGACCTTCTCTACCATTTAAATCACTTTCCCACAGCCCATCAAACAGGTGCTTGGTAAACTGATGGAACATAATTGTGAGGAGAAAGCTATCTTTACACCTCATTTACACTCCCAAAGCTCAACAGTTGAGCAATAGATGGACAAATTGAGGGAGCCCAAAGCATCTGTTGTGAGCAGTGCTCAAGGCTTCCTAGGGCTACAGCTAGTAGACAGGGGCAGATTGCTCTCTGTTGGTTTACTGAGACAGATTAAGCTTATAAAACACTGGATGAAGCTGGCTTTTTTTGGACAAACCATTGTTAAACTAACCATAGTGTGTCCCACTGGATGAAATGTCAAACTAAAGCTAGTTGAAGATGGAAATGGATACTGCCATTGTTCTCCTCATGATAACTTTGGAGGAGAAGGAGAAGGAGGAGAAAACAGGGTGGCATTCATGTGGTTGAAACTCGTTTACATAATGTTAAATCATGAAATCATTCTGAAATGCAGCCTTTTAGTTTGCCTTTTTTTTTTTTTACAATTTTATTGTTTTAAATTATCTTTTTTTAAAAAGTGTTATTTGTTTCATTTTTCCTGTAATCCACCTGGGAAAAACTTAGATTAAACCTTCATAAATAAATCATAAAAAAGATAGCTTTCCTCCTGTCAAAGCTGAGAGGAAAAAAATCAATGTAGTTGAAATATGGTGCTGGAGAAGACTTCTATGGATACCATGGATTTCTAAAAAGACAAAGAAATGGGTTCTAGAGCACATTAGGATTAAACGTTCACTAGAAGCAAAGATGACTAAACTAAGGCTGTTGTACTTTGGACATGACATGAGGTAATGTGACGCATAAACTGTGACCAGTATGGAAAAGGGAAAACCACTCTGCAGGTGAGTTGATTAAATTAAGGAAGCCCTGGGTCTGCAGGATATAAGCAGGACAGTTGATGATGGGGTTCTTGGAAGGCTCGCATTCATAGGATTACCATAAATTAAGACTGAATTGATGGCAAACTACAAAAACAACAACAACAAAATGCTTTAAAAGAACATCTATTTAAAAACAATTCAGCGTGGAAGTAGAGATGGGGGTATCAATATTTACTGGAGTTACCATAAAGCTGAAGTTGACTTAACAGAATGTGAGCATATTTGGGATGTGTTTTAAGACTGATATGTCATAGTGGAGTTTTCAAATGCAGACTATTAGCCAAGTGGACATTTTAAATGACATTTTAATTGATGGTATTTCTTTTTATTGATTTTTTTTAAAAAATTAGGTGGCAGTCTTATGTGCATTTGTATGCCTTCATGTCATTTCCAACTTATGGCAATCCTAAATTGAACCTGTCACAGGGTGAACCTATCATGGGGTGTTCTGGGCCTGAAAGTATGTGATATGCCCAAGGTCACCATGGCCAAGTGAGCAATTGAACTCTGGTCTCCAGCACTCTCATTGTCCAGCACTCTCTTATGCACACTTACCTGCCCACAATTCAAACAAATTATTTTGGAACAGCCTTTGAGGTTTCAAACAAACAAACAAACAAACAAACAAGCAAAAACACCCGCCCACCATCCATGGCATCATATTCTTTACAAGATTTTCAGATGTTTCTGGAAATTTTTGAAATGGCTTATCAGATGTTTGTACTGCTCCCTTTTCTGATGGCATCAACATATGGAGCAGGGTCATCTATTTTTTAGAAAACTTTTGTAGGAAAACAGTGTAGGGTTAAGGTGTAAGTGGTAGAAATGGTAGTGGTTGTGTCAGCAGGGACAATGAAATGTTAGGAGACACTCATAACCTCTTCAAATCTCAAGAAAGATATTATGCAAAAGTGATGGGGCAATGAGCTACTTTATTGAGAACACTAAACAAGAGAAATGTTGGAACTGAGGAAATGGAAGACCCATAATTTTTGAATAGTTGAATTAATCATCGGCTATAGTCACCTACATTTCTGTTGAGTCAGATTAGACTTTGTTTAGACATCAGATGCCAAAAATAAAATATACCATGCCATGTTAATAAATACTAATTCAAAAATCAGATGTTTCCTGTGCAGGTTTTAATTTTGTGGGAAGTATGCATTTTGTTCTTTTTTTCTGGGAAGAGGCTCTTGACATATTTCCAGCTTCTAGTTCTTTTTCTTTTTGGTTTTGATGTGTTGTTTTTACTTTCTTTTCTTCTTCTAGGAAAGTTATTCAGGTTGGCAGTGGTACCACAAGATTTCCTGTGTTCAAAGGACGCTGTGTCATGGTTGTCAAAAGTGCTTCTTTCTTGCATTTCTCCATGTTTCCTTTCTCCTCTGTTTATGTTGTGATCCAAAAGCAGGGTGATTACATTGAATCATTGAATCATAGAGTAGAAGGGAGAACAAGGACCATCTAGTCCAGACCTTGCCATGCAGGACACAAATGAGGGTACAAAGTTGGAAGATTTGGCCTTTTCTTTTTATGTCAAATCCTGAAAAGTTGCTGGGTGGACCTGACATGAAGCAAGAGAGATGGGGTCCTCATTTTATATCACAGCAATAAGTTTAGTTGTCAATGGCACAGTGGAAATAATATTGGGGTATGCTTTAAACATGTGAAGAAAAACCAGCTGAGATCCTACATTGCCAGCTTAGTTATGAATGATAACTAAATATTGTCTCTTGGACAGACTCCCTAAGCCTACCTTTATAGTCAGCAGCTGCTCCAAGCTATGGAGCTGTTCTCTTGGTAACTGAGGTACAGCAGGATATCATTTCTTGCCTCTTCACCATGTCTGATCTGTGGTGTAATGATGAATTGTGACAGGAGTCCTGCTTAGTGATTGGCACAGTCTTGCCTGCTGGTGTCAAGGGACTGAAAAGTCATCCTGCTGCAGCCTGATCACCAGCAGAACAGACATCCATCCCATAAAGTGGCCCCCTGGAGTTTAAGGTAGTTATCTGGGGAGCATTTATGAGTGCGGCAATCATGAATATGCAGTAAAAAGTTAATATAAAGCAGTTACAGATCTGTAACTCTAAGTTATGAATTCATGATTCCAATATGCCAACCCATCATTGAATACCAAAGTCAGAATCATCTGGACCATAGTATTTCTGATTTCTGTGTATGGTGGTGAAAGCTAGACAGTGAAGAAAGCTGACAGGAAGAAAATCAATATGCTAAAATGTTGTCCTGGGGAACAGTTCTGCAGATACCATGGACTGCTAAAAAGACTGATGAATGGATCCTACAGCAAATCAAGCCTGAATTCTCACTAGAAGCAAAAATAACTAAACTGAGGCTGTCATTCTTTGGACATATCATGCAATGATGTGACCCACTGGGAAAGACCATGATGCTTGGTAAAATGGAAGACAGCAGGAAAAGATGGAAACCATACTACAGGTGGATTGCTTCAATAAAGGAAGCCACAGGCCTGGGTTTGCAGATGTGAGCAGGGCAGGTGATGACTTTCACTCATAGGGCCATGATAAGTCAAGATTGACTTGATGGCAAACAACAACAACAAAAGTGCTATAAAAGCAATCTTCCATTTTAAAAAAAATCAGTGTGGAAGTAGAGATGGCATTAACAACATTTACTAGGTTTTCCAACATTTCATGTGGTTTTCCAACATATGACATAGGGCTATGACTAAAAAAAAATCTACAGCAGTCTACATTCACCTTCCTTATCTGTTTGTAGTGATAAACAGGGGTGACTCATGGATTCAGCGCTCTCTCACTTGATCTATTAGCTACCTGCAGTGACAAATCCAGTCAGTAGAATACAAAGACATAGCTGTGTTAGTCTGGATCAGTATGCAAAGGGATCTTGTAGCACCTCTGAGACTGAGAGAAAGAAGTTGGTGCCATAAGCTTTAGTAGACTTCAGTCTCCTTCGTCAGATGCATTTCCCTCAAAATTTGCTGAAGACTTCTTCTACAGTGACTGGATTTATACCAACTTTGAGACTGAGAAAAAGAGTTTGGAGTCTATTAAAGCTTATGCTGCAATCTACTTTGGTCTACTTCATATGCACTCGATGAAAGAAACTTAAGTCTCCAAAAACTTATACTACCATTTTCTTTCTCTCAGTTTCAAGGATGCTACCAATCCAGTCAGTGGAGAAGGAGTCTTCAGCAAATTTTGAGGGAAATGTTTCTACAGACAACAAGAATTACTTCTTTTTTTTTTGGAATGGGCTTTCGCTTCTAAGGGCTCAGTGGCTTTTCTC
The DNA here is from genome assembly GCA_948472985.1 of Iguana delicatissima. Lineage (NCBI taxonomy): Eukaryota > Metazoa > Chordata > Lepidosauria > Squamata > Iguanidae > Iguana > Iguana delicatissima. Next base: position 1,247,463 of record CAOKZL010000572.1, on the reverse strand, counting down.
TTTAGTCCAGCAGGAATTCAATGCATTTCAGAAAAAGATGTCAACTTAACCAGAAAGAGAGTCCATTTGACCTCCAGAATGTTATTTACCGGTTTTATTGGCCCACCATGGATCTAGTTCTCACCTCAGCAACAGAACCTGGGGGCAGCTTGATGGCTTCTTGCATTTTGCTGGTTAAAAGCGTCATTTAAAGTGATTCATTCTTTTCTTATTGATTTAGGGCTTGACCACAGCTTTGAAATTAGTCCCATATGTTTTTGAAATTTGAGTCTGAAGGCTGTTGGAAAGCACGGGCAGGCTGTATTCGGCGTTGTTCACCTTTGGCACTCTGGGGCCAACAGCTGTGCTAAAAACTGTTGAAATGTTGCTGTGTGTTAAAAAGAATCATTGCTACAATATCCTATAGTTATGAAATTTGACAAGAAGAACTTTTCTGCCCTACGGGATGTAGGTGCTTGTTGCATTTACACTGGTAGTGCCCATAAAAAATTTACAAGTGTATTCACAAGCAAGGTGTGGGAAACAGGGATGTGCACAAAGCATATGCTGCTTTATGCCTGTAACTGGCACAAATATAGAGGTGTCTGATGTGAATAGGTTGTTAATGGGATATATATCAAAGGGAAATATCTGAACAATAGAAATGCTTTTCATTCACATGTCATTCTTTTGAATTTCCCTAATGTTCTTAAAACATTTATATCCTGCCTTCATTCCATGGAAATTAAGGAGGCCTAAAAAGGCCTAAATTTAATGGTATAATTGTTTCAGTTACATTAGTGGTTTGCCTATTAACATGAGTGGAAATAAACTTTTAGGGTTAATAATTTTTCTCAAGTTTTTCTGATTTGGCAGGGACTGTCCTGATTAATCCTCCCTCATTCCACTTTTCCAGTTGCTTTTAAGCATCCCAGTTTCTCTCTCTTCCTCCTACTTTCCCCCTTTGTCTCATCATATTTCAGTTGCTATAGACTGAGTTTGAAGTATAAAAGTAGTTTTCACTCAATTAACTCAGCAAGAGAGAGAGGAGAGGAGGGAGAAGAACCTTTCCTTTCCCAGTAGCCTCAGATAAAACAAACTACTGCAGCCTTTCCTTGCTTGTGTGTTCTTCCTCATTAATAACTTTTGCCATCTCCCCCAAACTCTGATTTTGCTTAGCCATATACGTTCTGGTTTTTGTCTATGAAATGTTGGAAGGTATGGGAAGACTGTGGCAGTTAAATTGTGTCTTATATGTGTAAAGACAACTGCAACTAAGGACCTTCTGCACTACACTCTTATAGTGCTATTATTCCACTTTCAAGATCCTATGGAATCCTAGAATTTGCAGTTCAGAGAGAGGCATTTAGAATTCTCAGCCAACGATCTCTTTGGCCTCAGGAAACTACAAACCCCAGAACACCACAGGATGTTGAAAGTGGAATAATAGCACTATAGCAGTGTAGTGCGGAAAGGCCCTGAGCAAAAATTACATTGAGACAGGTTATAGGGACACAAAGGAAGGTTCAAAAGGAACTGTTAGGGTGGATAAACAAATCACACCTCACTGTATCCCCAGATGGACATGGAGCTGGCTTGAACCCCTAAACATAAGGTAGGAAGGTAGAAAAGAGAAGAAAAGACACACATAGGCGCACGCACGCACGCACGCACACGCACACACACACACACACACAACTTTGGCCAAAGGATCCTAGGAAGGATGAGCTATTCTTTCAGGCTTCCCTTCTTATACCATTTTTATATTTATATTAAAGAATGCTTACAGAAAAGAAAAGATTCACGCATCGGCATGAACAGAGTCACAGCTTGTACACGTGTTACAATCTATCTGACCTGTAACACTCCTAAATCTGTGTCGTTCCAGGCAACATCCTGGGTCATTCCCAAAGACATCTTTCACAATAGCAGTGTCCTTTGCTTGTACATACTGATTATAAACAGGAGCAAAACAGAATAAACATTTCTAAAGCAAGGTTGCTTGATGAGCCTTGAATGTCTAATATGTCAATTAATATCACAGTTAATGATTATCAAGTATTAATTCTGTAGCAAGTTTCAAAAACCAAATTTCAAGCCTAACAGAACATTTAGCTTTCTGGCTTCTCTGAAGGCTCTGTCAGACTGGTGCAAAGAAGCAAAAGCTCTCCAAACAAAACTCCTTGTTCCTTGTTTGCTTGGTGCTGCCTTTTTGTCAGCTTGCAGCTTCACACTGAAGTTTTGTGGTCCCCCCCCCATGTAAAAGCTGTCAACAAAGAAAAGTGAAGGATGAAGAAAACTGTATGACAAACAACTTGGTCAGTCATCATTCAGGTCTCTTCACTGCCTCTGCTCACTGCCATGCTTATTGGCCAGAACGGGCATCCCTTCCTTTTAAAGGAATGGCAGTCTAAAACATCCCTGTTAGCACTTGCTCCCCCTATTCTTCCCTACTTCATTGTAGCAGTGAGGAGGAGGAGTGGCAACAGAACTGCAAGTATTGCAAGTCCTTTGGGACTTTTTTGTTCTGCTATATTTCAGAATATTAATAAAAAGATCTTCTGGGTGGGAATAAAATGTTGCTGCTGGTGCTGGGAATTGCTATCAAATAGCCTGGGACAGAATGGTGTAGTGGTATGGGTGCTGGACTAGCACTCTGGAGACCAGGGTTCACATTCCTTCCTTCAGCCTCAGAGGAAGGCCATGGCAAACCCCCTCTGAACAAATCTTGCCAAGAAAACCCCATGACAGGTTCACCTTAGGGTTGCCATAAGTCAGAAATGACTTGGAGGCACACAACAACAAGACTGGGACAACAGAAATGTTGTCTGCTTATTTTTTTTTAATAAATCAAACAAGCAAGAATTAAAGCTACAAATACTGCCATCCCCAGCCATATTTGCCCTGTCTAGAGGAACCTCAGATCTTTAAAGGAGGAATGTCAGGTGGGAATTAAAACCCACAATGGTCATTTTGACTAAGGACTGCATTATATTAAATCATAGTCCATTTCCACACCAGACTATTATAGTGCTATTATTCCACTTTCAACATCCTATGGAATCCTGGGCCCCTCCCTAAACTGCAAACCCCAGGATTCCATAGGATATTGAAAGTGGAATAATAGCACTATAACAGTCTGATGTGGAAATGGCCTTAGTCCTACACTCCAGTCTCCAATGTGGCATTATTTCATAGAGTTCAGCACTACAAATATTATACCCAACAGCAATAGTGACAAAAGCACATGGCTTTTTCATAGCACCAACACCTCGCTTACTCTGGCAGCAGCTTCCTCTTCTTAAAACCAGGAAACATCAGGGGCTACTTTAATAACTAAATGCAAATATGTTTTAAAAGCTAGGTGTTAGAACTAGGAAAGCTTTCCCTCACTGGAAAGAGAAAGTGAAGAGGTAACAGGTTGTCCAGTTTCCATAATTATCATTGGTGGCAAGTGATCTGCTTCATTCATCTGGATTTCAAAAAGCAGGCAAAGAGACTTGAAATGAATATGTTCCTTCATTAGGAGGGTAATGTGAGAATGAACCCTTAGGAAACACTGACTCAGACTTTGAAGATAATAAATAAATATGAATAAAGATACCCGTGGATGCTCTTCATTCCCTTAAGTGACTGCTTGGAGCAACTATCTGAAAAAGCATATTTAGAATAATGCTATTAAACCCTCAGTGATCTACAGGCACAACCTAGGACGAAGTGAAAAAGGCAGCAAGCATTGCGCACTGTATGGTGTATATAACATCTGCTCAAGTCTTCATAGACATAATTGATTCTTGTGGGAAGAGGCCTAACTTTAGACTTCATTTTTGAATATGATCAAACAGTAAGAAGGATTTTTCATTGAGAATGCATTTGGGAAATACTTGACTTTGACTGACTTATGAAGACCTCATACCTGTATTCATTATTTAGGGTTCTCTTACTCCTTTGAACTGCTTACCTGTTTCCTAGGCCAAAACACAACATGTGTCTTAAGCTCTTACAGGCCTGTTTCTTTGAGCTTCACTTGGACTCTGACTATGCTTCTTTGGACTGATTTTGCCTTCACACGAAGTGCCTGCATGCTGTACTTGGCAATTACAGTCATCTGAACATTTCAAGCACATGGGTTTTGAAGCCGTTTCCAAATGGCTTTCTGTCCTAAGCTTGTGAGTTATGGCTAGTGATTGTTCTTTAGCTTTCAGTTATATTAACTGTTTTATGACAATAAAAAAACAGCAGCAAGCAAAATGTATCAAGGAAGTACTATACCATGCTTATTTAGTGCTAGCAGATGCAGGAAAGATATACAATGAGTTGCTGAGAGATCAGTCACGTTTCTTTTGAAAGGAGCTATTGGCAAGATGTAACAAACTTTGTCATGAACGCATAGAGGATTTAAAGCTTTGGATAGAACTTGCAGACATATCGGCTTTGATCCTAAGGCCCTGATTCTACAATGGAAAAAACCCCCTGTGTACATCCAGAGGACTTTGATCTTAGTTTAAAAGATTGCTGTTCTCAGTTACTAAAAAGGTGTTATAATGTTGGAATCTAATGTCTATTTGTTGGCCTGAGAACGTCTAACGTCCAGCCCTATCTCCAAAGTCTGCCATGTACATGTGGTTCTCTTGCTCAAACCTTGGGCTAGCAGCCATTATGTTCTACCCCTTCCTACAGAGAAATGCAGAGACCTAGGCCCTTTTCGCACGGCATTTCTGATGTGAAAGGGCCCCTTGAGGAGCGGTCCACATGATGCATTCATATTTGCGCGACGCTCAAGGGCCTGACGTGGACCGTGCATGCATTTTTTCATTTTCGGCTTGAAGCCAAAATGCTGCTCGGTTGCACATTGCTCCGCATGCACTTACCTGGGCGTGGAGCATCGGGAGCCAGTCGGTCGTGCTTCCTGTCCAGTGAAGGCTGGGAAAGGTCCCAGGCTGCACTGCAAAAGGAAGAGGCAGGGCGCTCGTGTGACCAGTAAGCAGCTGTGAAGCTGAAAAGGCAGGGAAGTGAGAGCCTTCCTCCAGAGGCTGCTCGCGCGAGCCCCGCATCCCAGCACTGCGAAAGGGTAAGGTGCGAAAAGGACCCTATAATTTCTTCCAATGTTGTTATCTATTTTGCTGTTTTTACTATTATAATTGTCATCATCTTGATATATATCTTGATCTTCCTCACAGGAGCACAGGATGGCTTGCAACATCTACATCTCTAAGTGAAGTGTCACAACCAAAAAACCCTATCACATGGTAACATTATGGTCCACACTACTCTAGAGCACCACAAGGACGATCTGTCTGTCTGATCTTCAGTCTCAGTGTACTGATACTGGAAAAAAGATGGTCCTTTAATTTAGTATTTCTTAGGCCCTTTTGGAGTAATGGTAAATCTGAGCACAGTTACAAATTTACCTCAGTAGCTTAATTTTTAAAAAATAATATTGAAAGAAATTGGTTATTGTCAACACACAAAGCTTCTCTTGGGCTATTTTCAAAGAATAAGCGTGCCTCTGCTGATGATTTATTTTTAAGTTCATTAATTGAGTTGAATCCCCCTCCACCTTCTGTTCAGGATGATCTATTCCTGTTCACTGAGGACTGCCAACTTGGAACATCGCTTGGACCTAGATGATTGGCAGATGTGATCAATCACCTCATAAAATCTTGCAGGTCAGGTAAAAACAAATTTGGCACCTTATAAGTAAATCACCCTGTTAAACTGCTTAAAGCTTGAATCAGTGCAACCATTCTAGGGACAAACTAATTTGCTGAAATGGTTAGGTGGAAGAACGAGGAGACGGGCGATTGCTTGTCCCATATTATTCATCCGTTCATTGATGGGAGAAAGATATTGCTCACCTTCAGCAAAAATCAAGGGCCAAGAAGAGTAGGCTGGGGATGTGTTACTCTGACTTCTGGGGGTCCCTGGGGGACACCCGGATTTGCTCCAAATTTACAAAGATTGGGGAAATTAGGGGAGCACTGCATAGCAAAGCAGAGGGCAGGGCAACACAACGAGATCTCGGACCCTATGTCTATGCAGTCAGACCACACAAGAGCCAGGCCAAATGTCCAATTATCAATTGTTTATTCAGCAGAATTGGAAAAATATCCACACACAGACATGCAACAAAGCAGTCACTCACACAAGCGCACAAGCACTAATGAGTTGGAAAGATATGAAGATCAGGAAAAGCGGAGGGAAAGAAAGCAGTTTATACTGTACCTGATCCTGTTGTCTTCGGCTTGGGAAGAAGCAAAGCGAAAGTGGCTCAGCAGAGGAAGAACGCTAGAGGGGAGCTGTTGACTAGCAGAATTCTGAGGTACTAGTCAAGCATGGGAGTTCTCTGAAGAGAGTCCCAAAAGGCAAAATATGCCTCGGGGGCAGACCCTTTCCCGGAAAAGGACAATGGCTGAATCATGGAGATGGACCTCATCTTTGTACTTCTCGTTGTTGCAAGTGTTAATCTTGTCAAGAGAACATGTAATCCCCTTGAGGTGTCATTGTTGTTAATGGTCCACTGTGTGTATATGTGTGCCTTTCGAGATTTCCCTCTTGGAGAATGACTGGGAGAGCATTGGTTTGACCTCGCTAGTAATGCTTTGGTTTTCTACCTGGGTGTCTACATTTCCATCCAGTGAACCTCTGGCTTAATAACTTTGGATATTAAATATTATATTCCCCCAGGACTGGGTCTGACAGCAGGGGTTACAGGTTGGTTATAACCTCCAAAGCCCAGACTTCTGGAGGACCTACATCTGGGGGCCTCAACAGTGAAAGAACAAGCAACAGAATGCAAGACAAATTTTAGTGTTCCAACAGCCCAGAGAGTGCTATAATGTCTGCTGCTAAACTACCTCTTGCCCTAGGCCTAGTGCCAGGACTCAGCAGTGCTGAGCAAAACCAGGAGATTTACATTTTTTCATACCACAATATGAGTGACCAAATCCAGACTGAGGGCCTAAATATCCTAAAAATACAGACTCTGTCTAATCTTGGAAGCTAATAATAGTAAATGGGGAAAGATCAAAACAATTTAGGATAAAGAAGGGAACAAGACAGGGATACCCCCTCTCTCCGTTACTTTTTATAATATATTTGGAAATTTTGATTAATACAATAAGAAATAATAAGGAAATTAAAGGAACAAAAATAAGGGAATATGAGTTTAAAATTCAAGCTTACGCGGGTGATCTGGTGATAATCTTAGAAGACCCTCTAACAAGTATTTCACCATTGATGGAAATTATAGAACAATTTGGGGAGGTAGCAGGATTCAAAATAAATAGAGAAAAATCATTGATAATTACGAAAAATATGACACATATGCAGGAAAGGGAATTAACTGAAAAATCAGATTTCAAAATATCAAAAAAAATTAGATATTTGGGAGTATTGTTAACAAAGAGTAATTCGGATTTATTTGATAATAATTATAAAAAAGTTTGGAAAGAAATTAAGTGTGATTTAGAAAAATGGAAAAAAATTAAATATATCATTGTTAGGGAGAATTTCAGTTATCAAAATGAATATTTTACCCAAAATGATGTTTTTGTTTCAGAATATACCTATTATAGTTAATGAAAAACCATTTAGGGGTTGGGAACGTGAACTAAGTAAATTTATTTGGAATGGCAGAAAGCCAAGAATTAAAATGAAATATTTAAAAGAAGTAAAGGAGAAAGGGGGACTAAGCATGCCTGACCTAAAATTATATTATGAAGCTTATGAAGCTTCCGCATTAATTTGGTTAAAAGATTAGATAACACTAAGAAATTCAAAATTGTTAAATTTAGAAGGTTTCAACCTTTATTTTAGTTGGCATGCATATCTATGGTATGAAAAGCAAAAAAATAATAAGATATTCATGGATCATTTTATTAGGAAGGCAATATTGAGGATTTGGACAAAAGTAAGAAATAAATTATATACAAAATTACCATATTGGGTCTCCCCACATGAGGTGTTCTGTCGTTTGGAAAAAATAAAAAACTAAAAATTGGATAATTTATAAAGATATGCTTAAGAAAGTAGGGAAAAATATTTTATTGAAGAGTAAGGAAGAATTAATTAAAGATGGTTTCGAGACACATTGGCTACTTCAGATACAATTGAGGGAAAAATTTAAGATAGATATGAAAGAAAAAGGAATTTCTATGGATGATAATGAATTTGATGTAATAATGAAGCCAGGGGTAAAAAGACCTCTTAGTAAAATTTATAAATTACTTTTGAATTTAGAATTAGAAGAAGATGTAATTAAAACTAATATGATAAAATGGGCGCAAGATATAGGTTGTCCAATAACATTACAAGAATGGGAGAATGTATGGAAAAAAAATCAAGAATTTACAAAATGTTATAATATGAAAGAAAATTTCTTTAAGCAATTTTACAGATGGTAGCTTACACCTATGCAAATATCAAAAATGCAGAAGAGTAAAAAATCTAATAACTGTTGGAAATGTCAAGGGATAGGTAATTATTTTCATATGTGGTGGAGATGTAAGAAAGCTAAGGAATATTGGGTTCAGACACATCAACATATAGAAGAATATTTAAAGGTTAGATTTACGATGAAACCAGAGATATACTTATTAAATATACTGGATGAGATAGACTTGAAGATAAGGAAGAAATATCCAAGAATATTATATTATATGATTTATGCAGCTAGAATTATTTAGGCAAAACATTGGAAGAATATTCAAAACCCAACAGTAGAAGATTGGATAGATAAGTTATATGAAGTAGCAATGATGGATAAACTAACTTTAAAATTGCAGAATAAAAGTAATGTTATTTTTAGAAAAGAATGGGATGTATTGGATGCTATGTGGATAGGGAAATGGGGAGAACATGCCTTGATGGGATTATATGATTAGGTTAGTAATGGGATAGGAAAAAATAGGGAGAGAGAAAGAGGTTAGGTAGGTTTTAATAGAGATAATATTATTTTATTATAGTCCAAAATAAGCTAATTAAATAAGAAAAGTAGCTAAAAGATAGGTAAGCACAAGAGGTAAAGGAATATACAAAAATGATATGGGTAATAGGATAATTAGATAATAAAGAATTAAAATTGAGTAAAATAAATGCAGTAAGAAGTTTAGAAAAATGGAAGACAGAAAGCAGGATTAAGAAAAAGAAGATTAAGCATCAGTAGCACCCAATGGCTCATGGAAAGAAGTCAAGTAGGTTTTTTTTTTAAGGTGTAGAAATTTTTTAGGTATGGTTGTATGTTGTATGTTGAGGAGTAGGTAGTATAATGAGTAGGTATTGTTATTATGTGGGCTATGGGGTAATAATTGGTTAATTAGATTATTGTTTAGTTTTGTTTTGTCTGTAGGTTTGTAGATGTCTAAGAGTGTATTTGTGTAAAGTGTGTAGATTAGTATGATGTCGATATTTGTTTGTTTGTCTGTTATATCAAATAAAATCTAAAAAAATTAAAAAAAATAATCTTGGAAGCTAAAAAGGGTCAGCCCTGGTTAGTACTTCGATGGGAAACCACAAATGAGTATCAAGTGCTGTAGACTATATTTCAAAGGAAGGAACTGGCAAAACCACCTCTGAGTATTCATTATCTAAGAAAACCCTGTGAAATTCATGGGGTTTCTGTAAGTTAGCGGGTTCCTGAAAGCATACACACACACACACACACACACACTCTCTCTCTCTCTCTCTCTCTCAGGCTAAAGGTTAATCATCCTTAGGGTCACCATAAGTCAGAAATGACTTGAAGACACACAACAACAACAGAAGCAGTTGCCTACCAATTTTAGTGAAGAAAGACAAAACAACAAAATGGAATTTTAATATGGGCTTACTTTTACTTAAATTAAACTAATCTACAATATAGAAATCAATTAGTTACATGGACCTCAGACAGTGCAATCCCAGAGGTCCCCTCATAGGTGCAATTTGAGGGGGAAATTCCTTAGCTCTGAGGCACATATGAGGAATTTCCTCATCATGTCCTTTATCACAGTTAAATTAGATACTGGGTAGGACAGAGAGAGGTTATTGATGTAGGTAGGACTGGCTGGCTCTTTTTGTGAGGAATGTGTCAGTTCCTCCAAAAAGACATCCAACAGGAGAATCCCCATGCTAGATGAATGTGAAAACATCTTCAGGTAAACAAATACTTCATTCGGTGATCCATCCAACACAAAGAAGTTGCCCAGCTGAGAGAGTGGATGCCACAGAAAAGCCCAGACTGTGTAGCCCTGTACAAGGATAGAAACTGTCACCAGAAGGATCACATCATACTGGCATCTTGTTTGGCAGTTATGTCATAAGCTAGACTTTCAAGCACATAACTGTTTTGTATTCACATTTACAATTGTGACATCATAGCCATGACTTAAAATGCCCACAAATGCCCCACTGGTAAAGCTAGGCAGCCATACCAAGTTAAGGAGTTCTACAGTGCTGGTGAGCAGGGCACTGATGAATGATGCATCCAGACCCCTCCTGCCATAGCAAGTTGCAGTGCAACAAGCCTCTGTGAAAGGACCTTTTGCTTATTGCACTGCTTGCTCACTGATAGGAGGTGAATGGATGTATCAGCTTTCAGCACCCCACAAAGATTTTCTTCACTCAGTACTGCTGCCTGGATTTTAAGGCTCACATCTGCATAATATGGTATTATGAAAGCTATTTTTCAAAGCAAAAATGTTTTCCCCTCACAAATGTTGCATAAAATATATTGGAGACACATTCTAAGAACTGATTGTTCATTTCCTATCTATATATCTGTATACTTCTCTTACAAAAACCAGATTTTTGACAACATCAGTGAGGGCTTTTTCCCTCTCAGCAATCAAAATATCTGTTTACATTAATGACATCATAGCAGCTGAGCCAATGGTAAGGGTGACTTTGAAGTAGTTTGTTATTATTACTAGATAAAATAGTGTAAGGATGCGGAACTAGTTAAAGTGAAACTGGGATATTATACCATTTGAGACATCTATGAGTCGTGGATATCTTTAATAAACATTTCTTTTCTCAACACTTTTTGCACTTTTTCTTGTTACTTTGGCCCTCTAATGTGATGATGAAATGATTAGTCAGGCAAGTTAACACTGTGTAGGTACTGCCCATTTTGGGCTAACAACAAAGTAGTATCATAGTTTGTGTTAGAGGCAGGTAACCATCCTGATGGAGGAATATTATTCATTAAAAATATTTTTCAGCTATCTTTTTTTATTTAGAAAGCAAATATGGGCATAGTTCTAGTGACAAAAACAAAATCACTTTCCTCCTTTTCCTCCTTCTCATCCAGTGCAATGAGCCTTCAGTTCCATTTTTCATTGACTATTTTTGACTTCCGTTATCCAAACCAGGAGAAATTGTGATTAATCTCCACTAATCTTAAAGTCACCTGCAAATCCTAGATTATGAAGATGTCTTGTTTCCATTAATCAGAGTTAAGGTTAGCCATAGTTTAGCCTTAAAGTGATATTTACTTACTTGCTTACTTTACTATCCTGTCTTTTTCCCACTATGAGACCTATGTTAAATAACCTGCAGTGAATCCAAAATAGAATCAGAAGTTTCCAATCATTTCTTCAAACCATGCGAGAAGAGAAGAGAAGAGCCCAAACTTCAGAGCACCTCGATGCATTCTCATATTGATAAAATATGGCTTAGAACTATTTCCAAAGGTAACATTTTTTCCCTGTTGATTTATTGATGCCTGGTAGGTTTTGAGATTTGCAGTTATGTACAATTATATGGTTAGCTACCAACAAACTAGGCAAGGGCATTATTGGATTGGTAAAACCCAAGCTATGACAAAACAGCCAAAGCTGCAGGAATAAAAGAAGACAAAAACAAAGAAATAGGTAGCACCAAATTACCATATCTATGCTAATTTTCATTTGCAAGAAATTATAAACAGTGCATATTTACTAAGAAGTAAGTTTCATTGTAATTTTAACAAAGTTTTTGCTTTTGATGTACAGCCAGGAAACAAGATACTGCTTCCCTAAAATAACTCCAGAAATAACATTTGGGCACTGTCCAAAGAACTGTTCAACTATTTAATATCCCTATGTAAGTTTTAAGCTTGCATTTCTCAAACAGTGCTTCACCAGCTCTGCACAAAGCACTTTTGAAACCAAAGGGAGCTTTCCTGTCAAAATTTTGTTAAGGTCAGATTTTTCCCTTTATTATTGGAAAAAATCATAAACTTGTTCACAAACTGCTATGACACTTATTCTAGTGGGGAAAAAAAGAACTGGAAAAGAAGACAATAAAATAAAGACTGATAATTTGGACCAAGAACCCACTTGTTAGGCACCAGATGTAAATTTTACTTGGCAAACTGTTAGTGAGTTTAATAGCCTGAAGGCACCAGATCCCATCTGATCCTGGAAGCTAAGCAAGGTTGTGCCTGGTTAGTATTTGGATGGAATGCCATGTGCTACATTACAGTGGAAGGCAAACCCCCTCTGACTATTTTTTATCTCAGAAAACCATATAAAATTCATGGGGCCACCATAAATCGACAGGCAACTTTGAAGGCACATACACATAATTTATTTTACGGAATCACATCTTGAATGTTTAAACAACATTCTTTCTTATTCCAGTACTGCTCTAACATCCTTTACAAAGGTCCTAAAGAAAACTCGAATTATGGGTTGGTGATGGGCTGCTGATTAATAATACCTTGTAAGTAGGATTTCAATCTTGCTTCAGCTGTGTTCAGTCCTGATCCCAAGGATAAAGACATGGGGAAAGAAGAAGTTGAAGGCCAGTGAGGTGTAGTTGTTTGAGCATTGAACTATGACCCTAGAGACCAGGGTTCAATTTCCTGCTCAGTCATGGAAACCCACTGGGTGACATTGGGTGCAACACACACTCTCAGCCCCCCAAATCCATAATAGGTTCACCTTAGGATTGCCATAAGTTGGAAATGACTTGAAGGTGTACAACAACAATAAGGAGAAGGATAAAAAGAGTGAGTTCAGATATCAGTTCTGATAATGAACAGTAGGGATGGAAACAGTTTGGGTAACCTGCTAGAATGGGTAGCATGGTGACAATTTAGTGGGGGAGCCAAATGAAGTTGTTCTTCCAAGAGAAAATGATGGAATAGCCCCATTCATGCTCCTCCTTCTCTTCATCTTCCTTCTTCTTCTTCTGCTGGCTCTACTCCTTCTTTTCCTCCTGCTCCTCCTCTCTCTTTCTTTGCTCTGCTGCTTGATGGAACACAGCTAACCTGAATATTGAAGGACATTTCATGGTATTTCTTCTTTCAACAAATACAAGATTCATCTAGTGATACAGAATGTGCTGCCACAGAATGTGGAAGCTGCTGCCACAAGATGTGATAGTGGCTTCTGGATGGGGCTTTCTTAAAGACATTGGGTTGGACACAAGATTCTGACTAGCACGGACCAGATAGGTCTTCGGTCTGATTCAGCAGGGCTCTGTCTTATGTTTTCAATCGTGTTTTTGTTTTTCCTTTTTATTCCTGATTTCTTTCTGGATTTCTTCCTTATGTTCTCTCCACTTTCCTTTTTCTAACTTTCTTGTTTCTAAGCGTACGTCTCCAAAAATGCTTCCTTAGAGGATCCCTACTTGCACCATGACAAACATATGTTTACAATTTGCTTCTCAATATAAAGATGGGACATATTGCCACACCCTTTAGAGTAGGAAAATCCCACCTTTTCAAACCCACAGCCCAAAGCCAGATGGCTACATAATGAACAATGTATTTTCGGTCCTGAAAGGTGCACTTTCTTTATGCCAAAATAAACCTTTTTGTGAAGGAAAACCCAAGTGTACTTGACACATTGCTATAACTGTAGCTGGAGACCATTAAACTGACACTTGTGGTACAAGACAGTTTTTAACTGCTTCTCCCAGATGCATGGGTATAGTATACATTGCACATTTAGGAAGCCACAGATACCACAAACAAAATTACAGGTTTCTATAGAGAAAAGTGTATGACAAAAGAAAAAAAGGGTTAGGCATATGTGGTCACAAAAGTTTTGATTCTTGATTTCTCCATTTCCCTTAAGCAACCCCATGGTTCTTGTCTTCAGAGAATGACCATGAAATTTTTGTACCTTTCCTTGTGTTATATTATGAAAACTATGACAACAATTTGTGTCAATCAAATACCCAGTCCCCAGCCCATATTTAGCAAAGTAAAAAGATACTGCCACCTGCCAGGTGCTTTATAAAACCCACATATTTCTATCCCAGAACCTTAGGAGGTGTAAGTTTGAGAGCACTGATCTAAAGCAAGATAACGTAGCAGGGGAAGACTCTGAAAATGCACTTAGCATAAGAACCACTAATATTTTTTCCATGTGCATTAGGCATGGTGAAAGGGGGAAATAATAAAAGGAAAGGAAGGGACAGGAGGTAAGCAGAACAGTATGGTAATGAAATGCATGCCTCAAAAATAATGAGACAAGACACAAAGGTATGGACAAATTAGAGCCACAATTTATTAACCTTCAAAGTATAAAATATGTAGGGAAGTTAGTTGTTTCATTGTTCTGAGATGTGCTTTGAAGTCTGAGAAGCTGTTGCACTGATGTTCTAACATGCACAAAATTGAGATATGATTTATATGCTTTGTGGAAAATTGTCTACATTGGTAAGCAAAGCTGACATCTGCTCCTTCCCACTTTGCTTTGGATTCTCTGTCCAGCTGAATTACAGCTCCTGAAACTCTTCACAATTATAAAGACTTTTCCACCATTGCTTTATCCTGTAGTATGTGCTTTATATGGGGGAAAACCAGTGTGGTTTCAATGTTGGACTATGATCCTAGAGACCAGGGTTTGATTCCCTGTTCAACCACGGAAATGCACTGGATGACCTTGGGCATGTTACACACTCTCAGCCCCAGAAAACTCCATGGTGGGTTTACCTTAGGATTGTTGAATCTGGAGAATCAGAAACAACTTGAAAACACACAACCACAACAACAGCAGGAAGAAAAGTGCCCACAAAATCTGAAGAGAGGGTGGTCAGGAGCTGTCAGGTCAGCTAGCCTGCTAACCCTGTCTCCACAGCTACAACATGTTGTTTGTCTGAACATGATGGGTTTCATGGCCTCTCCCACTTCCAGAGTTCTCCCCAATGCTACACAAAGCCCGTGCCCATCTGTTCTTATAGTTCCTAGAAGTAAGAAGAGCAGGATCCCAATATTGCTATAGTAAACAACATGCAATGACCAGGACAACAAATTTATAGAACTATAAATGTAAAGAACTATAAATTTAAAAATAGATTGAATCATTTGATTTATTTTTACAATAAAAAAATCACCATTCCACATTCCACTATCCAGGGAGAGGACTTTGTGTGTTTGATTCTTCAAAGTCTAGGTTTGAAAATCTGTGTGTTGCATCATGATTCTCATGTTGAAAGAGGGCTGCTACCTCTTTTTTCCCCCTAATAGACTCCTTATCTTTAACAGCTATGTGACAATGTAGCCCTCTTCATACTAGGAAAAGTGGCATATGTTCAGTATGGAAATTGCAAATAGATCAGAATTTCATTTGATTCATTTTCAATAAGAATTTAATGAATCCTGTGCAGAGGGATCTTGTAGCACCTTGTGACTAACTAAGAGAAAGAAGCTGGTAGCATAAGCTTTTGTAGACTTATGTCTACTTTATCAGATACACGGACTGGAGTGCCTAGAAATAGACCTTTATGAGCAAGCTGTATGAGTGAAGAGCAATAGAAATGTAAAACTTGTGGATATGGTGATGAGGTGACAAATTCAGCTTTAACTATGATAATTGAGGAAAAAATGGAGGAGAAAAGATGTTGCTTAAAGCTGAGGTGAGCAGACAATCATATAAATGGTGGAGGGAGTAACTGAAAGTCCCATGATTCTGGCTGGGAACCAAAAAGGAGATGTGATGAACTGGCCAACAGAGTCCTCATGCTGCTAGAGTGTTAACTAGTGTCAAAATATGTGTAGAGTGTCAGGAAACCATTGTCTCTGTTCAACCTACTGTTGATGGACTAGAACCTGTGGGTATATTTCAATTCTGTAGTTTCTCCTTCCTGTCTTCCCCTGCAGGGTTTTTTTGTTTTTGTTTTTTTGTTTAAGTATTGAGGACCATGATAGAATGGCCAGGAATATTGCAGTGTTCTGCAACTGGTTCATATTCTGATGCAGGACTACCAGTGAAAACTGCCAAGTGAAAACTGCTGAGGGGGGTTGTTGACAAAGGATGGCATATATTACATTAGAAGATAAGCAAGTGAAACTACCTCAGATATTGTGGATGATGCAATTGGGTCCTCTCATGACATTTCCTGAGTATATGTGTGGGCAGAGTTGGCATCTGGGTTTGCGCCAAGGTCTTGTACCCTTCTCCCTATCTTTGTTGTGTGTCCTCCTTTAGGTAAGCAACTGCTTGAGAATGAAATGCTGTCTGTGGGCAAGCAGACCTTTATGGGTATCAGGAAGGTACTGATCTTGATTAACACAGTTGTGTCTTTGAATTCTACCTTAACAAATTCTGGTTTATAAACAAAGTGGAAGTAACTTGAGATCATCATTCCCTCCAAAAGAAAACATGAAATCACAAAAGGGAAAAAGGAAGGAAAGTCAATGCATTATAGTCATTGGGACATGGGTGTGATGAGGTGGGAGATACCGTGTAATGGAGCTGACATCTTATTTCTGCTCATTCTTTCAGGAACCTCAATGCAAAACCAGATCTCTGTAAGGACTACTGCAAAATCATACAATGTATAATTCCAATTTAATGTAGAGAGATGTATTAAATTGTTTTCATCCTAGTCCCTACTTCCATAATTCTAAAATCCTGTGGGGAGGTGCTCTTCTATTTAGCCGTTAAAAATGGACAGAGTTCATTACTTCATTTTGAACATTCATAGACCAAATGGACTAACGCTACTACAAACCTTTCCAAGCCACAGCTTAATGTATTACTGGAAAATGGAAAATATTTATCAGTTACCTTTTGAATAAGATTACAAATATGAGGGCTTCATCAGTCAAAGACAAGATTTTCTCCCAGTTCCAGTCTTTTTCTTGAAACATTTGACTTCCTACTCCCAAATGTACTCTGTGAACAATGAATGATTTATTTTTTTCATCAAATACATCACATTTTGCTCTCTCAGAATGTATTTGTCACTGGGGGACAGAGCAGTTGGGGGAAGGCGAGAGAACAATCTGAAGAGTAAATGAAATATTGGGGAATATTTAATTCTGGAAGAAGTTCAGTCTTTCTTTTTCCCTAGCAAACTGAAGCAGTTTGCTGTCGTAATTGCTAACGTAACTTAATACCAATAAAACATCAACCTCTGTCTTTATTAGATTTTAAAACTGGCTGAGAATGTGCTTTGCTCAAGCAATGCTGATGGGTGGAACTAATATCCTGTTTGCCAGATACCACTTAAGGTTACTCCCCCCCATCTCAACAGCAGACATAAGACAAGACACAGGCTATATAATAATAGTACCTGGCAGAGATTTTAATAGTTGGGACTTTGTCTTCCCTTCACTTACGCCAAGGTAAACCAGCAATGCAATTAAAACTGGGCAGATCTATTGTTCCAGGTATTGGCTATATTATTTACTTAATTTCTTATTTTGTAGGGAGTTCACTGAGGAAAGACAAGGATGTTCTGTACTGATACGTTTGTTCATTTGTCTTCCTTTTTCAAGTATTCCTAGCTGAGCCAAGGAAGCAACAAATATCCAATGTGAATGGCTGATATTTATCTCAAATTCTGTCCATTCTGTCCATTGTTAGATCATCTGTTAAGCTTAAAATGTGCCACTTGCTCTTAACACTTCTATTTACTTACGAAATGCAACCTGTTTATTCTTATTCCATAAACAATTGTTTTAAAAAAACCTCTTACACACATGTCTATGAGACTTTTTTCTTCCTTATCTTCAGATTCCAAGGTCTTTCAGGATAATATACGGTATCAAAAAGAGGTCTTACAATGGATAGGTCAAAAGGATGAGAAACTCAGATTCGTTAAGTGCCAGTGGGCTGTTATTCACAGGATGAAAAGTATTGTCAGATCTGATTTTTTTTTCTGTTTTCCCACTTGTTCAGCTTTACAAGTACTTTTTGCATTTAACTATGCATTCTCCCAATACTATACTCAGAGTCTCCTATCCTAAATATATTACTGTATATATTCATGCATAAGTCTAGAAATTTCAGTCAAAAATTTGACCCCAAAAAATCTGGGTTGACTTATCTGTAGGTCAATGTTACTACTGTACCTTTACTCTTCTCAAAAAAGGAACAAGGTGGCAAAAGGTAAGAGCTTAGTATGTCTGGGTATAACCTAAAAGAAGCACAGACCCCCTCTACTCTGCTTACCGCAGCACTGCTTCTGGCCTTTCAAAATCCCTAGGTGGGAAAATGGCAGTGGCTACTCTTTGGTGCTTCCCTTTGAAGAGCACTGAGAGAGTAGAGGGGGTCAGTGCTTCTTTTAGGTTCTCTTGGGATGGGTTAAGCTCTTGCCTTTTGCCATTCTTCTCTTTTTCTTTTTTCTTTTTGATAATTTTCAATACTGCACCTTAACTTTATTATTTTTTTTAAAAAAGAACTATCCTTTTCACTGAATAGAGTGTCAAAAGGACTTCTTGAAAGCCTAGGTAGGAAAATGGTGGTGGTGGCAGCCAGGGCTGGCTTGCTTCTTCACATGGCACTGCTAATTTCCTCTCTCCATGAAATGATGCTCAACTTATCCACAAGTCATATCAAAATCCATAATTTTGGCCCTAAACCTGCCCTCGACCTATATATGAGGTTGACTTATATGCAAGTGTATATGGTATATATTTCTTGTGACCAAAAGAACAAAACCCAAAACAAAACAAATCTATCTAAAAGCAAAAGATTTATTGAGATTTTAAAAATCTTATATGAAAAAAATATATAAATAATACATGGAAAATATTGATGGGGGAGCAAGTTTCATGTGGCCTGTGTGTCCCACAATTTTCACCTGTTTTCTAATATGTCTTACATTTCTCTTTCTCTCAAGCATTTCCTAAATTGAGCTGATTGCTTACCTGAACTGAATCCCTGGAGCTTAAAGAAAGCATTTGTTCACTCAGCTTCCATGCTGTGGTTAAGTGGTTTTAATAATATCTCATACACTGAAAGGACTTTGCTGAGTTGTCCATCTCATTAAATGCTGAACTTTTAAAAACTGAATGATAATGATAGATATCCTTGCTTTCAGATTGCACAATTTGCTTTTCAAACCACTAAATTAGAAAAGATGTTATAGATTTGAAACTGTCAACTGCAAGGGTGATGAATTGCTTTGATTTACACTGGCCTGTACTATTTGTATTACTGGTGCTTTCCCCCCAATTTGTCTGAACATAGTGAAAGCTTTGGCCTTAACATAGAACCTGAGTAACCACGACTGTATGAAACTCACTTCTATTTCTGTCCTGGAAAAAAAATACCTGTTTACTTGATGCTTTAGAAAGCTGTTTTAGGAATCAAATTAATAAGCTTTAAGCTTAACTCATTAAAGCAATGGGAAGGACAATGCCTCCAGAGAAAGATGCTGCTACTGAAAAATAGGAGGACAGAAATTGGAGATGATCTGATTTGAGACATGAATGGATCACTTCAGTAACTGAATCATCTAAACCACAGAGAGCAAAGTGTGGCCCCAAAGTGACTAACAACCTACCATAGACTTCTCTAGTTTTCAGTATATTATAGTGTGTGTCCCGGAAACCTCCAGGAGTAACCATTTTTTTAAAAAAGGTTGCAGAACCTCCCTGCATTGTTTCACATACTTTCCCCCAAACTATTTGGCCCATAGACCCACCAAAATTGCACACTTCCCTGATTTAAACATTGTGATCCACACACATTATTGGAAACAAACACTTATGCACATTGGCCATTTCCACACGGGCATATTGCCCACGCTTGGGCGACCTCTCTTGGAGGTCTTCTTCACCGCGGGGTGCGCTAGCACAGTTAAAAAAAGTGAGGCTCTAGACCTCAAACTGCTCTAGTGCAGCCACGGGGGTGGTGCTGCGAGTTTTATAAAAACCACCTTTGCAAGTTGTTTTTACAAAACTCACCCGCGCTGCCCCGTGGCAGCCCCTGGTGAAGAACTGCAGAGACGCGGTAGTGCGTCCCTGCAGATCTGCCCGGGGGCGGGCTTCCGGGTGGCGCGCTGTCCTGATTGGCGGAGCGCCGCTGGAAGCTGCCGGCCGCCATTTTGGGCGCCGCTGGGCGCCGCTGAGTGCCGCCGAAATTCGGCGGAGTTTAGAACGGAGGATCCGCGCTCTCCACAGGGACGGAGCAACCTGCTCGCAGGTAAGCTCTGCCCGCGTGCACGGCCCCGTTTCGGCCCCCCCCATGAGGAAAGGGCCATTGATCATAGTTTTAAGCATTTTTTAGACTGCTGTCCTCACTTTCAACATTATCATGCCCTTAATCTTGATGTCATCATCCATGAATTGACCATACTTCTGTATGTAAAGGGTATACTGGATACTGCTATATGTATGCTGATGCTTTACACATCTGGAAGTTTTGTGCAGTTCTGTTTTGTTCCCAGTTTCATAGATCAGGTGTGCATGTACAGCTATGCATACAGGAACACACTTTTCTGTCTTCTGGCTTTATGTCAAAGAGTTCAGTGCCTGAGCCAGTAGCATACAGTGGGTTTGGAGAAATATGGGAGTGGATTCACTGATGCTGTTCAATCCCCTTTTCACATGTAAACATTAAGAAAAATTAACCTGAAAGGGTCTTAAACTTCTGTACAAAAGAAACATTGATGCAATCTGTAGAGCCCCAGTTGTACTCTCTGAGTTAGAGGGGCATACTAGAGATAGAAGGACCTGTTTAACCATGATGTTCAGTGAGTTACCTTGGCTCAGTTTGCTCTCTCTTACCTCACAGAGTTTTTGTGAACATAAAAAGGGGAAGAATTCTGGATACTACCTTGACTGTCTTGAAGAAAGGTGGGCGTGTAAATATAGCAAATACATTATTAGCTCATTTTTTTTAATGGACTGGTTACAACTGGGTAGAATGGTAGCCTTTGTATCCTGATGTTGAGGCAGTGAAGTTAAATCACTTTGTCAAGAAAACTTCTAAAGGCCACACATCAAAATACCTCATTATATCCACACAGTACCACTTAAACTGATGGAGTTTCAGGACTATAATAAGTGGAATTGAAATCAGTCCTGCTATATGTTCTGGAAAATTGACAGTGGTTACCTCAAAATCAATGGGACCATTCATGTGCCTACAAGAAAGCCTGTGTGTGCAAATGTTCCTATATATGGAATGAAATATTTAAATGTTTTCAGTGAACTAATCTAACAGTCTCATGATTCAAAATGTAACCCATGCAAAGGTAGCAAAGCCAAACAGTTGATCATTTTAATGCAATAACTATTGAAAATCCAAAGCCACCTTTGTACATTAAGAACAACAGAGGCAAAGATAGTGTTGGGTTTTATTTCTTTATAATTGATTTACCACGTGTGTTGCATAACTGTTTATTTAAAAAGCTGTTTGGCTTTCATTTTCTGTTTCAGCTGTTGCTGCTTGGCTTCTTTCTCATAGCTGTTCCTTCAACTGCTACATGATGTTTATCAGAATCATTTTTCTAGCTCAGAAACAAATGGAATAATCATTTGGAAGCCTGATGCCAAAAGCCATCATTTCCTGTAATAAGAGACACAGTTTGCCCATTAGCGCCACAGTAAACTTATCTAGCACATTTATGCCGTGTGCCATGAATAGGATTAATTTTGTTGTCAACTCATTGAATCATATAGTCTTCTTGGCAAAAGGGCACAGATTAATTTGTCATCACTATTTATGGCCAAATGTTAGGGGCATCATTTTTTTCACCCTGCAAACAATTGGCACCTTTTTTCCCCCCTAAATCCTGAAGTTGAGCTTCAGCCACTTGAGCAAAGCAGCTTGCCTTTCAACTGCACACACCCACACCCAAACACAATAGACAATCATCCCATCATATTCTCCACCAAGGGCTATAGCTTTAGTGTAAAGTAGATTGTTGACTTCTTCCATTGCTTGAAACAAACTAGCAGTTCACTTGAAAATCAATACACAATTGAGTGTGGAAGTCCAGTGAAATTTTATGAACTCTTGTAACCCCTCTGCCTTGGCAAAACAGACTTCTTGGCTAAACAGAGCACTGATAAAATACAGCCAAGATTGTGATCAGGCTAGGCTTTCAGTGACCTGGGAGTAATTCCTTTGAGATTTGACTTAATGATTACTCAATAAAAATATTATTGCATTGTGACCTAGCAGACAAAGGATTATCTCTTGTAATGTATCAATGAAGAATGGATGTCAGGTTACATGTGATTTTTGATGAGGCATTTGATTTTTTTTAAAACATTCTCGTTTTAGTCTTTTTTTAACCTATATTTGCAGCTTCATTTCTGTTTCTGTTCTGTTGGTGGGACTTGGGAGGCCTCAAACAACCTTAGGGCCACATGCAACCCATGAAAAGTACTTTTCCTAGCCTTGGTGTAGAAGATTAGGCCTGGTTTGCCATTTCGTAATAGCCAAACTGAAAGAGAAGCTGCACTCCAAACAAAATCTGACATCTGCACTTTATTCTGTGCATTTCTTCTTAGGAAACTGCTTTTCCAGATGTGTCTAACTAAATTATAGAGCTGTTGGGCTGTTTCTTTCTGTCTTCTGTCAAAGAACTAGCAATAATGACTATTTAAAATAAACAGGTTTTCCAGTATTTTGCTGCAAGTGTTTGCATTTCAGAGCCAAAACTATTTCTTCTCCTTCTTCTGCCATTCTTAAAGGCTACAAGGCAAAATCATTTTTATTTAGTTTCTTAATCTAAAACATAAAGAGATCTTATTTATAATTTTTAACACTCTCCTTAGCTTGCTTTTTAATTTACCCATAGATTATTTGGAGTAGGAAAAAAAAATAACAGCAGAATTACTTAACACCCTGATTTAACTTAAATAAGGAAAATGTTA
Source organism: Iguana delicatissima (assembly GCA_948472985.1). Taxonomy (NCBI): domain Eukaryota; kingdom Metazoa; phylum Chordata; class Lepidosauria; order Squamata; family Iguanidae; genus Iguana; species Iguana delicatissima. Next base: position 1,224,449 of record CAOKZL010000572.1, on the reverse strand, counting down.
GGGGAAATATTAATATCACATGCTTTTGTTTCCCCTTTCTTCTAGAAATTCCAACAAATTAATTTGCAGGTCATGTTTTTCCTATATGCTGCCTTTTCTTTCCCACAATGTGATTGCCTTAGAACAATACTTGTTTCAGTGACGGTTTGAGAAGGTGGATAGATCCAAAGCTGAAAGTCAGCATGGTGTAATGGCTTCAGAGACCAGAGTTTGACTCACCACTTGGCCATGGAAACCCCACTGTTGACCCTAGGCAAATTGCATGAGGAAGGCAAGGGCAAAACCCCTGAAACAAATTCTACCCCACCAAACCAACATAGGTTTGCCTTAGGGTCTCCACAAGTCAGAAGTGACTTGAAGCACACAACAGCAGCAGCAGCAACAATAACAATCCAAAACAGAGATGAGGAGGTGCCTTCTGGTCACTTCCAGCTTCACTAATGGGGACTTTGTGGATTGTGGTGGGTCCAGGAAATAGGAAAATTGTCCCAAAGATGTCCTCCCTTTTACACTCCATACTTCTTCTATGCTCACTCAGACATGCATTTTCAGCTTGATTGACATCTATACTGAGGGGTGAGGTACACTAGGAAAATTACACTTCCCAAGTTCCCTGGCATGTAGAAGGTTGCTTTAGCTTCACAGAAGGAGGCCCCACAGAGAGTCTTCCAGCAAGATAGTGCTTGCTGGGGCCACAGGATTTGGAGGACTAGCAAGGAAAATGATAATTGTAGGTCAGAGGGCTCACAAGTAGTAGGGGAGGCATTTGATATCCTGCTTCTAATGTCACTGGAAATATAACTCCGTCCACATTTCAGCACTTGTCTTGGGGCTGTAGGCGGTATTTCAGAGAAAGGCAAAACCACCTCTGAATATTCCTTGTCTAAGAAAACCTTTTGAAATTAATGGGGTCACCATGTGACTTGCAGGTGCATTCACACACATAAAAAATTTGGGAAGGATAATAACATTTCTCATCAAGCAGTACAAGTGGAATTAGTTTTGTTTGCCAAGCTCAATTCCAAATCAAGCCGGGGTGTTACTAGAAACCCAGACCATTTCCGCACTAGACTGTTATAGTGCTATTATTCCACTTTCAACATCCTATGGAATCCTGGGGTTTGCAGTTTTGGGAAGGGCCAGGCGGTCGGCCCCTGCCGAAACTGCAAACCCCAGGATTCCATAGGATGTTGAAAGTGAAATCATAGTGCTATAACAGTCTAGTGCGGAAATGGCTTCAGCTTAGTACATGCAAGCTGTGTAACAGAGGATTTAACATACGACATTTAAAAAGGCATTTTACCTCTGGTTGATTGTTCAGTGAGCTAGCTATGAGTTCAAGATGGGAAATAACATCCAGTGCATATATGTAGTTCTAGTTCTCTCAGGGTCACAAACAGTATCTATTTCAGAGCTGTGGTGCGAGTGACAAGCCTTCTGAAACTAATTCAGAAAGCCTTCATCTCATCAACGCTATTAAAGCAGAGGCATAAATTACAAACAGTGATAGTTTTCTACTCAACTTGTATTCTACTGTTTAACTTGAAGAACAATCTGACAAAGCCCCTCTTTCTTTCATTCCTTATAGTGGTAGAATTGCTTGCCAACAATCTTAAAATGCAACATGAAAAAGAAGAATTACACCCTTCCTGATCCTTCAGACCATTTAAAAAACACTTGCAAATTTCCAGTATAATAAACCTGTCAGAGTTTGTCTCTCCCATTCTAGTTTCACTTTTCTCACTCAGGTTTCTTAAACTGGGATGTCTTTGCTGTTTTGAAATTCTAAGATGTTTGCAGTGATATTGGACGCTAAAGGCCTCAGGAGTTGGAGGAATTTTCACTTTTTAAAATACCCATACAAAGTTCTTCCTATCCTGGTATTTTTTGTTTGGGTGAATGTTTGTTATTTCTGGCACAGTAGCAACTTTTTAAGGTCGCTGCAGGGTATATTTTTTTCCTCTGTCCTGGGAGATTCCAGTACAAGACAGGGTAAATGCTACACATCTGTATCCATTGTGTCAGGCCATTTCTGCACAACAGGGCTGTCCCACTATGGGGACAGAATGGCAGCAGTTGGCTGGTTGTGATTCTGCATGACATCTTTTCCCCACCCGCTGCCATCCTGTCCCCATGCTTCACGCTCATGGAGTATTCACTAAACAGATAAAATCCATTTAGTGCCCGTGATCATGCAATGCCCCTATACCTACCTGTTTTGTGGAAGGGCAGGATGTGTAATGGTGACACTTCCTTCCTCAGTGCAGCCTGGGAAATGCCCAGCTGTGCTGTGAAAGTAAGAGGTGGGTCCCCTTCCGCAGGGAGCTGATCCCATGCAGAGGGGAGTAATCCTGTCATGCTCCCTTCCCTGCTGGGACTGCAACAGGATAACTCGCAAGAGCGCTTTGTGTGGAAATGGCCTCTGTTTCTCTCACAATGGGTATGATGTAAATCTTTGTAAATTTTGTTCTTGTAGGCAAGAATGAATAATTTTCTAGCTTTACAATTTTCTTTCTTACTGTAAGAAAGTGATTGAAAACAGTGTAGTTTTAAAAAACTAGTCACAGTTTGAGACACATTCTATGCAAAAAAAAAAAAAAATTGAAATGTGCTTCCTTTGAAGAAATGTTATTTATGCACAGAAGATTCTGTTTTCTTTGCAAGAAACTTGGAATTTTCTGTGCAAAAGTCACATGGGGATTTCATATAGAATAAGTTCCAAACTGTGAAGCGCCTCACCTGTCCAGGATTTTTCTCATCAAGGTTTTCCAATACTCAAGAGATCTGTGTTTTTTTTATAAACCATTTTTCAATTTTTTGAAATATTCTCTCCCTATTCTCTCTCTCCCTTGGGGGAAGGAATAAGTTCAAGGCACACCAAATCATAGCAGGACCTGGCAATGTGATCCCACTTCATCCAGCTCTCCATAGAGGTGTATTTAGTTTTAAATAAAGATGACTATGATGGCTGGCCCAAAGACAAACAGAGTGAATTGTATAACAGAGGATGATTGGAAGCCAGGTCTAGTGGAAGACTGTAAGTGCTACAAGGTTTGCTGCTTTTGTATTGCTACGTATGTCATGCAAGAAAATCTATTCATAAAATATAACACAAAATAAGATGGCTTTGAAAGCATTTATGTTCCAAGAATGGTATACCATTCTCCATAGAATCATAGAAATGTAGAGTTGGAAGAGACCACACGGGCCATCCAGTCCAACCCCCTGCTATGCAGGAACACCTTCAAAGCACTCCCAACAGATGGCCATCCAGCCTCTGCTTAAAAACCTCCAAGGAAGGAGACTCCACTACACTCCGAGGCAGCAGATTCCACTGCTGGACAGCCCTGACCGTCAGGAAATTCTTCCTGAGGTTCAGGTGGAATCTCCTTTCCTGCAGCTTGAATCCATTGCTCCTTGGCCTGGTCTCTGGAGCAGCAGAAAACAAGCCCTCTCCTTCCTCTACATGGCATCCCTTCAAATATTTAAACATGGCTATCATGTCCCCTCTTAACCTTCTCTTCTGCAGACTAAACATACCCAATGCTCTAAGTCTATCCTTATAGGGCATGGCTTCCAGGCCCCTCACCATTTTGGTCGCCCTCCTCTGGACTTGCTCCGGCTTGACCATGTCCTTCTTGAACTGGGGTGCCCAGAACTGAACACAGTATTCAAGATGAGGTGTAACCAAAGCAGAGTAGAGTGGTACCAGTACCTCCCTCGATCTAGACACCATACTCCTGTTGATGCCACCGAGAATTGCATTGGCTTTCTTGGCTGCCGCATCGCACTGCTGACTCCTGTTCAGCTTGTGGTCTATGAAGACTCCTAGATCCGTTTCACATGTACTGCTATCCAGCCACGAGTCCCCCATCCTATATTTCTGTATTCCATTTTTTCTACCTAAGTGTAGGACCTTACACTTCTTTCTGTTGAATTTCATTTTGTTAGCCTTGGCCCAGCTCTCCAATCTGTCCAGTTCATTTTGAATTTTGATCCTGTACTCTGGTGTATCAGCAACCCCTCCCAATTTGGTGTCATCTGCAAATTTGATGAGCATGCCCTCTATTCCTTCATCCAAGTCGTTGATAAAAATATTGAACAGCACTGGGCCCAGGACAGAACCCTGTGGCACCCCGCTAGTCACTTTTCTCCAGGATGAAAAGCAGCCATTCGTGATCACTCTTTGGGTTCGGTCAGTCAATCAATTACAAATCCAACTAACAGTAGTCCTGTCCAGCCCATATTTTACTAGTTTCTTTGCAAGAATGTCATGGGGTACTTTGTCAAAGGTCTTACTGAAATCAAGATATGCTACATCCACAGCATTCCCTTCATCTATCAAGCTAGTAACTCTATCATAAAAAGAGATAAGATTAGTCTGGCATGACTTATTTTTGAGAAATCCATGTTGACTTCTCATGATTACTGCCTTGCTTTCTAAGTGATTAGAAACCGACTGCTTAATAATCTGTTCCAGGATCTTTCTGGGTACTGATGTCAGGCTGACTGGGCGATAATTATTTGGGTCCTCTTTTTTTCCCTTCTTGAAGACGGGGACAACATTTGCCCTCTTCCAGTCTGCTGGAACTTCTCCTGTCCTCCAAGATTTCTCAAAGATTATAGCAAGCGGTTCCGAAATGACCTCTGCCAGCTCTTTTAATATCCCAGGATGCAATTCATCTGGCCCTGGAGACTTGAATTCATCCAGTGTGGACAGGTATTCCTGTACCACCTCTCTACCTATTACGTGCCTCATTTCCCCTGCTTCCTCACCTGCTCCCCAACCGCCAGGTTGAGTACTTGTATCCTTCTGGGAAAAAACTGAGGCAAAGAAGGTGTTAAGTAGTTCTGCCTTTTCCCTTCCCCCTGTGAGTAATTCTCCATCTTCTCTGTGCAGTGACCCTATCGTCTCCTTCTTTTTCCTTTTGCTGCGGACATATTTAAAAAAGCCCTTTTTATTGTTTTTAATGTCTCTGGCCAGCTTAAGTTCGTTCTGTGCTTTAGCCTTTCTGACCTTCTCCCTACATCTCCGGGCTACTTGCTTAAATTCTTCTTTGGTGGTTTCCCCCTTCTTCCATTTCCTGTACATGTTTTTCTTAACACTTAGCTCAGCTGAGAGTTCTTTAGTCAACCATTCTGGTTTCTTCAGATGCATTCTCCATTTGACAAGTGAGAAAGAAAAGGTTATACGTTTGATCTTTAAACAAGGTTTCTAAAATGTGTGTCATATAGTCCTAGTTTTCCTTGCAGCTTATACTATCATCTAACAGTTTCAACTGTGATTCCCTAAAAATGACTTCAACTGATACACCTTAAGGTGATAGAAGGCCTTTGGGAAATTTACCCAGCTACCAGCAATGAGTGTTGAGACAGTGTATTTCATTGAAATAAACATGATTTTCTTTCCAGGTCAAAAACTGAAACTGGATCTTGCTTCTTCCAAAAGACAAATAACAAGAGACAAATTATTTCTTTTCTTACCAACTTATTTGCTTGCTATAACTGAGGAGATATTTGTCCTGCCATTCACAAGACTTTTGTTCAGTACTGCCTTACATTAAAAAAGAATCAGTCAATGAAAGTCTAACAATTTCAAAATCTAATTAAAACAGCAGATAAATGCTCCATAAAACAATTTCATCACTGGATCAAATAATAAAAGAAAGTGAATTTATTTTTAATTTAATTTTAAAAGTATGAAAATAAATTTAAAAAATGATTTCTTGTGCCTGTACTGGTATTAGTCCAGCATTAAACAAACATAAACTAGAGCGAAGAATCCCTGGTATGTATTAGAGTTCCATTTCCCTCTAAAGTTTTCTAATCCAGGTGAATACAATTTTGGCCTGTTGGGGTCAGTTTGGAGATGATGTTGATATGACACCTACACTGCTTTTCCTGAGCTTTTGCACCTGAGCTGATGAGGTCGACTTAGGCTATTTCTGCACTACATTGTTACAGTGCTATTATTTCACTTTCAACATCTTGTGTAATTCTGGGGTTTGTAGTTTACTGCGTCCAAAGAGCTCTCTGACTGAGAATTCTAAATGCGCCTCGCTAAACTGAAAACTCCAGGATTCAACAGGATGTTGAAAGTGGAATTATAGCATCATAACAGTGTAGTGTGGAAATGGTCATTGACTTGGTGTCATAGACTTCCAGAATGATTGCCTTGCAAGAATTCAACATCCATAGTAGAACTGCTTTGATTGGGGCAGCTTAGGATTTCATGGCTCCTCTGACATCTGTGGGAGTGTCCCAAGAAGTCCAGAACATAAATCAGCACATGCTCTAGATTTTTTTTGTTTGTCAACTGGGCAGGAAGAAAGTGATCTTAAAGAAGGCGATCTGATGTCTACTTCTTGTCATGGGAATAGACATCAGATCTCTTACTATTTCTTGTTGAGGTTTGGTCTGTTAGTGACTTTACCACAGTGCAAGGATGGAGAATATATTGAAATGGCTCACTACACTATATTAATGGATTCCTGTGGGATTCTAGGGGCTTCTGCAGTATTTTCCAGCTGGTGTGGTTCGAATTATAGTTGTTGTCCAAGATGCACTCTGGAATAGAGAAATCAATCAAGTGTATGGCTGGATTAAGATGGCTGGGTCACTGGAATATTTGCAAAAATTCGGCCTTCTTTCTGCACGTTTGACCAATTGTAGGAGTGGTGATGTGAAAATTGACTAAATGGATGAATACATAATACAATAGATAGTAGCACAAAAAATCTTCATGGAAAAACCGATTTTGATCCTTGTAACTTCATTGATACTAACATCCTGATGATATGCATTGCTCAAATAATATAGAGAATGTTGAAGATAACAAAAACATCAGGAGATTCGAGAAGTCATTGGGAAATAAGTGGAAGCAAGTGCAATATTTTTTCAGTCCTGGACACCTAGCTAGTGAGTGCCTTGAGAAACTGTACCAGCTGAACCCTTTACAATTCAATATTGACCAAACAATTATTATCATCAGATCCAAATGCCCTCTTCCGTTGAATAAGCACTTCACAGCTCACACAAAAGCACCTGTAATAAATACTTACATTGAAATAGGTGGATGACGAGCCAGAAAAATTCATGATGAGTCCAATCAAACAATGCATAGTAGGCAATTATCAGGTTTAATTTGTGGTTGTAACAGAGGCAAATAAACTCATGTTGTGCCCAGTGAGCCAAAAGCCAATTGTCAGGACTTTTCTGTGGTTGTAACAAAGTCAAATAAATGAGACTTCTTTTTTCCTATTGTAACTTCTGTATCGTCCAGCTGAGCTTTTCTAACTGGTCCAGAAACCTTGGATAATCTGGCCAGGAAGAAGGTGGCAGAAACCTTTGCAGCATACTGTGTTGCATGCGTAAGATGCTCTGTGGGTAAATTTACCCATGTGCTACATCACAAGAAAATCTATATTCATGTAGAGTGAAATTTTTAAATGTGAAAAGGTTTAATCTCTCTGCTGATTTACAAGACCCACCAGGGAGCTTGTTTTCAAACAAGATTGTTGGATAAATACACCCAATTTTCATCCAGAAACATAGAATCATTTAGGTTTATGTTTTAGAAAATTTTTGATAGTCTTTGATGGGTTGTATGTTTTTTAAAAAAATTTCTGTCATTGCAATGTACAACTCGGGATGCATTCTTTACAGTGAGCAATCCATGTTGCGTATGCTTTAGTGAAATTTGGATGGCTAAAAGGGGAAAGTCCTTTTAAAGGATGCTTGGTTAAGAGCTACGGCTGACAAAGAGGTAGTTACTCCCAAGCCAACCTAACTTTTGTTCCTGCTTCTTTTCATCTCACAGCTACAGCTGCCTGTGTCCTACTTTCATCTATTCACTTCCCCAAACCTTAAAGGGGTGGGAGGCACTCACATCCTGTAGCTGCATAAACAAGATCAGGCTTTTTAAACTCAGAGAGACTCATATCTAAAGACTAAGCTTATGGCTTAGCTCTAAATCCAAATGCCATGCTGCCTGATACTTAGCATTCAGGGTGGCTGAATGCGTAACTGAGCTACCTCAGCATGGTGCAACAAGAATTCAGAGATTTATTGTATACTACCAGCTCACACAAAAACTCTTTTTAGTTCACTATATCTCAGACGGCTTTAGAAAGCAATTAACTGCACACTGTACCTACAGCACAGTTCTACCCAAGTCATTTATAGCAGCCTCTGTGCCCTCAACTAAAACTATCACTTAATTCTCACTCGATTAAAGAACAGTTAGGACTTCCTAAATCCCAGCCTAGACAGTGGAAACCCCCCCGTATTCTTTTTTATGTCTGTTTCTCCCATGGGCATGGACATAAAGAATTCTTTTCAACCTTTCTATTATTTTCAATTTTTTTCCAGAAAATATATGAGTTTTCCTTATAATAGCACCTTAGACTGTAGGTGGGATACTTGTGGCTATATAGCGTTCTACCAAAAACATGTTGATATGGTGTACTGTGGTTGCTGGCTGTTAAGGTGGGCTGGGGTGTATGAATCAAGCCAAGAGACATTATTTAGTCATATATGTGTAACTAAGTAGCCAATATAGAATATCAAGATCCACTTCCTATGTTATTATCAAGAACCATTCCCAGAGCTTATAATGCTTCTGACCTGGTAACCTGAGGTGTGTAAGAGAAAAGTGTGTCAGAATCTGATGTACACCACCACTAAAATCCATTTTTGGATGAAACAAATTCTTAAAATTAACACATAGGCCCTTTCCACACGGGGTAAAAAAACGGCTTAGGGCGACCTCATCCGGAGGTCATCCACACCGTGGAGCGAGCTAGAGTGGTTTGAATAGTGGAGGTTCCACACCTTAAACCGCGCTAGCGTGGCCGCAAGGGGTGGCGCAGTGCGTTTTTAAAAACCACATTTTATGTGGTTTTTACGAAACACGAGCGTGCTAACTTGTTGCAGCGCCCCGTGTGAAGCTGCAGGGACGTGCTAGCACCCGGGGGCGGGCTTCCGGCTGGCGCGCTGCCCTGATTGGTGGAGCGCCGCTGGAAGTCACCAGCCGCCATTTTGGGCGCCGCCGAACGCCGCCGAAACTCGCCAGCGTGTGGAGCGGCAAACGAGCGCTCCCCGCAGGGATGGAGCAACCCGTTTTCAGGTAAGATCCGTCCCTGCGTGCGCTGCCCCGTTCCCCCGTCCCCCATGTGGAAAGGGCCATAGTCATGCTGGTGTTAATGTGATTTGTTACGTGTTTGATTTGATGCCTTCATTTTAATTGAATCATCAAATTTGTTTTTAAAAATACGACAGTGAAAAAGATTTAAGTGTGACTACCACAATGTGTGTATCCAGTCCTCCCTGTTTTATGGTGGACCTTCATGCTAATCTCTCACTAATATCATTTTAATATTCCTACACAGCATGTAAAATAAAAAGTAAATTCATGAGTGATGTCAGATTTTGATTTAGACCCAGTAAAGTTGAATATACTTTGCCAACACCAACGTTTTAACATTCCAGTTTCAGTTAAAGGAAAAAGTGATACCCCAAATTCATGAGCAAGACACAAAATCTCCACCATAAACATAATCCTTCTATATTCAGCTTGAGAACTCTCTCACCCATTTCAGAACTCAACATGGCCACCTTTCCTCATGCTAAATTGCCCATGACTAATTATCAGCACTGTTTCCCCCCTCAATTCTTTTACTATCCTCAAAGGAGTTGTCCTTTAATATCCCTGACAACCTCAAACACTGAAACATTTAGGCTCCTGATACAACATAGGAAACTTTGCTGCAGCGTCAAGATTCAGGCCTTGTACTTTCAACCTTATTTTGCCCAAACCCTTTGATGATAAAAAACAGCCTAAAATCATGCAAATGTGATGAAGGAAGCAGCCAAAGAAGGAAACAGCTAGCAGATTTATTAAGAGGATAATAGAGTTGTTAAAGGGAATGAAAGGTCAGTGGCACAAAAGTGTGGTGTTAACTCAAACTCTGGAGTTTTTTAAAGCATTTTTTAATATAAAGGAAAATTACATGCTTCCTCTGTGTGAATGGCCAGTATTTTAGTCATTGGATTGTACAACCTTGTTTGCAACTGTGTAACAAAGAAAACATTTTCTGATGCCAAAAGTTTATTTATAAAGTTGATGAAAACCCAAGAGCTTTGGTGGTCTCCACTAGGAGAATGATCCCAGAGGACTATTAATTCGGCTTTCTGGTCATAAAGAGAGGAAGGAGATCCAAGTGGTGTAATTAATGGTCAAGGAGAACAGCACATCTTCTTTTCCAGTTCTCTTCCTGCCTTGGCATACTTTCCCCATTGTCCCAGTGTCCTCACCGTACACAAGCAGGTTTTTCAAAATGCCAGATTTCACATTAAGAGACTCAGCACTTCTCAAATCATTCTCACCGTGGTTTAAGTATTATTACGTCTGTTTATTTATTTGGCATCATGATGTGAGCAGCAGTTCAGAGTCATTTCAAAAGAATCAATCCATGCCCCACAGAGTTTATAATCGGTAACAGGTACAAAAACATAAACTACAGGGCTTCTCTGTAGTAATGTAAGGATTTGTACATGCTTTGTTAAAAAAAAAAATCTGTGAGAGTGCTCTTGGCGACTTTATATTTAGAGAGGACAGTCAAATAAATCATTCAGAGCTCATTTCCATTTTTCTCCCAAAAAGAAAATTCAGTTTTATATTTATCCTGTGCTCATTCCATTTGCCAATAAACACTAGTTTGCACTAGTTTGGAACATTTGGAATTTGCACTAGTTTGGAACATTTGGAATTTGCTAGCAGCAGCATGTCTTATTTCAACTTAAAATGAAAAGTTTCATTTGATCGGGAAACTCTCAAGGCAATTGTATGTGACTGAATTTTCCATGAAGCCATAAACAACCACTGAAGTGGGGTTGTGTTCAAACACATTTTGGCTCAGTTTGAATGTTGTTAAGCCCTCCACCCCATCTCTTCCTTAAGGTGTACAGATGTTTGACTAGGTTACATTACAGTACTCCTTTGTGACTCATCATGGCATTTAAACACTTGGGAAAGACATTGCAAGACACAGATTCCATTTTTCTATGTAGATGGATGATACAGGATCAGTTGCTGGCTAGGTCCACCCCCTGAATTTGGTGGTATAGTGAAATTTAACAGTAAAGGAGGCTTGGAGCACACAGACATAATGTACTTTTTAAAAAGCACACTAACATTTCCAACTGTCCATACATTCTTAATAAAGTCTCACCTTTGTTATGTTACTCAGCACGTGGTTTCAATTGCAACAACAATACACATTTGTTCAACTGCACTGCACACTGCCTTTTAACTACTCTATTTGCTGTGTTTAAGTGTGATGTGACCTATGACTCCCCCCTTAAGAGGTCAAGTGTCTGGCTTGTACTTGCTATGTTATGATGGTTATAATCTTAACTATTACTAGAATAATAGCATTAGACTCTTTGATGTCTAGAAAGCTTGGCTACACACGGTATTATACATTATATAGGGAAGAAGAGTGAGAAAGACTAAGAAAGGGAATAAAAATGACTGGCATCCCACAGGTCCTAGCAGCATGTGGTAATCTTTTAAAAAGCTAAGGAACAGTCGATTTCCAGAGCTTCAAAAATTATACAGTCTGCAACCAGTTACAGTTATAATTTGGGGGAGTAGCAGTTACTTGCAGATATAATTTCATTTTTTTAAAGTAATTACTTTCCTGCTTCTTAAAGACAATATAATAACTTTCTCTAAGTGCTGGCAGTTGTTGTTTTATGAAGTAAAACACACCTTCCTCCTGTCTACTTCATCTTTACCTCAAGATCCACAGCAGAGCATGAGTTACAGCACAAACCAGCACTGGAACTAGGTAATGTTCTTCCTCCACCCTTTAATGAGTCCACATCCTATAACTATAGTTAATTCAAAGTTACTTTAAGTTACCATTAGGTTACAATTATAATGCAATGTAACTTTCTAACAGGAAAAGGAACTAATGACAAGTAACTAGTTACATTAACCACTTGCCATTAGCATTACTAAGACAGCCTTGATAATATAATATAAAACAATAATTTGCATTCTAAATGTTAATAATAATATGATTCATGGATTATATTTTTCACCAAATAAATGTATTATTGCTGATATATGGTGTTCACTTACTATGTTTTGCTATGGCCTTTGGGCTAAACAGTGATGATATATCAACTGTCTTAACAAAGGGATTGCCCCATACTCATGAAATTGTATTTCCAAAATACTGTTCCTAATCATTTTGTTGCTGTTGCTGGTACTAATTTTAATTGTAATACTATAGCAAAGCGACAATTTGAGGTTCTTTTTTTTTTTCCTTTTTGGCTATCCTCTGAAAATAATATTTGAATAAAAGTTACCCCAAATCATATCCACATATAAACCACAAGGAGAAATCATGTTAACGAATATGCCAATGAACTAAAATTAACAAGGCCAACCCCTATCCTTGCTCCCGCAATCTATTTACAATTATCATGTCGGTCTCCTCTGAAAAAGACGGCATCTTTGTTCCCTCTGTTAGGCTATAGGTCATCCATCTACCACAACAGCAGAACCATGCCACACCCATGAACTTTGTACCACAAAGGGCATGTCATGAAGATGGTACAGCAATGTTCTACAGAACTTGGTGAAACACGTGTGGCTGTTACCAATAGAAGGCCCAAACCAGAATAAGCTTAAATTTGAGGCTTTACTTAAACCTCAAAATGGTTTTTTTACTACTAAGAAAATGATTTTCTAAAGGATCACAATATGTAATGCTGAATACAATGAGAACTCTGCTTCTGCATGAGTGATAACGCCAAGTGATTCATATGAATTTAAACATGAGATGAAGTTTGTTGTTGAATTATGAGAATGAATTCACATTGAATTAATAGCATGTATGCTCTGTCATACCCTTAACTGCATGATACCTATAGTGATAGTGTTAAGCAGTGGTGTGATGAGGATTTAGCAGTGGTGTAGTAAACAGTTATCCTGGATGTTTAAATCAAATTACCACTTTGTGGCTGGTCCAGATTCATCATATTGATTCCTTCTTGTTACCATATATGCCTAGTTCTGTAAATTAGCCCTTACTTTGAAGAACTGTACCTGAATTGTGACATTTCCTACATAAAATATTTCCCACACAGTCCCTACCCTACCCCAGTGCAAGTGTCTTTAGTGTTACCTCCTTTTAAGCATTTTGTCCAATTACATTTTGTTTACATTTTATAATTCAATTTTCTTCTTCAAAGTGAACCTTGCAGCCTTTGAAGTTTTGCCAATCTTTTTTTTTAAGCTTTAAAAACAAAAACAAAGAAAAATGTGAAGGAGCTGGGACTGAATCTTATTAGTAATACAAACACCACCCCCAGCTTACATTACATATCACTAATAAAGTGAATGAGATTGAACCAATCCATGATGGCATGTGGTTGCTATCACAATCTTTCCAGTGCAGATTGTTAGACACACATAATTTCTCCATTCAGTATAGAGTCTGGAACCCAAATATCATATGCCAAATAATAAAGAACAACTGATTTATCAACATGACAAGAGACCTTTATCTTCTGGGAGTCAATAGTAATAGTATCCTTTGTAATTTTACACATAAAATGAATGCTTGTTTACCCCTGCTTTGATAACAAGATGTATGTGCCAGACTGTAACTCAGTCTAAATCCAGTATTAGTCCCAACTTGAGTCAAGGTGACTTGTATGAGATTTGACTTACCAAATTCTCATTCATTCTGCATTTCTGCATAGAAACCAGCAATATTACAAAAAAAAAAAAAAAAGGAAAAAAAAGCTTTTATGGTTACTTAGAAATGGTGCTTTTTGACTCAAAACTCCACAGTTCCATGCAACCCCCCCACACACAAATATTTCTGCACAGAATAATTTCCCCAAGTGCTTTGGGCTGTATGAACTCTGAGCAAAAACTGCAAAATTCTTACCACTGTATGCAGTAATTTTTCCTGGTTGTATTTCCTGAGTGTTGGGAAATGAATTTATCACTTAGGAAACAAATGTCAGATAATATTCTTTCTCTCTTTTATGTATTTGTTACCACAGTTATCTGGCCCAAGCCCGAGGTCTACAATTTCGTATTGGTTATGGTTAATATTTCCGCGTGGCACTCCATAAGATGAACTCCACATGTCTGAAAGGGTCACGGAAGGTCTGTGTAGGCAGGCACGGCCGTATGGTCTTAATTGTGCAGGCTAGGTCTAGACCAGTAAGCAACTATCTGTTACACAGCCAGTAGTGCCCTCAAGACACAGCCAACCATTAGGCAAATGCAAGGGCTCTCAGCCCCGAACTGCTTGCTTGGCGGGATTAGCGAGTCCGTCTATACAATCGCTAAGCACTCCTCATCTGCATGCTGTTCTAACAATTGGCTATGAGGCTTTGTCTCCATTCAAATCCCTATTGTTCTCCACAGGAGAGGGCTAGCCTCCAGGTACAATCTTCCCTATAAAAACCCCAAGTTTGAGCTTCTTGTCGGAACGCTCGTGCCTTGCATCCCGAACTGCTGCCGCTCTGTTTGGCGAGCCTCCCCTCAGCCTCCACGTGCTGGGAAACCACGAACCCAAGCTTCAAACTCTATTTCTCTTCCCCCGGACTGCAGGATCAGGTGGAGTATCACCCCAGAAATCCGCTTAAAACCCCTATCAATTTTCCTCACTTTCTACTTCTATCGTTCTTGTATGAGTGCGTGAGTGCGTGGTTCTGTGTGTGCCGAATTGTGGAGATTACAATAAAATCTTTTAAATTGAACACTCGTGCCTAGTTCTTGTCGCAGCCCAACCCCGTAAACACAGGGTTAAAGATCGCGCTATGTTACCCTGCCTCTCGTAGTGCTGGCTTGTGCTCTCAGCTAATTCCCCACCTTTGTAATATTTGGAGTGCATTTAGGTGTCCCTCCCGGCTCCCCCAGAAATCAGGGTAACACATTGTATCCCCAAGATTTCTATTTTGATATGATGGTTTAGGCTCAAAGTAGCACGTGTACATTCTAGCTCAAGACTCAAGAGTGTAAAGTGTGTGTAATACAGACATATTTGGCTCTGAAATCCACTGATAAGGAATTGCAGTCCCATAGAAGCCAGTGAGAACTTGAATTGATTTGAATGATAAAGGGACAGAATTTTATTTTCATCAATTGTACACAAGTTAGACACATCTGTGCATATAACTAGATTTCCTTTTACTCTTTCTACAAATAACACTACCACAAATGGAACACCTTTATTCAGTTCTGCACCACATAAATTCTTTGAGAGAACAGAAATCAGAAGGTAAGTATCCTTTCTTTGATTAGAAATGTGGCATGTGGGCAAAGATGCTCATTGCATACTGCCTACTGCCTTACAGCAAGAACTTATTAATGTTATAGTGAGAAAAATAAAATTTACCATGGCCTACAGCAAGAGTATCATGAACACCAGCTTAAAGTGCAACCATCTGAGTGCAGAAATAATAATGTGAACATATTTCTAGCCATCTGGTTATACATGTTCAACTTTCACATTCTCCTTGGACAAAACATACTCATTTGTTTTTCATTCATAATACTTGGTATTCCTATAGGAGCCAACAAGTGCAGAGAAGTCTTATGAAATATATGTGAAATGAAGCCAAAAACTTAGTGCAGGATGGAAATATATGGGAAATGTAATGCTGACAAAGCTCAGTTGATCATAAGTACTTTCCTTTCTTTACAGAAGCTATGGGTGGTCCTCTTCTTTAAAAGGAGTCTAGCCTTGGTGTGGGTAATTGGCAGATATAAAATCAAATACATGCTGTCAGGTGTGAAAGGAGTGAGACACTCCCAATGCTGTTGGCCTAAAATTTGCAGTTCAAGCAAGATTTCTCATCTCACACCTCCTTTGTTCAGCCTCATCACCTTTCCTGGAACAGTCTTGGCACTGAAGAAATTATTCACCACCTACAATAAGCGTCTCAGGCATATCTGAGCCACCTCACAGAATGTGCAGTCCGGATATATCACTTCAAGAACTCACACTGAGTTAGATGCATTTTCCCCCTCAAGTCTTGCTGCAGGACAGCTAGACATCTAGATTTATGCTATGGAAAAATAATGATGCAACAAGACCGCTGCCATCTTCAATTTTGCCTTAAAAATGGAGTGTCAGTCATATTTATATACATTTACTTTCCTATTTCATTCTAATGGCAAAGTAGAAGAGGGTGAGTTGAGTGACAGATAAAGAAAAATACAAGCAGATGGATGTTGTGGGGTTTTCATGGAGAAGGCAATTACCCCAGCCCAGATATTGTTGATGATAATATCAAAGAGAGGGTTTGCAGCTCTCAGGCCAAATATTTTGGTGGCAGCAGGTCACAGGTTCAGTCCCTGCCCTCTCCAAGTAAACTGATTTTTTTTGAGTTCCTGTCTGAATACTTTAAAAAGCCCTTTCCTACCCAAGAGAAGTTACTGAGCTGCATGAACTAACAACTTGATTCAGTATATGGCAGCCTCCTGTGTTCCTTGGCTATGGACAGAACTCCTCAACCTACCAGACTCTCTAATGGCCATAGAAAAAGTAATATGTGCACTCTTTTTTTGCATGTGATGATGTTCACTTTCCATTGCTATAAATAAAAGAGACACACAGCAGCTTCATAGTCACTTTTAGCAACACATGCACCTCTGGCTTTTGGTCAATTGTCAATAATAGCAATGGAAAGGGGAGTGCAGCATATCACTGGGAACAGCAAAAAAGGCCCATGATATCTTTTGTTGTTGCTGCTGTTCAGAATTAACAGTCTTGACAGACAACCTGCTATTGGTACTATTAGCAGCATCCTTCTTAAGCTTTAGGAGAGTGTTTTTTTGCAGGCAGGATGAAAGTAGGGTTATAAATGAAGTTACTGAACACTGCAGTCTTGATGACAACTCTGACTTCCAATGCCAGTTATTTTAAAAGTAAAAATAAGACTTGTTGAAATCCATACATGCACATTCAATGTAGAATCTAGTTTGGCCTTAAATAATATGAAAGGTGGACTTTAACCATAGGACCTTTCATTGCTGTTACTCAGAGTGAAAGTCTTTGGACTGGTGCTGGTCTAACAGCCATTGACTGACAATCCCTGCAGAGTTTCCAGGAAAGAAAGAAATAATTTTAGCCATTAGGTATAAATATGGTACCAGTCTTACCTCTTTCCAACATCAGATAGCTTGAGTTGCACTGCATTACACAGTTATAGCACTATGATCCCAGCTTTACATCCATGACCTGCATCCTATCAAATCCTAAAAGTTGTAGTTTGATGGAGCACAGGAGCTCTCTGGGGGAGAATTCTAAATACCCTTCCCTAAACTGCAAATTCCAGGATTCCATAGGATGAACCATGACAGTTACAGTGAAATCATAGTGCTGTGACTGTTGGTGTGAATGGCTGTGTGACTGAACAAATCAGTGTTCCTCCTACCTTTGTTCCTAGGCCTCAAGGCACCCCCTCCCACACCATTTCTTTTTGCAGTAGATATGCTTGGTGTTGGCTCTACCTATGAGGACACTTGGGCTCTGCTTGTTAGCCCCAGCCCTATGATGCCCTTCCTCACTCCTGTGGTGACCCCATTTCTTCCCACCAACCCGAATGAAGCACTAGACACCATTGCGTAGTGGTGCCTTGTGCATGAAAACTGACCAGAAGAATAAATCATAGGCACAAAGGAAAGCCTCAGATTTAGGAAGCAACAACCAGGAAGTGATTCAGCACAACAGCAAAGAAATCCTAGGCCATAGAGCAGAGGAAGACAAGAAGCCTTACTGAGCAATCTTGAATGAAGCCACTGGGTAGATATGAGGTGGAACTACTGGATTTACTGCAGCATTCCTAACCCTCCCAGGTCATATTGGCAATGACAAGATGGGGTGGTTTTACTGAGCTACTCAGCTCAGCAAATTGATATACAGACCATTTCCCACACATATTGATGACACTGGATGAAACGGTGGGTTAGCTAAACTAGCTCCAGGTCTGACATGGCTGATAGACCTTGTGTTCAGAGGCCTGGAGTTCTGTTGGGCAATAAAGCAGACTCATCCAATATTTAAAAGATGTAGGTTTTTTAAATTCTATGTTTCCTTTCTGGCTCAAGGCTATAGGCTAACTGTTCTAGACCTCCTAGACATCTAATAGAAAACCTAGGGTGGATTATCTATACTTCATCCAAGACATTCTAGCAAATGTAGCTCCAATCAAGGAAGGGAAATGCCACAAAGATTATAGATCTGGTTTGAGCCCATCTATGATTTGGAACCTGATGTCAAGCTGACTGTATGTGTAGTTGGACTGACTCACGGTACACAAAGTCCAGCACCAGGACCTTACTCCACTTCTCTCAAACCATGTTCAGGACATCCTTTGTAGAGCAGCTAGATATCAACACGGTTGTGAAAGAGCTTCTTCCAAATTTCACTGGATCTTTGTTTCAAGTAGTGGATGGTTTCACTTCTTGAATGTTCTGTGCTGTGGCAACTAGAGTTTTAGGCTAGGGCTGAAAAGATCTGAGGTTGAAATAATCAGTTTATCATCAGCCTCACTGGATAGCCTTCAGTCTATTAACTACTCTTAGCTAATCTACCTTACAGGGTTGCTGTGAAGAAAAAATCATAAGCAGTGCCATTTTATTTCCTTTAGCTCCTTGGAGGAAATGTGGGATATAAATATAAGAAACAAACCATATTGAAAAATAATGTTTCAACACAAAACCTAATTCGTTAAGTGAGTCACAAGAAAATGCTGTTATAAAAGCATGCACATTGCTGCTGGTCCCCGTACATACCAGCTTCTTTAAGAATATACATGTGAAAAACTGGGATTCTTCTGAATTTAATTGGAAACCTGCTAAAGGATATGACAAAACATGAAGGCTCTAATTTAAATTTTCTAGGTTGTCAGGGTCTGGTAGAATGAGCAGCCTTCAGAGAAGATGAAATTAATTCTGCTTTCGGATAAATAAATTAGTAACCCCCACGATAATATGTATATGGATTGGAGTCTTAAAGAACAGAAACAAGCTCAGGCCCTTTCCGCACGAGGCTGGTGAATCAGTTTGTGCCGTTTCTTACCGGATTTTCTGGGTTCAAAACAAGGCAGACTTTCCCCCATTTCCTTCCGCACAGCTACTGCATATGTTCCATTCTGATTCGGAGGAGTGAGAGTTCATGAATCCACATTGCCTCTGCCGTGGCCACTCCTGCTACTCCCCTCACCCCACCCTGTCGGCTGTGATTGGCCCCTCCTTTTTTGCATAGTTTAGTACATCATTGCATACATGCGTACGTGTGAAAGTCCATATTACCCCCTGGCCCCTCCCATGAGCCCTCCCCTGACCACCAATTTGCATTGGCATGAATGTACGTGTCTGCACCACTGTGAAAGTATGAAATGGATCGATCTGGAAAATTGGAAAACTGATTTCTTCCAGTTTTCAAATAGTGTGCTTTACCACCACATGGGGGTTCATTTTGTCAGAATTATATGCGGAACGAAGGTAAATAAACTGAACCTAGTCCGCTCCAAGGTGCAGAAGACCTCCGTGGCAAGACGCATTGGCCCGTCTTAATAACTGCGTGTGGAAAGGGCCTCAGTCAGATAGCTCTCAAAGAATATTTTTGGAGAGAAGAATCAAAATGCCCCTAAAAGGGGATAATATTTTCACTTCTGTGTTATATAATTAATAGTTGCATCCATTTAGACTTTGAATCCATAGGTAATATGTCATTTCTGTAAATGCTTTACTGACTGAATACAAATATCTTACATAGGATCTGAGCACAATTTTATTAGTGTTATTAGTATTTTCCATTCTCTATGCTCGTATGTTTAAATGATTATGTAAAAAGATGCCTGCAATGTGTGTTCACTTTCTTCAGAGGATGACTCACTTGATTCATTCTCAGAACCCACAGTCTGGCTTAATCGAGACTTTTTGTTACATATTTAATATGGACTATGACCAACTCAGGCCTCGTCAGGTACTTAATGGCCAGTTTGTAATTGCTAACAGATAGACATAAAATATAGCCATGTGGGACAGAAATGTTAAGTGGGAAAGGGAATTGGCAGCTACTAGTTTGGGAAGAACAGAAATATCTGTTATTTCACTTGGTTGGGTGCTTCCAAAGGAATGGATATCAAGCCTGTTCACATGACCACCAAACATTTCTGGAAATGCATAAACACAGGTCCCTAGCCACCAACCTCCATACATTTCTCAGCTCCGCTGAACAGAAAAGATGCATGGAGATGGGTCCCAGGCCATTTGCTTCTGCGTGTTTGTCAGTTCTATTGAATATAAATTGTACATATATAGGCGCTTTTACAGAATAACTACTGTATACCTGGAAGTTGGGTCATGGCCTGCTGGTAGCTGTCCTATTTACTCACATGCTTTTATTCCACCCTTTTCCAATGCTTTAGTAATCTGCCTTTGAAATGAGACTTCCATCCAACCTGACATCCAGGACCTACTTCTCTTATATTCCTACCCCACTCCATTTTTAAAAAGTGCAAGGAAAGCTTCAAATTAACACAATTGTTTTTGCAGCTTAGTAGAACTCTGCAGACTTATTTAAACACTCTGTCAGATTCTTGAATTCAAATACTGACAATAACTGTCAAGTTAAACACAGTGCAAGCTTAGGTATGTTGACTTGGAAGTAGGCCTCATTACTTTCAATGGTACTCGCTTCCACTCATCACAGTCTTAATGGGAATTCATATTGGAACAACGGAGGAAGAACTTAAACTTAATAGTTGTTCATTTAAATAACTAATTGTTAATAAAACAACAGCTTCCAGGGCTTTCCTGATGACTATTTAGTCAATATTTATTTATTTATTTATTTTATACACACACACAAACAAAAACACACACACAATTTATACCCTGCCTTTCTCCTGCCAGAGGACCCAAGATAGCTTACAAATTTTAAAATAAAAGTTTAACTAAAAATATATTAAAGTTAAAAAAAATAAACATCAGTTCTGTTAAAAGCATGTGGTTTATAATACACTTTAAACACTGTTGAAAATGTAATTAAAAACATACAAAATATAAACAGAGTACACAACTTTGAACACTATTATGGAACATGATGAAGATCAGTCAGAGACTGCTCAAATGGGGAGATAGGATCTTTTAGATAGCCTGAACCCAAGCTGTCCAGGAGTATGCCCAAGAGGCAAACCTGAATATCAGGGGAGTGTAGCACCATCTAACACAGTGTAGCACCATCTAACACAGGTTACATCTCTGCTTGCCTTACAAGTTACAAGGAACACCCTGTCTTGTCTGGATTACGTTTCATTTTGTCCGCTCTCATCCATTCCATTACTACCAGCAGACACCAGTTTCGTATGGAAAATGAAGAATACCAAGGAAAATCTCTTTACTGTTCAATCGCTATCCATTTATGCTTGATTCTAACATTATTTTCTGCCTTCTTAATGTCAAAGAAGGTGTTTTTGCTTCAGTAAACCTTTGTGCAGCTGAATTACTACATTAAAATGAAGGCTAGTTTTCAGTGGTAAATGCCAGTTCTTACCATTTCATCAAAGGAAATATATAACTTTTCCAATACCTCACCAGATCCCTGACGTAGTTTTTAACAAAAATGGTTGCTGCACGAGCATATACAACATTCTTATTTATCTAGGCTTCTTCATCTTTCCTTTTGTGCTGAGTGGCGATTTGCTCATATTATAAGGGAAAGAAAACGGATGAAGGAAGAAGAAATGATGTTAGAGCAGCTCTTCCATTAGGCAGAGAAAAGTGACAGCAGCTTATTTTTAGGTTTCACAAAAAGGCAGAAAATTTGTTATAATTTAATTTAGGATTATTGTACTTTTAGTGCCAGGGAGGGAGACAAGCACCCATGAGAGTAACTTCATCCACCGTCAGTCTGTCAGTGATCAGACATGGATTTTCTGTACCTTGATTTGAGGAACAAGCAAAATGTCATGGGCTAGCTTTCTCTGTGAAGTAATTTCTCCTAGAATTTCCAAAAAAAAAAAAAAAGATTTCAAGCATACACTAATTCTCCACTGTATTTTTGCAGTTCTCATGGGTATATTCATACATTTCTTTTGAATACACAGGCTTTGTGATTTAGTAATATGTAATAATGTTAAAGTCCCAGAAGGATAAACTTGAAAGGGTGTTTTTTAACAGAGCCAAAGGAAATATTGAGTCCTCACTAAAATACCAAAACACTTTTGACACAAGGCTCTTTTCAAGAGTTTTCACTGAGGGATCCAGACATGATTGCATAAGGAAATTAAATTTAATAACCAAAGGTACCTCAAAATAACTTAAAATTGCCCAAATTATCACAAGCGGGTTCCCCTGCTCCTTGGTAATTCACATTTCCTTCTAGTTTTTGTCAAGAGGTGATTTCGTACTGGATGTTTATAATTCCCTTCTTTTCTAATGAAGGTTGTTGGGTGTCCTCCCAACCCCCAAAAACATTATTACATGCTGCAAAAATAGCCATTATGCTCATTATGACCTTGTGTAATAATGGGATCATACTGGGGTCTTGAAATCCTCTCTTTAGCATTGGTGTTCCACCCCAAGACACCAGCAATTACTGGTCTGTAATTTTCTTCCATCACGATGATCATTGGTGGTATGTTTTCCCTCATGGAACTTTTTACCAAGACCTAGGAAAGCTTTTACTCTTTTCAGCTCACCCTGCAGGCTTTCTCTAAATCACCACTCCTACCTCTTTTATAGTAGTTTGTCCACAATTGGATTGCTTTGCATGCATTCTTTGAACCAACGGGATTTCTCTTGCAAATATAATTTTAACCTCCCTATTTGCTGGATACAAATAGAATGGCTGACACTATCTGGAATAATCACACTTTACTTTCACTTTTAGCTAGCAATTTTTTTGTTTGGTAAAGGTTTGGATTTAGGACTGCCACTTTCTTAACCTGGCTTTCCCTGCATTGAACACATTGTGTACTAAATCAGCAGGTCAAAACAACTTCTATGTGAAGGTTCCCACCGGTACTAACTGCATTTATAAATCTCATTTAGTTTATTATTAAATATGCAAATCATAACATAGTACTTGCACAAAGCCAGCATGCAGTCCTACTGTAGGCTGAAGCCTCACTGTAAAGCCTTAGGATGTGCCAAATGTGTGATCCATCAGTAAAACAGGAAGCTTGGAGGAAAGGCAGTACTCATGCTACCAAAGCTCTTTCAGGTTCTTTGCAGAAAGCTGCTCCAGTTTAGACAGAATCATACAATCATAGAATAATAGAGTTGGAAGAGACCACAGGAGCCATCCAGTCCAACCCCCTGCTATGCAGGAACACACATCAACGCAGTCACAACAGATGGCCATCCAGCCTCTGTTTAAAAATCTCCAAAGAAGGAGACTCCACCACACTCCGAGGCATATTCCACTGTCAGACAGCTGTGACCATCAGGAAGTTCTTCCTGAGGTTCAGTTGGAATCTCTTTTCTTGTAGTTTGAATCCATTGCTCCTTGTCCTAGTTTCTGGAGCTATGGAAACAAGCCCACTCCCTCTTTGATATGACATCTTTTCAGATATTTGAAAGTGGCCATCATGTCCCCTCTTAACTTTCACTTTTGCAGACTAAACATACCCAGGTCCCCAAGATACTCCTCCTAAGGCATGGCTTCCAAATCTTTCACCAGTTTGGTCGCCCTCTGCTGGACATGTTCCAGCTTGTCAATATCCTTCTTGAAAGAAGGTGCCCAGAACTGGACAGCGTATTCTGGATGAGGTCTAACCAAATGTTTTGCTGGAGGAACCCTGGTGACGTTGTACAAGGAAGCTGGTCTGTTGAAGCATGTTGGAAGCAAATATGGAAGCACCAGATCCAGAGCATTATTTGTATGACACACACACACACACACACACACACACACACACACACACACACAAGAGGAGGAAGCTAACAGCATGCCAGCATTGGAGCTGGAGTACTATATTCCTCCCCTCAAATGCAGTCAATTGGAGGAGAAAGTGAAAATTCATCATACGGACAGATACATACATACATGCACAGATATACACCTTGTACCTTCAACACCACAAAACATTATGACCTGCAACCAGTGGGACTTAGTCACAGGAGTCCTGGCAGAAGGCTTAAGCCTTCAAATCTTGCTTAGTCTATTTGCTCCTGCTGGGAGGAGAAACCAATTCCCAGCAAATGGGCTGTGTATACTAGCATGCAGCTTGCGACTGGATAGTCAGGCTTCTTTAGAATTCTGCCTTCCCATTGCATGTAAATGCTGCCAATTCTTGGAATCCAGCTGGTGATGCAGAAGTGTGTCTTTTTTTAGATGCTGTAGAAGGAAATATTTAATACCTCCCTGTGCAATATCCATCCCACCACCCCTTAAATT